>CM029120.1:16610000-16830000 GCA_016859345.1 Istiophorus platypterus
CCTCTCATGAATAATGCTAGGGAATAATGCGACTAATGCATGTTGGAACACCAACATGCCTGAGTATTGTTTACACACAAAAACACACTCAAACTTTATCCCTTAAGATGCTCACTCCAATCTCGGAACTACTAATGTATTAAAATGTAACTGATGGGAAATGATTTTTGAATCAAATCCTTTTCCTTTTGTAATCTCAGTTTTTATTCTTGATGTTACATCTGATAAGTGACATCTGCGTATCTATGTTAAACACATGTATTTATTCATATTCATTTACTGAGTTATGGTAAACATAGTGCTCATAGCACAGAAAGGAGACTTTAGACTGGGTCTTGGCCAATTTTTCCTAAACAGGAAACAGCACATTGTGTGAGGGCCTGAGCTTGACTAGTCTATGTGTATGTGTTTGTACCTGTTGTGGTGGTGGTCGAGGCTGTAGGTAGGAGCTCTGGGTTTGGCCTGGAGGGGTCTGCTGAGGGGGGCTGAAGTACGGAGGGGTTCCCTGTTGCCCTGTCTGCTGCTGCGGCTGCTGCTGCTGGCTGTAGCCCCCCATCCCCTGCTGGCCATAAGGCGCCACCTGCTGAAACAACCAATCATACATCAGTTAGAAGGGATATATTAAGGTCAGGGCTGAGCAAAAGTTTCACATTAAATTAAAAGCACTGCAGAGAGGCTGTTAGACACAGTTAGTAGGATATAATAGCAGGTGCCAGTTGACATATTGTTGGAGTCAAGGCTTCTTCAACCTACAATCCTCTTGGAATGATTGGAAATTAAAAACAAAAACATTCCACATGAACCTAAACAACCTGGCCTCCATTCATTTTCCAATTCATCTGTTTCTCCCTCAGCTAAAGTTCTTAATTTAGCTCAGGCCAGGCTGACACCGGTCTCCCTGCAGTCCTCAGTCTAATGAACTCACACTGCAGAAACCTCTAACTTTATGTCCTCTGGCTTGCCAAATGTATCCTCCTCTCTACATTATCTCCATCTCAGTCAGCTCACAGATGGGATGACTTGTGTTGGATATTACTGCAGGCCAGTCCCAGGCCGTAACCCTAATGAGGGACACATGGATGAGCCGGGGCATTCCAGAGCAGTGCAGTCAAAAAAACTAACTCGCGAGGGCGAAGCCACGCCAAGTGCCGATTTCGCATTACACAGCGGTTATGAGAGAGAATGTGAACAGGGAGTGCGTGTAACAAGCTGGCACCAATACAAATGTAGTCTTAATCCCTCCTTGTCATTTGTTATGACTACAGACAGCGCCAGGTGCTCCTCACTCCTCTAAGGATTTCCTATGGAGGCTGGGGGTTTTCTCATTCACGCTTTCTAACATGCTCTCACACAAACACACACACAAACAAACACACACACACACAAACACACACACACACACACACACACAGACACACACACACACACACACAAACCTGCGCACAGACACACACACGCCAAGTACAGACTATTAAACAACATTTATGACCACTGGTGAAGCAATGACAGCACCTTTCTTGTCATATTTTTTCCAAATCATGTCATACTGCTTTATTATTTGGTGACAGCCAACAGCACTGCCACAAACTCATTAAAAGTGCACACAGGGTGTAATTTTGTGCATGTGCAAAACTCAAAGTCCACCTCCAACCTTACCCAGAGCCCTAAACCTTGAAAAGTTCCTTTAAATCTTACTTGGCAGGCTTGGAAAAGTAAAAGTCTGCCAAACTCAGAGTGATTTACAGTATATCTCAACTGATGTTGTTACAGGGGAATCCAATGTGACGTAACTACTACACTACGGCCTTGTCAGATCAAAGCAAAGAGCGCACATCCAGAGTTGTAGCTTTTTTTATGCCTGTTATTATTGAGAAAAAACACTCATAAAAGCCTTGTTGAAACTGATGGCTGGTGTAAAATATAGTGAAATCTGATCTGGCTGCAGAGGGCCAGTGGATATTAATACGTTTGGAATAGTTTTGAAGTGTGACTTCCTTTGAGTGGGTGGTAAAAAAGAAATCTTCTGTCTACGCTGTCAGAAGCTTTTTCACTCTCTAAATAAAGATGATTGGTAAATGTAGAATACTTCAGTGGAATTTTTTTTAGAAAGGACTTGTCTGTGTGTGGTGTGTGAGTGTGAGAGTGTCATTAGGCCAATGAGACAGATAGACAGGGTGAGATCAGTATACCTGGCAGAGAGGTTAATAGCGTCGCCCTGCTCATGCCAACAGCACCACTGGATTCATTATTGCCAGCCAGAGAAATACACGCGCGCGCACTCACACGCGCGCACACAATTACAGACCTAATACTCACATAGTGACATACTCAAATGAATGCACATGAATTCAAGTTGCCTGTAAATGCGGATTTGTTAGAGTAGAGAAGACAAACAAATGCTCACTCGCTCTATCTCTTTCTCACACACACACATACACACACAAAAACACGCACACATGTCATTAGATGCGGATCAAAGCCACTCTGATAAAACAGAAGCAACTCTATCCAGTGATCAGTGATGACAGGCTGGTGTAACACAGTGGGTCTCAACTGGAACACTACTGTTCCGGGATTGGTAAGGATTAGGTCGCCATGGAGATCGAGACTAGACAACCGTGGGTGGGTTCCTTTCTCAGACAAATACAATGACAGGCAGACAAACAGATATGGGTAGTCAGTGACAGATAGACGGTGGAATAGAGAGAAGCAGGCAGAGAGGAAGACATAACATACAAGAAGGGTTAACAGAGAATTGCTCTTTGAGTTTCTTCCCCCAAAAATCCTATAATTAACCCTGAAAAGCAAGAAATGCTAATGTATAAATAATAAACTAGTTTCTATTGTCTTTACAACTGTAAATATGAGTTGCTGAGATTATAAATGCAAAAATACACTGGGGACATAGCCAGGAAGCAAGCTGAAGTGAGTAAGCTTGAACACGCACCAATGTTACATCTGTTGTTTGTCTTTGCTTTTTACAAGGATAAAGTGACTGACTGGATGAGAAAAAAACAAGTGTGTAGCGCTTCTTGAATAATGTCAATTACCTGACTCCCATTTCCTGGATTTTCGCAAAACTAAAAATCCCTTGCTACAATTTGGGGCAACTGGTGTATTTATTTACCAGGTGTTACCAGGTGCTACAGATGTCATTGACGACATTAATGATGACTGCATGCTATCTAGTTTTGCCAGACATTAACAACATTAACCTCCCTGCAAGAACTGTCCAGTATTGGTTTGAGGAATATTCTGATGTTCTGTTTGTAAGTCTGTTCTTATACCTGAATGCTACAGATTCCTTGTTTAAACATTTTTGTAACATGGCTTAGGTTTTATCATGGTCAAAGGTGGTTATTGTAAAGGCAGATCTGAAGTTTAGTTTATACATTTGTAGTCTCCTATAACTACTTTCTGTGGAAAAAACTTGTTAGAGGTGACCTCTACAGAATGACAGTTTTCAGTGTATTTATCAAGAGAGACAGACATGTTACCATTTAGACAAGCAATCAGGTAAGCAAGGAAAAAGACAGGTAAGGAGACAAATGAAAAAAGAAATAGAAATACAACCAGCCACACGGCCAAATAAGCATAAAGACGGCAGGCAAACTGGGGGTCTAACAAGTAGCAACCTGTCACATTGGCTTTGGGAGGGAAGAAAAAGTCATTCAAATGCAGCTTCTGTTTGATTGCGGCTGCTGACTGTATGAATATACTGTACCTACTGAGCACACAGCAGCTCACTGAAACCTGATATTCTTTGAATGAGAATGTGCTTAGTAATAAACAGACTTGCTGTGCTGTTGCTTATACCAATAAAAAATAACTGCTGGAAGTAGAAAATAAGACCATTTTCTGCCTTTTCCTTCCGCTCAGGTGTGTGGAAGCAGACAAAATAACAGTGTGATTTATCCAGAGTGTCTTGGCAGGCACACAGTGTCAAATAAATGTCTGTAATGAAATGACAACAGATGTGAAGTGCTGTAGGGAGAAATGACACAGAATAGACGTCCTGCGAAGCAAATAATTCACCATAAACTGCAGAAACAGTGTGATGAAAACAAAAGCCTCTGCGGCATATTAAGACACAAAGACACAAACACGCACACAAACACTTGGAAGAACTCACTAAAAAATCTATCAAAACAAAATCGTATTAAAAAGGCAGACAATATCTTCCTGCTCTGCAAATGGAGAGACTAAATAGGCATGCTAACCCTCATCTAAGGCAGTGGTGTATGTGTGTATATGTGCACATGTGTGTGCGTCTTAAATCAGCCGTTTAAAAACCTTGCACAGAACAAGGTACTGCTTGTAATTCAATTGGGCCAATGAGCAATAGACAGGAATTTTCATAATTCTGTCGAAGTGGCGATACGGCTGGGTGGAAACTGGGACCACAGGTCGCCGGTTTTGAGTGACAGATGGGCTCAGCCAACCAGAGCGCTAAGCAGAGCCACCACCCCGACCCCTGAACACACACACACTCACACACTGACAGGCATGACAGGGAGACCAAGCATTGCATCAGAATTAACACCACAGACCAAAGAAGTGCCAACTTAAAATTTAAAGACAGAGAGAGAGAGAGAGAGAGAGAGAGAGAGAGAGAGAGAGAGAGGGGTTTATAGGAAATAGGAAGTCAGGTTAGCTGACAAAGAGTAAAACAGAGTAGAAACACCATAAAAAAAGCACAATACAGACATGTAATGAAATACAGAGACAGTGGCAAAGGAAGATGTTTGGAGAGGCAGATATGGGTAGATAGAAGAAGGGTGTTACGGACTGAAATACTTAAAGAGGATGGATAAAGCGATGTTTCACATGATAAAGACAGAGAGAGACAGATAAAGACGGTGATGCAGACAGAGATATGTGGAGAGAAAGGGGGAACATAGACAAGTGTAAAACAGAAGCAGAGGAAGGAAGGAGAGCCTTAGACGACGGATGGGGATATTGTGCAATAGTGATGAAGATGAATGGAGAGAGGTACAAAATGCGAAAGAGCTTCAGTGGATCGAAAAAATCCTTTTACACTCACATAAACTGTGGATCATATAAGAGAGAAAGAGACGGACAGACAGACAGACAGAGAGAGAGACAGGAGAGTAGATCCCACTGCTCAGACTGGCATCAGGACCACCAGGTGAATGTATTTAATTAAATACCTTTAACAAGCTGGGATAGAACAGCAGCAGTAGTTTAAGTTGTGATGGCTGGGAATGAGAAATGTTTGCTGTCTTCACTGACTGGCATGTCTCCAACCAGAAAGGAGAGGCTAATCAGTGAATTGCCTGTCTGTGTCTCAATGCCATGCTGCATACTAATAGTGCAGAATGTAGTGCTGCGTGTACGATATAATAAATCTCTCAGTACACACTTCATCTACAAATAGTAAAATAAATGAGCAGATTTAGTGTGTATACTGACATATTTGAGTATATGTAAATATATCCACAAGATACTCAAAACCTGCTTAAAAAGACACAGCTCTGGTGTGTCTGGTGTCTTTGGTTGAATTGAAAAAAGTACCACCATGGCACACGGTAATCCAACATTCCTGCAGTGATTGGAGGGCCCACTGATGAAAAGAAATGATACCATACATTGTTTACACTATATTACATCATGTGAAGCAACTGATGGATGCTGTAATACCATATACCTGCTTTAGTAATATTAGTACACATTACACTAAAAGCCTGATGTCATTGATTCAAACAGACATTTTTATTCATAATCCTGTCCGGGTTTCACTAAGTAACTTGGCACCAAGCTAAACATATCCCAACTTATTTTATTACTTTGACTCTATCATATAAGGACAGGTATTGATCAAGAACGTTTTGCAAGAGGTTAGGTGTGTACTTATATATAATGGGTAAGTGGTTGCAAGAGTTCATGATGTTCGAAAATATTTATGTATAAATGTAGGCTTACTCACCGTACCTAATGACATGCACCTGCACTTTTTAAATAAAATCACAGACATATGGGTTAATTGCAGCATCACTGGAAGGATCGATGTGAATATGCAACGTTATATATGCTAAATTAAAATAATAATAATCTATATACATCTAAATAAAACATTATAATTGTATTTGTATCCAGAGTGCAGAATGAAACAGAGAAATTCTTCACATTCAGGTTTAGTTATTAAATCTAGAAGCAAAGTTAAAAACAAATAATCAAAGAAAATTTCAGCAAGTAAGCGCAGCAGGGAAACAGTAAGGGAGAAATGGCACTGTTGACAGATCTGTCAGTCAAAACAGTAAGTATACTGGTATCAAAATAACTCTGACAACTGTCTCCTCATCTATTTTTCTACAGCTTATTTGCCATAGGTGGAAAACATACAGTTTTCCACGTGTCACATTTTTCAGTTGACCTGCATCTTTCCTTTTTCTCTTGCTATCCCACTTATCATGTCTTAACATATATACATATGAAAAGAAAGAGAGAAAGAAAGAAAGAAAGAGAGAAAGAAAGAAAGAAAGAAAGAAAGAAAGAAAGAAAGAAAGAAAGAAAGAAGACTGTGCATTTCATTATAGTTCAGATATTGACAAAGTAACATAAAAACCAACCAGATGAGGATGTTGAGCCTCTGGAGGTTTATATCTTTTATAAGGTCTTTGACAATACCTTATAAATTCTTACATCCCTGAATCACTGAATGAACTCAGTGATGTATGATGATTAAAAAAAGAAAAAGGCAACACATTCATTTAACAGCAACTTATATTTTCAAGTCAACTTTTTATGATTAAAATATTTTGTTAATGAAGGATAGGAAGAGTTTCCTACAGAAAATACAAGCCAGATTTTATCATCTTTGTTAAACAAACAAACAAACAAGTAAATAAACACAACCCTTTACTTTTTTAAATTGTTTTGTTTTTTAAATTTTGATTTGCTTTCTATAGATCTTAATGTGTAATGTTTTCTGATTGTGATTTTATGATCGTTTTTATTCAATAATTGATGTGGCAAGTGTTTCGAGTGTTTTGGTTTCAATTGGCTGCTGTAGCCTGTGGCTCTAGTGTAAAGAAGCTGAAATTTCAAACGCTGAATTTGACGCCTGATGGCACTATAATCCAAAAACTACATCTGTGACAAGCCCAGTCCTAAAATTGTGTGGTAGTTTTACTTTTTCTTTTGCTTTAATTTTCCTACACACCTGTCAAAGAAGTCTGCATTAAACAGCACTTTGTCAAAGAATCATAGAAAATTATTTCTAATACTACAATAAGCTTTCTAATTTAGTGTATGTCAAGATGTTTGAATCACAGGCTCATTGCGAAGTACCCTCCAAACACAAGTGCATTTATGACAATAAGACTGTGACTTTGCTGGTCTAGTCTAAAAACACAGAGCACATGTGCTGTTGCTAAAGTCCATCTCTGGCAATATGAACATTACTTCTCCCCAATTCTGTCACACACAAAGTTGGTATCTTAAGAAACACAGTAGATCTTTCCCATCCAAGCCGAACTGACAAGAGGTTATCATTACACTCAGGACCAAAACAAATCAACAAGCTTCTTCGGCTCTGTGTGGCGATAAGATCAGCCGCTCATAGCTGATACCACAATGAGATGTGAACAGCAGTGCTGGTTTCTGAATTGCAGGTGAAGGTGAGTCGGAGAGAGAGGGATCAGCATCAACGGTCTCATGATTAAACATAAGGGAAAGAAGAGGGGCTGCATCAACGTACTCGTCATTGTCCTCGTATCTCTCCCTCCAAGGTGATGGTGCTCTCCATCCCGCAATACCTCTCTTTGATATCTATTTCTCTCGCTCCTCCCCCTCCTCATACATCGGGAGGCCCTTGACACCTCAGGAATGAGCTGCCCTTGGAGTAGTGAGAGAAAGAGTGAGGGACAGGGGGAGTTATATTCAGGACTCTCAATCATGACATCCCAGGAATCTGAACCTAGACACTACACATAAAGCCAAAACTAAATATAAAAATAAAGTAACACACAGTCACTTTCACGCAACAAAGAAAAAGCAGACTGCAGATGATTTGCTGGTATTTCTTTTGTATGAAGCATGGTGCACTTCATATACTGCAGTTTTTTATTCCCAAATGAAAACACAAGCCTGTTTATTCAAAGATTGTGACTTATCGACCAGGTGATAACATCAAAATTGCACTGCCGGCAAGTGAAAGTGAATAGATAGTGTAGCCACCAACTGATAGACACAAGGGTGCGTTTTTTCTACATTTTCATCTCGGATCCCTTTCTGAAGACTGTCAAACGTTGCTCTCTGCCCTCTGTCTGTCTCTTTATATTTCCCGCTCTCTAATTCTCTGTCTATGCTCACTATATTGATGGAAAAACAAAAAAGACAGAACTAAATAAATAAATAAATAAATAAAACAGGCATTTTATTGCTGGCTGGCTGCAGCTAGTTGTGGCTGTGTTGTTCCAGGGAGAGTCGTAATGGAGACATTTGGAGAGGCAGAGCAGAGCAGGTTAATGCTCTCTGTAATGTGTGTGTGAACAGCGATTTATTTTTTATTTTTTTGCAAGAGGCTCTGGGCCCCGTGCCACTGGCTCCAAATGTTTTTCCCCTACTAAACTCCTGACCCCAATCTGGGGCCAAGAAAGACAGAAGAGAGAGGGGGAAATTGAGAAAGAGGGAGAGAAAACTCTGGATGGGGGGGTTGCTAATACTGAAGGAGTATGTGTAAGAGAGACTGTTAAATGGATCAGTAATCACATTAAATGTTTCTTAACATAGAATTTCTAGTATTAAACTAGAAACTTATTTGGTAAAATATCTAACTCAAAGTAGATTAAAATTTAACAGAAAATAATCATCATAAAATTACAAAGCGGGGAAAAAGGGAAGAAATCTTGTGACACATGTAAACATCACAATTCAGCACAAAATGGCCCTGAAACATCTTTCAGATCAATCATTTCAGCAAACGGCGGCTCAGCTCATTTTTCAACGCTTGCTGTGATGACAGGCTCGAACTTGTGTAGGAGTCATGTCAATTACATCTGAACGGGGAGAGGAGGGGGAGGGAGAGCGAAGGCTTCTAGTTGAAACATGCTTGTTCACCATTAGCAGTCGACATCAGCACAGGAGATTATACTCGTATTTTACATGCCCTGCTGCGAGGCTGTCTTTCTTAGATGCTGATGCTCTAAGGCGCCGCCGTGTTAAATGACAGTGACACGATGGATTGTCAAGTTCCTTCAGGTCAATGTGGATACTGAACGGTGCATTAGAGATGATTCAGGTGTTGGGGATGTCAGAATGATGGGGTAAGAGGGCTAAAGGCAGATAGGCATATGTTGTCAACGACACTTTTGGAAGGATCAGCTGTTTAGACACTGACACATAAGTGCACTGTACCTTCACTAAGTTAACACCTTGGGTCAACCTCTATATCCTACCAGTTGTCCTGCACGTTCTGCATCTCTGACCTTAAAGACCAGAGGAAAACTATGACAAGTAACATTGGTAAGTTCCTTTCGACACACAGTGAATATCATCAAACATGATTAAAGTCTCGTTCAAGTGAAATATTTAAAACTACTTATATTTCTCCCTGTCATATCAACCAGCTTGATAGGAATTTAATCTTGTTTCACTCAGATAAAGAGAAACAAAGAGGGAGGCATACATCACTGTACAATCACTAAACAACAAAACACAGAACATACACACCAACAACTTAGCATATTGACTCAAAATATCCCTCTGTCTGCTTTCTCTACCAGTTAATGATGATTAATCTATTGAGCTGGTATAATGGAATTTAAAATATTTGAAGGCCATAGTTTTTTTATCTGTACAGTATGTTCTTTGAATAACTAAATTTTGATACATTATACATTTACTGTTATCTAAAAAAAACATGTTTTGATGAATTTTATGTGTGTCACGTAGCAAGTGACAAAAAAGACACTTTGAAATCCAATTTGTGTGGTCTGAGAGTCCAGACTGAAACACATCTGCAAAAATCTGATTGGAATTGCATTTCAAACCACCTTCAAATGAGGCTCAGATCCGATTTGAAAAATCCCATTTCACATGTTTTTTTACTGTCCAGACTTTCTAAAACCCTCTGGATACAATTGCGATTTATATAAAACAAAATAAAACCAAAAAAAAGAAAAAAAAGGGGGGTTTGGGCTGGCAGTCTGAACAATGCCTTCAAATTCAAGTTGACTTATACTTTAGTCAATACTGTATTTTAGACCTACTTTGAGTTCCGACTCAATAGTCTATACAACTAGGCTCTGTCATCATTTTCTCCTCTCATACCAATCAAACCAATATACTGAGGCTGAAATCTACACCTTGATCATGCCAATCTACGCTTTCTCAGATCCGTTTTCAAATGATGATACTGTGTCACGTCTCTTCACTTCTCCATTCCACAAATGAAGCCCAGAAACTGAGATGCTGAAGCAGACTTGACCTGTGTAAAATTCTATCTCTAATCTGGATGAAAACTGAGATGAATTCTCTGTGAGCCAATTAGAGCAGCAGCTAATCCCCTTGTAACTCGGCATAGATGTAAAGCATCCCTTTCTTTCCTCTCTCTTCCTCGCTTCCTCCGTTTCGCTCCACTTTTATCTCTCTCCTCTTTTATCTTATCAATAGGCACATATAGAGTGCTGCAGACACAGAGCGCTGAGCCCGGATCTTTCAAAAACATGCCGTTTCTGACGTTTTACACTGCTTGCCTGCATTCGACATTATATTATATTAAATTCCACCGTCACTTCACCTGCCTGAGTGAGAATGATGGCGTTTACAGCTCATATAACTAATGCAACAGGAAGAATTAACAGACAGCTATGTATGTAATTTAACTAATAGCTCACATGAAAAAAGTCTAATTCACTGGGTTATATCTTATTTATCACAACTTACTCTTATTTATTATGTCTCTGCTATGCTTGTCCTGACTGAATTAAAAAATATACTAATATATGCTCTGTGTTGCTATATTCTTTTATGTTAAATCTAGCGTATACACACTTTAAATGTGATTTAACTGATAGCATTACCTCTGTGAAGGAGGAGGGGTTTTCTCCCCCCATTCCAGTTAATGGCCACGTGGCATCATCTCCACGTGGCAACTGATTGGCTGAGAGCCACTCTACGGCAGGGGGGTAATAAAAGTTACAAATGAGAGCAGGCTATTAGAGCCATTGACGTGCGTAGGCTAGCTTGCTAATTAATTGATCCTGAAACTTCATCTATTCTGTAGCCAGAGAGGAACCTTTAATTAATCAGCCTTTCCATATCATTGTCCTCCTTTCTTTCAATCCTTTTCATTCCCCTCCTTTAACCCTCTCTTCCCTTTCTCTCTCTTTCTCCCTCTCTCCTAATGTCTTTTTTAATTGTAAGGTGCCCAGAGTCCCATGGGTTGGCACAGAGTGCAGGTCTGGAGCTTTGTTGAAAGAAAGAAAGTGTGTGTTGTGTTGTCATGTATCTGCATGGTTGAGATGTGTATTTTGAACAGCGAGCCGCCAATGTTTCAAGATCCTTTCATAAAAGGGAGGGATTTGATGAGGCTGGAGTGGTCCCCTTTGTACCCACATCCCTCCTCTCTCTCCGTCTTTCCTGACAGAGGGGCTGATTTATTGGGGCTTCCCAGCCATCCGTCAGAGCTAGCAGTGCTGGCTGCATTAACCCCGGAGACAGCCCCACCACCCGGGGCCCCTAAGTGCTTCCAAGTGGCCCTTGCTCTCCCCATTGGTGAGGAACCCCCATGCCAGGCTCAGTCAATGCCGTAAATTACCCACCTAAAGTCGATATTCCACAAGATGATGTTTGGACAGAGAAGAGAAGAGAATTTTTACAGCTTTTTGTTTTAATGAAAACTTAAAAACCTATTCAGTACTTTCTGCCCATGTAAAATAATTCACACTTTGTTTTTTTAAATTACCCAGTATTTATGTGTTTCTCTCAGCCTAGTTTTAGTCAGTGGTTACAAACATTATGGATGTAACCTACCACCATAAACTTACTTGGTGGGTCTTGATATTAAGAGATGTGACGAAAAACATTTTGTCACAGTGGGAAAAGCACAGGTGTAAATAATAAAATGAATGATGGCTGAATTCCATTTAGCTGCTTCAGTTTCAAGGTACTGATATCATGCATGTTGATCTCACTGTCATGAAGTCATGGCTTACTCGGACACTGGAGTGGAGCTACCATTAATGTTATTAGCAACAGCTGTGATTTTAGCATGATTTAGTGCTGCTGTGGGACAGGCCTGTTTGACAGTGATAGCAGTTTCTGGTGTTTGGACCACTCTTGTGTTTACATTAAGAACATGAACAGCAACTTTTAGTTAAAAGCAGGATTCCTGTTGTAGTTACATGGTAAAGTGTGAAGAGATTAGGATAGAGGACAGTCTCAGGGTTTTATTTCATTTACTGAGAGGAAAGGGGGACTCCCTTGGGGTGAGTTAGGTTCATAGGCCCTTCAAAGCCTATCTCCTTCTACCTTCTCCCATCTTCTCTTCTCTTGTTTTCACTTTTCTTTTTTTTAATCAGTATTTCCAGGGAAAAAAATGAAACAAACTGTGAACTATCAATGGAAAACATGAAGGCCATGAATGGTTAATTACATTTTAGTTTTTACTAATTTCAAAATGTTTACAATCAAAAATACTCAGAAAGAGGGCAGTATAAATACGACAGTAAAAACCAAAATTATGAATAAATTTGGGTGCTTCAGGTGTTCATTGCTATTCAGTTATCTCAATAAACAAAGACAGCGTGATAGTGAGGCAGCACAAACAATAATGTAACCAAGAATCTGAAGCATCTAAATTGAATTCAGCCATAATTACTTTATATATCGGTATACATATACTGAATTATTATCATGACCATCATGACCTTTTAATTTAAATAAAAGTTTTAGGGAGTGTCTAGAACAATTTCCAAAAGGCAATAAAATTCTAAGCTGTAAACTGTTTCACACTGGTTTAAGCTTAGTGATTTCAGCTGTTCTGAAAACCACTGAAAACCACTGAAAACCACTGTAAAACATGCTGTTGTGTTGCATGAACACATGAAGTGAATGAAAACAAAAAAGAATCTTGAAATATTGAGATTATTTAGGATTGTAAACAGCTGTTGCCCATTTGAAAGGAAAACAGATATGCTTTTTAAAGAATACAGATGTACTACTCTTCTGTTTTTCTCTTTGCCAGTTGATGACAATTGATGTGGGGATGCCTGAGTAAATATCTTTATCTTTATAAGAGAGTGGGACTGGATAAAAGGTATACAAAGGACAGAGGGCTTGTGAGGGGGTGTTGTGGTTTGTATGGAATGAACAGGCATTGGGACAGCCACATTTCCACTTGACTTTAAATGCTTGGCTTCTATTAAGTTGGCCCAATGTGTAAGGAACAAACAGCCAACACTGGTAATGGTTTCTGCCTGATTCGTTGACACATTCAACCCCTCTACCCACGCACACACACACAGACACACAGAAACAAACACACACACATACACACAAAAACGCACACGCGCACACTCACTACTTCCTTTTTTCTCTTTTCTTCTCTCTCTCTTTTTTCATTTCCCAGGATATCTTTTTTTTCTCCTGCTCTTTCTCCCACTCCATCACCCCTCCCCTCTTTTCACATCAAACACTAATGTTTCCTTCAAATTCCTTTTCCTCTCTGTCTGCCAACTTTGACATCACAGGAAATTACGCTCAGAATTGGTGGCGCTGTTTTATTTTTCTCTTTTTTTTGCTTTCAACTTCATTCCACTTCCCAAACAGACGCTTCTCTTGTGTGGCCTGTCATCCCCAAGACACCTGCCTCCTCCTTCTACTTCCTCCTCTTCCTTCTCCTCTTCTTTTTTTCTTTCTTCTGCTGATCTGTTTTTTCTGGCTCACATCACTCTACACATACACATATAGCTGCCTTCACTCTTTCAAATGCACTCTGTTGCTCACCCTTTCTGGCACACTCAAACTGTCTCTCACACATGTATGCAGATGCAGCTTGATGTTAACTATACCTAATGCAATTTCTAGGCTTAATTGCTGAAGGCTAATAGGAGAAGCTGATTTTTATTCTTTCTGAGACATCAACAAGAGAGTTTTGTGTCTGTGCTCACCTCCTATGACCGGATTCAGAAAAGGAGGAGGAGAGTACTGAACTGTTGAGAATGTGTCAGAGCGTGTATGAGTGCCTCTGCGATCCCGTCAGCATGTGCATAGGTGAACTGGAAAAAGTCTTGACAAACATGTATGAGACTGTGCTTGTTTGGAAGTGAGAGAGCTCCGGACATTAAGCTTGAGGGCCTGAACACTTACACATGCTTCCCCAGAAATGATGACTCAACCTGGACTCCAGGGTCAGCCATAGCCTCTGGGTTACACACACTGTCAGTGCGTCTACATGTACACCAATGAACCTTCACTATGAATAACCAGATTAAGGCAACAGTTCAGCTAAGGTGTTTATATGGATTGTAGGGAATAGTAAATATAGAATCAATAATAAATTAGCCAAGTTGATGATCAGTGGGTGTACACTTGCCACAGAAAAAAAAAGAAAATAATCCTGCCTGGTTACTAAATAATACTGTATTACCTCAGCTTACAATGTTAGAGAGTTTTGTGACACACATACAAGCTTTTCTCACTTACCACTAGTGGTATCTAACCATGTGTATATTTTTTTTTTCTGATATCTGATATCTCACAGTTTTTTTGCCTCTCTCTCAATACAACAGAGTTTAATAGATTTTTGTGGCATTCAAAGCATCAAAAATAACATTGTACTTGCTGCCAACAGTTTTCACAGGCACTTTCTTTTTCAGTAGAAACTAGTTTCAATAAAAACTATTCAGAAAGACTGGATTTTCTTGAATTAAAGGGACTCAAATTCTGGATATATATGTTGCTTTTGAATTTTTAAAATGTAATTTGCGGTTGTTTTTTCTAGGATTTTTGGGGATTTTTAGAAAGTGGAGATATTGGAGACCTGGTCAAACAGAACTAAAACTATCATCTGGCTTGAAAAATAAGTGTTTTTCTGATTTAGGTGAATTGATCCTTTGATTTAAAAATGAAAACCTTGTTACTGTGTAAACCTACATTAACTGGAGTGCTGCTATGATCAGATTTAAGCACTGCAGTTGCAAGTGCATCCACAAAAAATATTAAAGCTGTTAAGAAGATGAATTTTGATACTGTAGTATGAGTCTTATGTAAAGGACCGAGGTGAACCCCTGCACATATCTAATACCTCTGCTGCACGAAATGTTATGCATTGCTGTGGAACCCTTATTTAATACGAGTGGGGCTTAATTTTAGCAGGATTTAATCACAATAATGAAAGGCAGTCAAAGAGGACCTTTTGTTCCTTTGCTAAAACCCCACACACACACACACACACACACACACACACACATTCAGTCCTGAGGAAATCACAGAGATAGACGTACACACTTATCTGTTGACGTCATGTTGCCTGGCAACATCCCAGCATGCTTGGCTGTGACAAGCTGAGGTCTCAGCCCTGAAGCGCAATGCATCATGGGAGATTGTGCGTGCTGCGTCTTAACATCACCCACAATCCTTCTTGCCATTGCAGCCAGAGTCATGCTGGTGAGATTGTTCTTTTTAGCTGATCCTGGGACAGTTTTGAAACATCTGAGGTTAGGATAGAGAGTTGGATGACTGATTTCTCCTCCTTCAGACATAGCTGAAATTATGTCCATCTTAATTGCGTTTGGTGTATCTTTTGATATGTAATTAACAGTCACTTTATGACTTGATGTACAGTATATTTTGCAGTACACATCTGGAGCATTCGTTTTTTTTAGCCCTCCCCGCTCCTCCCTGATCAGACCCCTGACCGCTTTTCCGTAGGTGAAGCTCATTATGCTCATCTGAGAGTGTGGAATTAAACCTCCTCCTCCGAACTCATTACTGTGAGCTAGATTTCACCGGTTGCAGATAGGCAATGCGGTGGTGCTGCTTTTAAAGTCAGAGCCAGATAATTAGAAACTTTAGAAGCGCAGTTCCCATGGCTATAGCCAGAGTGAACAACTAATTCTATTTGAACTAATTACGTTCCATAGCGCTACGCCGTGATTGCTACGCCAACGCTCAGCCTCCCCTATGTAATACGCCCGAGGATTTCATCACAAAACAGTATCAGGGATGTATTTCTGTGTGTGTGACTGACTGTACGTCATTATGTGATGGCATTACTCTCTATGCACAACATGTCTTCACATATACACCCCTGCTAGCTCCCAATTGTGTGTATTTCATAATGCAAAACCCCTTAGCAGGCTCAGTATGTTTATTTTGGGAGTGTGTCGACATCATCAAAATGCTTCGGAGGAGGTTTAGGCCTGCATCTTGGGTAATGAAGTCTGAGATGGAGCCTATCTTTTAGGACTGCAGAGAACATTGTAATCAGTGAGACCAAAATAGGACTATTTGATTGAGTACATTAGTTGTTTCCCATTATAATTCTAACTTCTTTGGCAATTAATGTCATATTATTATGATCATTATCATTATTATCATTAATAAAATGATGATAATAATAACAATAATAATAATAATGTCTGTTTTTCTTTGTTCTTAAATATTTATATGATTTTAAGTAATTGCTATCATTCGTTATTCATAATGTTATTATGTCATATTATTAATATTATCCTATTATCATATTAACATATTCCTATTATTTTCCTTACATTATATCATTTATATTATTATAAACACATCTGGCCTCCACACGAATAACCAAAAAACTACAGACGCAAAAACACACACATTTCTGATAATTTTGATGATGCTCATCATGCACTTCCATAAATCTGGGGAACTCGCAAGGCACAGGTTTATAACAGATTATCAAAACTAATGAAGCAATCTGGGGCCAAGCTTTTATTACTTAGCTTGGATGAGTGGTAACTCCGACAATACAAAGATTATACACTTCCAACAATGCAACTTCTCTTGCTGCCTGGTAGACGACCACATCTCTCTACTTCAACCCCCATTTATAATGACAACATATGCTGTTGACTTCATTAGTTATTAGTTATACAGTTGTAGTAAAGACACGATACAGCTGTTTTCATAATCTGAGATCCCACAATGAGTTAATTGATCCTCACATATGTAAAGTCAGTGTAGTAACCCTTTAATTCATTGCGCACCACTCAGTTGACCTATTTGTCAATGTCTTCTGTATCTCCACATGAAACTTTCTTTCAAAAATACAGCCCATGTCTTAACTGCATATCATGAAAGGCTGCTGGTGATCTGCTTATAAAAACATGACCATTACACAACAATTTCCTCTACTATTGCATGCATGCCAATTTCTACAATATTTTTAGACAATGTAAGAAGACTGTCTGTCTGTGTTTCCCTCCTCCTCTATTTATCTTTCTCTGTGGTCTTGCTATGTGTGGAAGCTTACTTGCTCCCATGAGAGGTGTCCAAGGCCAGACCAATAGACCAGGCTGACTAAAAATAGCAGGCAGTGATAACAGGGGACATTGTGACCCCCCCACACCCAACTCCCTTAGTGCTCAGTACTGCCGTTTCACTACAAACCACACTGATCAAACTCAATTGTCTAAGTTCACTTTCTGCTAGAATTGCGGTAAACATAAATCATACACTAAAACACATACACACAGTACGCACAGACTTTCTCTCTATCTCTCCCTCTAACACACACACACACACATACACCCTTCCAGTCCAAATGGGATTTACTTAAGACTCAATAAAGCAGACAGAAGCACTATTGTCTCTAACACAGGCTTATTGTGTTGAACAGAGACTGTGACGTTGGTCGGGGGTGCCGCATCTATGTTTACTACACAGTGAGCATTCCACTACATACACACACACACAATCAAAGACACATGCATACAAAAAAAATGAAACCAGCACGCACACACACACACACACACACACACACACACACACACACACACACACACACACACACACACACACACACACACACACACACACACACACAGAAGCATACAGAAATACAAAATGAAGCATAAAAATGCTCCATCAAACAAGCTTAGAGAGATGAACATCCTTACACACATACCAGACATACTACACACATACATACACAGCATCAAACCCATCTTTCTCCGGTGGGAGTCTAAGGGGAACTGAGTGATGAACAGGAGCGACACCACCACATGCCAGGGTGTGAGATGTGCCGCCTGGTATTTTAGGCTGCGTCTCAAATTGAACATGCCAAGCCTTCAGGGGAAAAACGCTGGAGAATGTTCACGATGAGAAGCAAACGTCCCACCGCAATATCGCTTATAATACCAGCTACAATATCTGGAATTGCACTGCAGAGGGGACTGACTCGCTCAGTGAGACATGCACATATGTACAGATGCAATGTATGGGTTTGCCATCATACCTGCTGTTGAGGGTACTGCATCCCACCAATGCCCATTTGGCCCCTCCCCTGCATGCTAATTGGATATCGGTGTGGAGGAGGTGATGTGTACGGCTGGCTAGGGGGGTAAGAACCGCTCCCTGGCTGCTGTGGAGTGGAGTAGGGATTGTTGGCCATGCCATACAGCTGCGATCGCTTCATAGCCATGAATTCCATGGAGGATACCTGTAGAGGAAAAAGAGGGAGTAATGATATGTTATCAGCATGTCTTTCAAAGTTAATATTTCACATTCATTCATGACAGTGCAAAGTGAATGTCTGAGAGGCATTCAGATGAGTTCATCCACCATCTGCGAAGTTGAAACCCCTGACGGAAGTGTACATACTCCAAACCACAGCCCCCATTGATTTATTTTATAACTGCACACCAAGTGAAAGCCTTAAATTAATGTCTTCAAGCTATAAATGAACTACAAATGGAATTAACTAAGAAAAAAAAAAAAAAAGATATTTATTGCATAGCGATTGGGAGCAAACTCTGCTGGAGGAGTGCCAAGGTAAAATGGTTTAATTAATACCTGAAGCTTGTATCTTTGTTTTAATGTCTGAAAGGATTTTAAAAGAGTTGTAAATGTTGTTTCAAGCGATGGGAGGCAATAGCAATAAAAACTATGTATTTGTTCTGACAACCACAGCCCAACTGAGCCAATAATCACTGTACAGTGCTCCCTTCTCACTTGCTATGCCGTTGCTTACAAGTAAATGGCAAAATATTGATTATTACGCTGAGATTATACTCTTATGAGTTAAAATAAAAGAGCAGGCATTGGTTCCAGTCATTCAAACAAGGGAAACCTGTTACAAGTTTGAATGACTGGAGCCAATTCAGGAAAGTCAAGGTCTCAAAGTACCTGCTCTCCAAAAACAAACCTTAGAAGCGAGCTCCTTATACGAATGCAAAAAAAAAAAAGAGAATAAAGGGAAGGTGTCAAGGGCAATTTATTCCATTGTAAGTATTTCAGAGGCTTTTTAGGGGTCGTCTGGGGTCTCAGTGAGCCATTGCGAAATTCCAGCACAGTGCGTCAGGCTAATGCTAATCTGTCACCCGTAGCGGTGTGTTTGTCTGTCTGCCGGGCAGATAATGTGGGGTTCTTCTGTCTTCCCTTTCTCCTCTCACGCTCTCTCCCTTTTGTCTCTGCCTTGTAGGATCATGTGTGATTTATGACATTTTGTTCCTACTGTTTCTTGCACACACACTATTTCACTTCTCCTCTCTCCTCTCTATCTAACTGCCCCCCTTCCTCCTCCTCCTCCATCACCACCACCAGCTCCCTCCTCAGTTCCCTCTTTTCTCCCCAACTCAATATCATCTCGTCTAGTGTAGAAGAGAGATTGCCGCTGGATCATATTGCCAGGCTAATATCAAGAAGACATGTCAGGGGAAGGGAGCACTTTATTCAGCAGGTTACGTACAGACGGTTACAGTGCTCTAGGTTTAAAGTGGTTTTGTCTACTGAGGCATGTGCATGGAGTAGTTTGGACTATTTTACAGGGTGTGGAGGAGAAACAGAGAGAGAAATGTCTGTTTGGGTAGTGAGAGAGATGAAGAAAGAAAGCCAGAGAGAGAGGAATGAGTGCACTTGGCTGTCAAAAAGTTATTTCACAGCATGGAGGTGTATGTCAGCGTGTGTGAGAAGAGGGGGTAATCCTGCAAAGGGCAGCATCACCGGGATTTCAAGAGTCTAATCCTGAGAAACAGAAAAAATGCCTTTTTGACATTTCATTGTGTGTGTTTGATTATGCATGCTTGTAGTCCTGCTCATGTACTGTGCTTTTTTCTTTGCCATTCATGTATGAAGCTACTAATAGTGTAGAGTATCAGCAGTACTGACAGAAATGAAATATTTAACCACCAGAAGAAACTGACATCAAATCTGACAAAATGACTGTCACCATTATAGTAAAGCACTTCGGGAAATAATTAAAGATATGAGCCATTTTGGAGTAAAACCAATTTAAAATTGTTTTTGATAGACAAATCATTTTTATTTTTGAAATACTGCTGAATGAACTTAAGGTTTGTGAAGTTGATTTTATTCCAGATTTAATTTTTGAAAGAAAACCATAAATATAATATTATCTGCCTCGCCTCCTTGTTGCTCAGTAAGACGATGAGGAGCCTGTCTGAACAGGAACAAGAGTGATCTAATAACTTCATTCAGAACACAACTCAAATAGAGTTAGTCCTTAAGTACAGCATGTCTAAAATGAGCAATATACAGAGTTAAAGTAAGTGAACATCAAAGAATAAATTTGTTTTGGGGTATTTTGGATGTACTAAAAGTGAGACTGGTCATATGTTTCTAATGTAGCGATAATGGTGTTTTTGCGAAAGTCCAGGGCAACACGTGACCTTCTTAAATGTTTATACACTCACAACACACCACGAGCTAGACATACACACACACAGGTTCACTAAGCAATATTCACAGTGAAAGGGCGACATTCTCCAGTTTCTGAAAATCCAGGGCACCGTGCCACCTATTATAAGGGACACACACATCCCTTCCCCAACTCCAACCAGTTCATCCATTCCATCTCAAGAGGTCCTTGGTTTGCCAAAAATGCTGAGCACAACACAAGTAAATCCCCTCACATGGCTACCCACTGTAAACACACACAGTCATGAAAAATGTTTACTGCTTCACTTGGAAAGGCACTGGACACAGAAAATAACTTCAGAGATTTGGGAGCAGAGAAGTGGATCCTTGATGAAACACACACACGCACGTGCGCATATGCAAAGAAATATGCATTAGAAAAATCTTTCAATGGCTCTCATTGTTGATCTCATCTCTCTCCCGCTCTCTCCCACACACTTGTGGGGAATTCTTAAATAAGACAGCCGCAATAAAATTATATAGAGCTATCTGATACAGTGGTCCATCGTCCATACATGGCATTATCCACACCTGTCCATGGAGGCAAAAAAATTACTATTCTCTGCCTCCCCAAACAGAGCCTCATATCTACTCTCATGACAAGTTCCGCTAAATGAGATTTCAGCCCACTGCAGCTTTTTCCTCAAGATATGCCCACCGTTTCCCTCACACCACTAGGCACAAAAAAACCGACAACAATTCTTGACAAATTGAAACATTATTTTTTTCTCCCCTCAGAGAAATGGCTGTACTTAGGAAAAAAATTATGAATATGACACGAAGTGAATCGTGTTTGTGCCAGGAGGGACAGCAGGAAAAAAAACAAGAGGGAATACACAGAAATTGTTTTTTATTTTTCTTCAAATGTGTTTTTCACTTTTGTTCATCTGGGCATGCCATTCAATGAAGGGGGGCATGGGAGACAATAGTAATTCAACTGCTAAATTTAAAATTCAATTTATGAACTCCTCTCCAGTGTTCTGACTCTCTCCTTCTCAATTTTTTTTTTTTTTGCAAAACAAAGCCATTACAACAGAACATGGGTGAAATTACTGTGGGGTGAAACCTGCTAAATTGCTTTTCTGAGCTCAATCGACAGCATTTTTATGTTGTGAAAATAATTTTACTCCTTCTTGCTTTAATGTGCTGAGTTGTTAATCAGAAAGAGACAAAACGCTTGACACAAAAGGCTTGGATATTTGGATTGGAGACACACACTCGGATCAAACAAACATAAAACAATATTGGTAAATGGTTATTATTCCAATTTCATTCTGAATGCAGGAATTATTTAAAAAAAAATCTTCTGATTTATCAGCCGTGGTGGATAAACGTGTTGGGGAAGGTCCAAGCACACATGTGTACACACACACACACACACACACGCACACACACACACAAACACAGTGTCCCTGTGGCTATTGATACCCTTGTCCTTCACACTAGATGACCAAATCATCACCTGTCTGCATCAGCCCTTCATTTCAGTTATTTACAATCAACACACATGCAGAGAAAAAAGTAACAGAGTCAGGTTCACCCTGTTAGCAGGTTATTAACAATACAGTGAGATCAGTGTTGCTAGTCTACAGGTATCAACCTATAGAGCTACTGTGTGCAAACACAGAAAGTCCTCAGTTTTTTCTGACATTAACAGCATGGTGGTCTTCATACAGTGAACACTGTAATAAAAGATGTTCCTTCATATGTTCTTTATGGTCTACAAGCTGCTTGATTGAGCGACTTCAGAAATTATTTTAACCTCGAAAGAGCAATTTAGGGAACTATTATGCTCCCTTATACCACCTGGGGGTTTAATGTGTCTAGTGGTCTACACCTCAATGTACTTAGCCGTTTGGATACTCCTGAGTCTTCAGTATGATGTACAAAAAGAAGAGAATTCATATTTTTAAGCTATTAAGTGTAAAGACCCAATATCATGTGAAAATGGTTCTGAATACCACCTTAAAAAGAGGCCTCAAACCTGACCGTGTATAAAAATTAGCCCCAGAATGCCTTTTTGGGATTGATTATCTTCTCTTTTTCTTGGAGGGACTACTACAGAATCCTATCTTTTATTCCTGTGTAATGAAACCATTTTAGCCTGTGTGTATTTGTGAGGAGAAACAAATAAGGATAATTATTGTCAACGGATCCTCTTTATCCTCTGTGTCGGGTCTGTCTCTGGAGAATCAACATGCTGCAGCCACAGCCGGCTGGTCTGCTGGGACAATCAGCCTTGTCTTTTATGTTATTTATTCAAACCTTGCAACAGAGCACTCTCCAATTCCTATTACACTGCTGGGGCTCGGCGATGCCTCGGCCTCCAAAACAAAGCTCTGGATTTCAGGCTTGAAACCCTGTGCATTTGGGCCTACTGTTTCACATAGAAAAAAGAAAGGGTGAAAAGAGAAAAAATGGGAGAGGAGAAGAGGGAGAGGGAGAAAGAGGAGAAGAGAGACTGCAGCAGTGGGCGAGTACAGATCGAGTTCCATATTAATGTGTGCAAATTCCCCCGCTCCTGCTGACTAAGATTAGAAAAATTAATTTCATGGATGCAGAGACAATACTGATGTCATCAAGCGGAGAGGAGAGGAGCAGCGTGTTGTTAACTCCTCCCTGCCCATCCTCCATGAGGAATAGATCACTCTTTGGTATTGGTTCAGTTGCTTTATTTCACTGCCAGGATTCAAGCAACTAAATACTGTCAGCAAAACACAATACTAAGCCTAGACAGATCTTTTTTTAAATCAGTTTATCCCATCCTAAAAACCGAACTTGCTGTGTGAGTGTGTACTGAAGTAACTGAGCTGTGTTCATGCTGGTTTTCCCTTGTGACTGCTGCATTGCTAAGAGGACCAAATTCAGTGAATTATGTCTTGAGACACAATCTCATCCTGCATCTCAGTACGCACTCCTTGTTAGTAAAAAGTCTTGTAACAAATGACGGTGTGAAGAGTGGCTCTGGTCCGAGGGGAGCTGGGTAGAGCTAAATTGCCTTTCCTCAGCCCAGTATGCCTGGATGGCACAGGCAGCTAGGCATGAAGGCTGGCTAGCAATGAGAAGCATGAAATCATCTGAAGAGAGAGAGGTACAGGCAGTGACAGACATAGAGGAGATGGGGGAAATGCATACATACAAAGTGTATGTTTGGCAATGATGCTGCGAGTTGAGAAAGAAAGGCAGACAGAGAGAAGCTGATAACAGGCTGTTGTTTTTCGGCCGACCATCGAGCTTTTGTGTTTGGTACGATGCACATAATTGGTCTCTCTCCTGCATTTGTCCTCAGAGCTGTTGATCGGTGTGCCCTGAGCGTTTGACACCAATATTTACACTACACACAAACACACTCACACGTATACATCATGGTGCTCAGAAACACACCCACCACTTCCAACCCCCTCCCATGTGCATCAAGAAAAGTTGCCGAGCGTTCTGTTCGTCACGCCCGGCACAAAGACGTCATTAAGAGAGGTGATGTGGGGGATGGGAGAGAGGAGGAGAGAATGGAGGGAGAAGGAGAGAGGCTGCTTCATCTGTCTCAAGTGAGATTGGGGTCACAGGGTCACCAGAGCCCCTTTCCTTCGCGGAGACCAAGAGGGAAAGAAGCAGCAGGGACAAAAAACCCTCAATGACAAAACAAGATTCGTCTGACATACTTGCTACACACCATTAGAGAATGAAAACAAATAAAATGCAATTGTCTGCAAACAGTAGAAAAAACACGTGTGGAAGAACAGAGGCTGGAAATTTGTCAGTCAAATCTCCTGCTAGGATGCAGTTTTCTGAAGAAGAACAAATTTATTTAGATTTCCTCAGTATAAAAAGAAGTACCATAGCCTAAGGGATTAAAAAAAAAGATAAACACGTATGGGCTACAGATAGAAAAAAATAAAGTTTTCCAAAGGACATTTTGAAGTATATTTGAAGTTTGTTCACTGATCAAAATTCTAAATTCTCTTCAAACACATTGACTCTCTTTACATGTGCTGAGCATGTGTTTTTAAACCATACGACAAACAATCAGCAGCATTTCCCACTGAAAATCAAAAAATTTAAATTAAATAGCTTTCAGGATATAGTAGAGGCACCTCTAGCAGCACCGCGTGCCTATTTTCACAGATTCTGCTATTGATGTTGAGGAGTGCAAGCCTTGCTACATTTTCAGTCTGTTTCCTGCCTGCCGTGACCCTGGGACAGAGTAGAGCTGCTGAAAAAGCCCATTTCATCTAAGGGCCATGGTGGAACGAGAGGAATGCGCTCCTCTCTAACTTCCCCAGCCTGCAGAACCCCATGGAGAGATGCTGTTACACAACCAAATGAAAGAGAGAAAAAAGGGGCAGGAGGGAGGAAAAATAACAATAACTCCATCTGCACTGAAGGGAGAGAACAGGCTATTTGAGTAAATGTGCTGCCCTTTGGCTTCCCACGTCTCCTGGAGCCATGCCGAAATGCTGGTATTAAATATGCAGGCTAGAATCCCCCTTATTCAAGGAAATCACCACCTTTGCTAATGGAATGGTATTGGAGAGTAACTGCTTTTCTACCGCTTGGATAATTATGAACGAGGTCCCGTATCGCCAAGTGTGTTTATGAATTAGCAATGGTTATTCATGATATTGTGCTCAGAGTAGGGTGAAAATACATAAGTGAATACTAAGCGAGCAGACCAACAGAAATGATGCTAAAGGGTCCTGAGGGGGCTTTCTCTGCCATCCATTAGTCTTTCCTGTAAGGCAAAGCTTAACAAGCTCCTCAGGCTGGGAGGCTGCCCATTGAAGGAGAAGGAGGAGAGTAAATTATAAATGTGAAAGCAAGTTCACAATAGGTCCCACTCCCCATTATTAAGCTCTTCTCCACCCTTCCTCCTTGATTTTGTTTGGCGGTCCTGAAACACAGGTGTAGTATTCCAATAAAAAAAAAAGTCTTTAATCAAGAAATTAATAAATAGCAAATGTGCTGTATCCATAAAAAGCAAGTTGTCAAACTAGGTCACACCTGTGGTGCAGTTAAAGAGACTCCCCAGTATAAAAAAAGGATTTACATTCATGCTGTTTGTTTTGGAGCACTGCCCAGTTCTCTGGGGTGGAACCATATCCATATATCTCCTGCAGGTGATCCATCATTAAAAAAAAAAAAAACAAAAACAACACAAAAACACAAATAACAAACTGATATCCTGACCTTCCTTCCTCAGGCGGATATTAGATACTCATTAAAAGTCACCTGAAACAATCTGAACCAAATTGATTTCATTATTGGACTCGGCATGACACACAAGGCCCCAACGTCTGATAGCTCAGCGGGAAATTTACAAAGTTAATTAGAAAAAAATTGATTTTCATATAATCCCCCCCCCCTCCACTCGAACATTATAAAGTGACATGGAGAGGGGCCTGTTGATGCACAGCAGCAGGGATGTTCAGTGTGGATGTGAACACAGCGGGCTAGAGGCTTGAATGTTGTAACTGGAATCTTAAAATTTATTACAGCTTTCAGGGGTAATAGAACAGTATGTTTGTTTGTGTGTGTGTGAGTGTGTGGAGAGTGTGTGTCTATGACAGATTGTGTAATACTGTAGTGGTAGTGTTCTTTCCCCCCATACCACCTCGTGCCTATATCTCCTAACCTCTTCAACTCCTGCATGCATATACTCACTCATACTCAACACACACTCGACTGGCACCCCACTTTCTTTTTCCCCACACTTTGATATAGCAGTCACAGCAACAGCAGCAGCAGCTGGCAGATGTGGCCTTAATTTTCTCCTGTAATGAATGTGAGCCTCCACTCTTTCACCCCGCTGTGAAGGCTTCCCCAGAAATGGGCTCCTCAACCTGTGTTAGGGGCCCTGGAAATAGGCTTCCCTCCTCCCGCAGCCCCTCCAGGTCAGCCTCTGGGAGGCCCCGGGCTCTGTGAGCCTGGGCCAGGCCTCCCATCTCCTGGGCTCTGACTGGGAATCAATCACAGAGGCTGGCTAGGAACATAAGGTGGGGGAGCTGGGTCGATCAATGAGATACTCCAGGCCTGTGGGAGCCCTGATGCATGGCCTGACTGCATATACACACCCCTGACTCACACTGAATTCCACTATTCACTCTTATTATTGCTAAGCCCCAGGGCAGCTACAGTATGTTTATGGTGGACTGGCTGTGCCAGACCATATAAATAACATGTGACTGAGAAAACTGAATGATATTTACAACTAAAAGGCCTTAATTAGATTTGGATATGATCACGCTGAAAATGACTTTGTATATACATCTCCTGCATGGTATCCATTCCTTTGTAATTCTTCATTTTTCATTAAAATCTTTTTCATCTTTGAAGTTTCATTAGTCTCAATTGTTTAAAAAATAAAATTACACAATAGCTAAATCTTACTGTTATAAATTAAGCATTTAGTGATAGTGCAACCACCTACAGAATCTATCAGAGTGAGCCACTATGTGGCCAGCATAAGTAGCCTGATCATGAGTTGCTTTACACACTGAACCTTGACCGACCTTTTATGTTCAAGTTTTTATTAAAGGCTAGACATATTAAAGGGATGTACATATTTCCCAGGAGAGGCAGCAGTTCCTTTGGCCGCAACACACAGGTTTCACAATGTGTCCAATTCTATGAAAGAAGGTGTGCATGTGGGTATGTGTGTGTGAGTATCTATTGTATAGATTCAACCACGTAGCAATGTTCATGCGAACCAGTCTATATATATTTTACACACTACAGTTGCTTGTAAAATGATTTTGTATACAATATGAACTGATGCACTGATGCACACACACACAAACACACGCTCACACACACATCATTATATTAACCAACTGTAAGTGCACAGCATGTCTGTGAATGTCTGCCAATATCAGTAAAACATGTGTAGAAATATTTTGTGCATGTGTGTGTGAGTGTGTGATCAGTATGTACCATCTGTCTCCAGATGTTGCATAGAGAGCAGGCTGTGTGGACAGCCAGACAGTTGGCAGGCCTTCTGACAGGCCTGTGTTCCTTATTGATAGAGGGATCACAGAGACAGAGGAGTCAGGCATGCTCAGCTAGACCACAATATTGTCCTCTCTGCTGTTTTTCATCCCAGTCGGCAAGGAGAAAATGGGATGTTCTGAGCCAAGTTTATAGCCATCAGATCTGGGCCAAATAGGAGTTGAATAGGTTTCAAACATTTCAAAAACTGCATGAGGAACATTTGCTTTGTCATACAGATGCAGCCAGATTCTTGTGTGCTTGAGCTAACGAATTTCAATGTTGTTTAATTTTGACAAGGATTTTAATACAGATGACTATAGAGCTGAACCTGAAATGCACAGCTCAGTGCATCAAAGTGAACAGCAGCATGGGCCAACATGTTTGCAAAGTGGTTAAACTGGTTCCTGAGTGTTTGTGGAGGATAGAGTGAGGCACGCTGCAGCATAACAGAAAATACTACCTAACTCTATCAGCATGTTTACTTAATTGAGTATTCTCTTTGTGCTTCCAAGGTGTAGTAAACACTGAGTTAATCAAATAAATCAAATACTTTACATAACAGAAGCCATTATCATATTTATAGATAAAAATATATAATAAAAAAATCTAATTTGCCAAAACTATAATAACCTCAATGACTATGACAATAAGAGCATTTACATCTCTGAGTAAGGGCCTAAACTATCTTGCACATTACCCCAGTTTCTCTACTTTTTAGCCTTTATAAAAGGTGTCTCCTGACTACTTCGATTCCATTATTGCCTTGCAGATCTCGCTTCCTGACCCCGCAACCTGTGCCATCTTTCTTCCATGGCTCCTGCCAGAGTTATGGAACAGGGTCGACGTTTATGGAGGGCAGACCTTTTTCCCAGAGCTTTGATCCAGAAAGTTCTATAGCCTATAGTTTTGCAGGGGTCATCCAGGAGGAGGTATGTGGGCAAGCAGCGTGTGTAAGTGAAAGCACATTGAGCTGCTTGTTTTAAGTAGAGCCTTAGTGCAGAGGCTAGTGCAAAAGGGCCTTGGAGGATTTGAGGGGTTATAAGGTGCATGTTGGGTGTGTGGCTGTGTCTGCGAAGGCTATACTCTACCTACTTGTGCGGGCGTGAGAAATGGAGAAATATTTAGCAAAAAAAGCATGAAGTTAAAAAAAACAAACAAACAAACAAACAAACAAGCAAAAACAACAAACAAAAAAACAAAATGAAAAAAATTCATGCCAAAAAAAAAAAAAATTCAAAAAAAAAAAAAAAGTATATGGGCTATAATCTCTCTCATTCTCATCATCTCTCATCATCTCATCTATCAATATATTATTTAATTATTCATGCCAGCAGCTAAATGTATTCAAACCATTCTGTTTACTTTATTACTCTACTTTTATTCTGCTCTTTTCCCCACATTTGTTTACAAGAATAAAAGCCTACTCTGACAGAATTATCCCTCTGCACAACAAAAATAAATCACAGCGCTTGCACACACATCATTCACATTCAAAGAGCACAGCTAAATTATAGATGGCCCCTTTCTCCCCAAATATGCATTTCATTAGCATTTCCTTCGCCTGTTGTCTTTTTTTTCCTTCTGCCCGCCTGTGTGCACGACCCACTGATGTATGTGTGTATGTGTGTGTTTGTGGGTGTGGGTGTGAGTGTGTGTTTGACTAGAGAATGGGAACAGACTTGCAGCAAAGCAGGACGCGTCCCCTTTCCCAAGCCTAATTTAGGATTCAATTACAATACTCTTTAAAAAGCGTCGACTTTGCAATTAATTATTTTAAGATTAGCCTGACAGTAATGGGCCTCCCACCGACGCCAGCTAGAACAAGACTGGCCGCCTGCACCCCAGGACCACTCTGTTTCTCCACACATATACACACACCTCTCTCTTTTTCTCTTTATCCCCTTCATTCTCTACCTCTCCCCTTCACACTTTCAGCATGCCCTCTCTCCATCTTCCTCTCCCGAGGAAACAAGAGATAAATCTTCCTCCTCCTCTCCTTCATCTCCCTCCCTCTGTCCTTTCTTTTTTCTCCCTCCTCTCATTGCTGTCTAAGACTTTTTCTCTTTTCTTGTTTTTTTTTTTTCTTTTGTTACTTTGTGTCATGCTCTGATCTGCTTGGCAGTTGCCGTGCAATTGATATTGCTTCAGTATGGTGGACCGCTTTTTACGAGCCACAAGGGCCTTTTCCCAAGTCCTCCTGTGTCCCCAGGAAACACTGACGGATGAGCCCCATGACAACGTGCACAGGCATGTCAACGCTTTCACTCGTACATACATGTGCATACGCAACCGTTTGTCACCGCTGCTGCCAGGCGTAAGCGGAAAAGAAAAACATGCTGCCCTCCTCTTCCCGCTTTGATTGGAGCCAAGCGAGGCAATTTTTCTCCCCTTTCCTCTCCGCTGCTGCTGTTTTTTTCTTTCCTTGTTTCGGAAATGAATGTCATCATCCATCCCCTTCCTCTCTCCGCTGCAAGCACCCCCCCCCCAGCACACCTCAGCCGAAGCCCCCGATTCTGTTTATTTAAATATTTGATATGTAAGATGTCATAAAATAAATGTCAGAAGAGGGAAAGGAAGTGGATATGTGGGGAGTTGGGAAAGAGGCCATTATGGGTAATGGTTTCTGATGTATGCCACGGCCCTCACAGTTTAACCTCCCCTCCCCTCCAACCCCACCATACAGACAAACCTGAACATGATGGCGCTGAGAGACGCAGAAGCAACAGGGGAGTAGATGGAGTGGGGGCATGTACAATCTGAATGTGTGTGTGTGTGTCTGTGTCTGTGTGCACCACAAAGGCAGGCATGCAACAGCTACACACACACACAGTGACACACTTGTTCAGCTAGCGATATGGAAAATAGGCCCTCCCATGCACAATTGACTTCTAATACATTGTATACTCCTCAAACCATCCATTTACCAGGCATTGCAATTCCAGAGGCCCTGAAAGCAGCACTTTGCAAGCGCTTTGCAAAATACCTTAAAAATCTCCAGCCTTTACAAATGCTCTCTCTCACTAACTGCCAATTCTTACATGTCGGTTAAAGTGGCCACATAGCCTTGTTCCCTGATATATTGAACATTTCTTTATTGACTTGCCAAGATTTCCATGTTGGACACAAGACCTGGTGCTGCCTCTTGTTTAGACACCCTGCCGCAAATACCGTTATAAATACACATACATCTCTATGGATGCATGCATATGTGAAAGTCTCCCAGCTAGTGGCACCCAAGGGATTACATGGCTGTGACAATTTCACCCAAGAGCTGATAAAAAACAGGAGGTAGGCGGGGTGAATAAATCAAGCGCAGCTGCTGAGAAAGAGACAGAGAGAGAGTAAGAGAATCTCTTGGTGAACAACCTTGAATTTCTCCTTGATGCTGAGATGCTAAAATATTGCAGATCAGCACAAAAAAAAACCCAATTAAGAACTGAAATCATCACAAAATGTTCATTAGCGTTGATAGTATATTGGCTTGGCATTTCAGGGCCTTTTATTCTCAGACCTTTGCCTAACAAGCTCCCTAGCCACACCAAAGGGCCGGGGGGGGGGGGGGGGTGACATCATATCAGGGCTCAAAAGTCAAAGAGAGGTGTTGCCAGCTGATGACCTCTGTCATCTCTAAATGCTCAAAAGTGTCAGATCCCCCTGTGATTTTCCCATCTGTAAGCACACAGGAATGTCTGAAAGGATACACACCTCCAACATACATCTTAAAAATCCCATACACATTCATGAACCACACCTGCAGCCTCATCCTCGCTTATATTTAAAAAAAAATCATGACACTAATTGCAGACATAAAAACACAATACAAATTCCTGCATTAAACACTTACACACATCTAAGCTCAAACCCTACACTTTCTCAAATACAGCGATCATATCATTATAACTGTTTCCCTCCCACTTACAAAAATACACACGTCTCTATAACATCAATACACACAACAATAATCACCTCTCCTAACTCACACATGTTCACGTATACATGCACACCTTCCCTAGTACACATTGTTCCTTGTATTTATACCTAAATCTTCTTCTCACATATAGCCCCAACTCCCCTCTGCCCCCTTCAGAGTCTGGGTCAGGGTGCCCTCCAGAGCGCCTCGCCCTCTCAGCTGTTAATTACCACTAATTGGCCCCACTCGTTTTTTCTTCCTGCTATAATGGAACCATTCATCTTTACTACTTAATGAGTAGGCACTGTAGTCACCAGCCAAGGTCATCCACAACGAGCACCCAAAAACAGAGAAAGAAAGAGATTTGGAAACAATTGGGGGGAAAAAAAGGCGAGACAGATCAGTAGAGAGATGGAGAGGTTGTTTGTGATTTAAACTGCCAGAGGAAAAAATGTGAATTTGCAGAAGTTTCAACACATGACTCTGCCTTTTGGAATGTGGCCAATGTGTAAAAAAGTTGAGAAATGTCTGGGAGCTGTGGGAGTCTGCAGTGTCCAAAACAAACCACAACACACACAGGGAATTTCCAAAGATGGACTAATTAAAAGACCCGTTATGTGAGTGAAAACAATGAATCCCTCAAAACAATGCTGAAAGCACAGTCTCATGCAGGCACAGAGCTGTAAATACAAAATGTATTTTTCAAATGCAGAGCGAGCCTCTTCTGTTGCTTATGCACACATAATTATCAAAACAATCACCGTGAGTGTTAGCACAGACTCTAGCCCCAGCGGGTGAGAGGGCAACATGTTAGCTGCCTCAACTACCATAAAACATCTAATTAACACTGAATGATTTAAATATTAGTCCAGTTGCTGCTTTGTATTCATTTCTGTGGTGATTCCTGAAAGAACTGAAGTTACTCCTTGAAAAACTGGCCTTAATACTTAAGAAAATAACAAATAGAACTATATTTCCTGCAAAATTATTCAGGGAAAGTAACAATGAAATTTCACAGGAGGGTCTATATCAGTCTGACTCCAAAAAACTTGCGAAATCAGGTACTAGCCACTGAATTAATGGAAGGTTTCACAACACTAAACAAAGTGTTTTCACAAGTACCCAGCAGCCAGCAGGTCGGACAAGACAACAATGTCTTTGCATTTTTTTGTGTGAGCAATGTAAGCTGCCAGTCTTTGCCTCAGGTAGAGCATGCAAATGTTTGAGGTTCTAATCTGTCCCGGCGAGTAATGCCAAACTCTTTGCGTCAGAGAAGTCACGTTGTCTTATATTCCTCCATTCCGTCTCATGCAGCACAGCGGAAGCGCAAACAGTCATGTGCTCCTGCAGCGTTGTGGCGATCAGCCTGGCACGGCAATGTTTGTAAATGGGACAGTTGTCTATGGATTATGTTAATGTGGTATTCCACACTCCCCTCTGGCATGTGTCTGACATTACAGTAACCTTTGCATGTTTAGCCAACAGTAACTATGGATGTTCATTGAGTAGGGAGACTCACACGCGTGCCCACACTTAGAAACACACAAAGACACACGGAAATAGTTGCACGGGGAGATTCACTGTGCGCAGCAAACATCTGCTCTTGCGAACTGCATTGATATTCTTTTGGAGGAATTAACATCTTAAAGAAATAAGATATTTAAACTCCAAAATAAAGTTCACTTGTGTTGTCGATATCTAATCCAGTTTATCCAGTTTGTGTCACAGGAGAGGCTGGAATGTGGAGCACACGTCTGGCCCTATCAGAGGTGCATAATGCAAGAAAATGAGAGAAAGGCAGAGACTAAATTTCTCTACTTGACACAATGCAACACATTTCAAACTAAATTGCTAACATAACATCTTCCCCCACATATAGTTTTTCCAGTGGCCAGTGTCAAATGTACATGTGTGTGTATCACTGTGTGTTTATGTCTTTTGAAGCTACACCTCTGCTATGAGGTTGTTTCCTAAAATGCTGAGATAAAATTGAACTAAATGAGGCAGCGTTCAGCCAAGAGTGACCACTAGTGTCCTGCTGTGACTGGTGTCTATGAATCAACAATACATTCACACACCAGTTTTGTTCTCTCACATACACACGTACCCCCCCCCCACACACACACACACACAATGCTGTAATGGAGAACTCTAGGTTTGGTAGTATAGGAGCAAGATGAAAGTAACATGTTGTGGCTGGAAAATACATGGTTGATCAGTCAACACGAAAAAACTGAGAGAGATGTGCACACATACGTGTTTATTAAAGATTGTGTGTGAAAAGGACAAAGAGAAAAAGAAATGATCCGGAGAACAGATAAAACTCATTAACAGAAACTCGGAGTGTCGTCCACGTCCCATCGTTTTCCTATTTTTGTCCCTCTGTTCTGCACAAACGAAAGACAGCTCCTTGCTCCTTTTTTTTTTTAGCTGAGCAAATTGTCTCACTGTGCCAATGCTGATTAGGATCAGCTCAAACCAAACAGCAAGACTTGTGACTGGAGTGAACAGTCTACAGTCTGGAAACAGAGAGGAGTTCAGAGGCTTTGATATGTAAAGTGACAAATGATAGTGATGATGATCATGTTGATGATGATGATGATTTCCTCACAGGCTGGTGAGAGGACTGGAGGACGATGGCTGAATGAAGTTCATTTGTGAAGTGGATTACAAATAGGCTTCAATGTAAACATGCATCTATACTTTTATCACTAATGTGACTAAAATGCTGTTAGTTATACAAAGTATGCAGGGTTTCTAATAAATTATAACAACATAAGCCCTTAATGAAAATATTGTGCAGCAAGAATTTTCTAAATTCTTATGAATAAAAAAAACTTCCAGGATGATCTGCCAATTATCCTCTTCTCTTCACTTTTGTAAAGCTCAAACGTCAAACAATTAGTTCTATTATACAGAGAGGAAGGCGTTGCAGAGTTTTGCTGGATCTTAAAAATGTCATGCTGTGTCTTTTTGAATTGGAATTAATTGCTGCAATTACAAAATTGCTCATTTCTGGAGGGACTGACCCGTATGTTTCCCATTTCTTCTACTGTTTGCCAGAGAGGATACATGGGAAGGAAAGGCCACAGTTACTGTAGGTGAGACAGTGTTTCAGTGTTGGCCCACAAATTGGATCAGTATACTATATAAATATTCGATAGGACATGCTGGCTATCTGAATACCTCTGAACTGACTGTGTAAACAGTGTGTACAGAGGGTCATCTGTTTAGTAAGTATATAGTTAACCACTGTAAAGAAAGAAAGAAAGAAAAAAAGAAAGAAAGAAAGATCAAAAGATCAACCCTCCTCTGGGATGAAGGAGGAGGATGGGGTCCCTCCATTCAGTAGCTCCACGTGGCTAATTAGCATATGTGAAGGTCAGGGTGGTGGCTGTGGAGGGGTGGGGGTGGGGGGTCTGGGGCGCAACCACAGCACCCACCGGCATGAGCTCTGGCGTCCTGCCAGCCACCCCCCCCCCACACACACACACACACACACACACACTATTCAAGTGAGTGAGTATATATTTGTTCCTATGTGTGTGTGTGTGTGTGAGGACTAAAACTCATAAATACTTCTTTTCCTTGCATCGTTCACAAGGCTGAAGTGGGTTGGGATCCAGAGGGAGAGGATTTTAACTACACTGACATTTGCCAGAGTTCAGATACTGATTCTCTGCCTCGCTTACTCTCTCTCTCTGTGAACTCAGCCAAGCCCATTCCTGAGAAGTCAGCAGCCTTCCATGTGACTCACTTCAAATATCGCCTACATTTCTACATCTCCAGCCTTCCTATACTCTCTCTGTCCCTGCTCACACAGAGAAGACAGCAAATAAGTCTCCATGTATGTATATTTATGCAAATCATGGCCTGCTAAGATAGAAAGACAAATGAATATTCAATAAAATTATCACAAAAATGACATGCAACTAATGAAATGACACTTTCTTATGGCCAATTTTTTTTTAACTTTTTGTATTAAATACATATCAGTGGAAGTGTAATTGTTGAATTAATACTGAAAAAAGCAACACATTTGCTGACATACAAAGCTTTTGTGCCTATGAAGAATTTGTTATTAAATGATTGTTGTAATACTGACAAGAGCTTTTCTTTGTTTTAGTGTTCAAACTACATGAAATACAGTCAGTAAAAGCTGATAGTTAAAAACAATAACAATATGCCCAGTACCATTAAATTATTGAAGGACTTCATTTTTGCCATTGTGTGTAATTGTGAATGGTGAAAATTAAAAAAAGCTGTTTATTTAGTTTAACTCAGCTGATACAGGAGAAAGCTAACAATTATTTACAAACTGTTTGCTGTGACATTTTTAAAATTTTAATTGGTTCTGATGGACATGTTGCTATAAAAGAATGAAAAAGTATCAGCAATAATTGTTAGGTGGCGTATCTAGAACTCAATTATAGCTGCATCTAACCCCATACCAGACCTGTTATATATCCTAAAAATCCCAGAATACCAGAGGATGGCTCAGTCTTCCTGAGTAAAATCCACTACTGCTAAAATAGACTAAATGGGGTTGAGAAATAAAATTGAAATATAAAATCAAATCTAAAAGGCCTCAGACTACCTCAGCCAAATGGAAGAGTCAAATTCTCCCATATGGACAATTAACTTTCTTCCCAAAATTGCTTTGGTTCTGATTTTTCAGCTCCCTCCTGACACACATAGTTCAGATAAAACAGAGCAGAGAAACAGCTGACACCAAATCAATGCCTTCACGCAGTAATTAAATCCTTTCTTCAGGGCGTTTACACATCAACCTTTGTCTCCAGGGGACGTTGTGAGTGCACAGTGGGGCCAGGCAGAAAAACTACAATTATTTTATTAGCCGACTAATAATTTTTTAGCTTACGTTCAATGATGCAACTGGTCATTTTTTTAAATTATTTTTCAAAATCAGAAATAAATGGCATTTTGTGGAATCCAAATGCAGACCAGGGATAACCCTGGCCTGCAAATTACCTAAGCAGGCTTTGTGTTTCATCCAAGGAAGATAAAAAACACTGCACGGGGTCCTTATCGGACACAACAGAGCAAATTAAAATTTCACTCTAGTGGTGCTAATCAGCACTGTGCTGGCTGGCCAGGACAGAAATGTAAACAAAACAACATAAACAAATGACGACGGGAGGGGGCATAGGGCAGGAGACAGAGAGAGAGAGAGGCACGTTGCGAAAGGGGCGGGGTTGAGGTTGGACTGCTTAGTGCTGACGAAGGGGCTTTAGCCTGCTCCTGCCTGTACACACACAAACTGAGAGACAGAGAGAAGAGACAAACACCCAAGGAGACACGTGAGCACACATTATAAACACATGTCCAAAATAAAAAGAGGCAGGTCTGTCCGACCTGCGTGTCCATTTCCTGACCAAAACTCATGGACTGTCCATCCAATGCAGAACATGTACCATAAATTAAATTCCAGCAGCCGCAGTCAGGCCAATCACTATGCACAAGACTCCCTGAGATAGCCGCATAATACAATGTGACATTGATGCATAGCTCCCATTATAAAGTCTTTGTTCGTATCACACTAATAATTCATAAGAGAGAAATGTAAACAGTATGCACTGGAGAGCAGTGCGAGCAGGGATCATTTCAAGGTAAGCACATTACCAAGGATGGGATTGAGTCTAGTCTTTGATATGTAGAACTACTGAGCTTTGATTTCCATTCAAAAAAACAAAAAAGAAAAAACAAAGGAAAAACACTGAGCATAATGGTGATAAATTAGTAGAAACTGTAGATATCCATTCATTTTTGTTTTATTAGGTCAGATTTTAAATGAGTTGCTGGTGTAATTATTTTAGCAACAACACCATTTCCAACTTGCTAGGCTAGGCCCTCATTATTATCTACTAATTACTTTTATTGTTCTCTGTCTGTATTGTGTGTGTTCTGATTAGTGGATAACAGATGGATCCTTGTTACACATATAGGATGAGACAGAAAATACCGTTTCAGTTATGATATAAACTAAAATAGTCATTAGGATTGCACATATGCTGTTATACCACTGCTATAGGTGCGTGCTGTATGTGAGGGAGAAACACTCACTGATTTAAAGCAGCTGAGGTGCAGACAAACATACAGACATTCAGGCAGAAGGTCGCAACCTGAACTCTGAATAATGTTGAATTTACCCTCAATCAAATAGGACACTGCAATTTGAAAAACTAGGACAGTGTTATTGTGATGAGAGAGCAAATCCAACACACACCTCTAAGTAACGTAACTCAGGTATCTCTGACGTACAGACATACACAACACACACGCACGCACACACACACACCGGTGGGGCTCTGTCTTCATTTTGGTGAGTGGCCAAACAAGTGAGCCTGAGGTGGGGGAGAAAGCGGTGTAAATGAGGTGCACTCGTTTCGCTCACAACTCGCTCCTGAAGAGAGGCAGTGGGGAGGGAAATTGAATTTGAAAGAGGGGAAACTGTGCCAACAGGTGACAGAGGCGTGCTCCGACCAAACGCACTCTGAAGTGAAGCGCAGTCATATCACGGGGCCAATTTGGAGGCAGTATTATGCACTACACCGCTCGCCTTTCTCACACAGCCTGTCAGTGCACAGGAGAGCAGTGCTGCTGCTCTAAATATGAATTAAACATAGGGCTTTTGTAGCATGAATATACTGCTGCTGAAATGTTGGCGGAGTCGAGAAAAAACTCAGTAGCACTTGCACTTACTCCTAAAGTAGAAAAACTGAAAAAATGCAAACATTTGCAGCATAAAATGTTAAATTTAGGATTTGTTTAAGGAGCTGGTCTGTTGGAATTAATAGCACGAACAAACTGAATGTGAATAGTTTAGAATTAGCCTCATATACCCGTATGCTTTGACTGATATGCTCTCTGAGAGTCATTAAAATGACTTTGATACACGTATATTTAATACCCAATACATACAATCACTAATACTGTGGGTTTCCGCTGACCATCTTATCAGCACATAATTTGCTACGATCAATACCACCGCGAACCCTCCTACACTGAGACATTCACTTCATTTCCCCCGCACACAACGCAAATTGCCTTTGATTGAAACAATGTAGGCTAATGAACTGCTTTCGTTTTGCAAGAGGCAGACTGTATAAGCTATACTCAACCACCTAGCCCTCCAGCTGTCCAGATGTGCCATCCAGCAGCGTGCATAATTTAGTGCATTAAAAAACAACTGCAGAATAATTCTTCTCCTGGAGAAACTCTGTGATGTTTTGGTTCTGAGTTCTGAACTCGCTCACCTGTCTGCAGATCTGTACACTATTGACACTAGAAGTATTTCAAGAGAGGGTTAAGGGACACCCAGGAACCCTTTTAATGCCTTTAAAACAGAGGAAATAATAGTTGAATTGGTGACACATGCTTCCTTTCCTCCACTGTTAAAGCCAGAGTGCCCTCGAGCAAGGCATACAACCACAGCTGCAGCAACTCCCAACAGTAAAACTCAGCTTAAGGAGCTATTATGTAAAACTGTGGTTGTGTTTTTGGAAAAAGAGAGTCTTTCCTTGTATTTCAGTTTTATAACACATTACCATCATTTGTAAAAGATAAAGGTGTTAGAAAATGTCTGTACATTCTGAATATATACCAAACAGAACAAACAAAACTAGACAATTCTCACCATTAAACAAGTAACTTAAGACCGTAACTTAACATGAAAACACATAATCCATTTTCGTTGACGGCTGACATTGCAGTGTTTTTGTGTCTGTTCCTTGTGGAAAAATCCCGAGAATAAATATCAGTAGTCGTCTAAATCTTAATAAAACTTCAATTATTGCGTTGGGTGGCCTCCAAGACTGGAGTATTCCCATAAGATGTGAATGCAGCATCGCAGCCGCGCCATGGCCAAAAATCCCTGCTAGAATCCTCCTTTTTTTCAGAAGTGCAGTCTGCCCAGCGGGGCCGAAGGGAGCCAATCAGATGGCAGACTGGGTGTCAACTGTGAGCCAGGAGTACTGAGAGCTTTTAGCCAGTTTACCTCCACTATTCAAATTCCGAACAGAGCTGCATGGGAATAAACGAGGCGCACAGAAGCGCTCCAGCTCGGCACGGAGCGCACTGAGAGGGACATGCGATCTCTACACGACCGCGGCGCCCGTTCAATTTCTCAAATCGGTAAAATAATACCAATAATATTAATAATAATAATCCAGAGTTTGTAGATATTACAGATCTTTAGCTTTTCCATTAGTGTAAATTTTCTATTGGAATATTTCACTTAGTTCGACTAGCGCCTCGAACACAACACGTCCTCTAAACAGGGCGTTTCGCAACGTGTCTGACACCACGTCGGCAGAGAGGTGAATCTGCCCAACATGACTTGTTTTTTTAATATACTTAATCAAAAAATGACACAATACGGAGAATACAAAAGTGAAATATTCAATTGTGATAAAAAAACAAACCCTCTAATAAAGCCTTTAAATTATTTTCGGCTAATTAAAATAGCCGCATCAATGAAGCTGCTCTTTAAATTAATGAATATATGTTTTCCTCCCCTTTCTGCCACCCTAAAGTTCATAAAGCTCTGATATTTGACACGTTTACACGACTCAGAATTGTGCACATGTAATGGCTTTTCTTCTGCATAAAATTTTCTTGATAAAAATAACCCATGCTGTTTTCGTATAATTCCCGTACAAACTTCAGCACGTACCGGACCCTGTCCCTGTCCGAAACATGTATTTGTGGTCAACGCATACACAACAACAGGTAAAAACGAGTGACGCACCAGCGCTGGGAAAGTTCACGGATGCTCACCTAGGCACCTCACCAAAGTTCCCAAAACTCACCTGCCTGCCGAGGCCTTGCCCTCCGCTGCCCGGGCTCACTGAATGCGGATGGTTTCTTTGCTGTCCTCCCCAGCCGTGAGCCGAGGCGGCTCCGTATTGGGGGCCAACGTCTTTCCCCAGGCCTATACCGGCTTGCTGCTGCGCCGTGGGGCCACTGTAGTCTGGATAGGCACCGCCATAACCCCGCATCATAGGGCTGGGAGACGTCAGCAGCTGGTTGAGGGTCGGGGTGGCCCCCGAGGGATGCTGCTGCTGAGTTTGTCCCGGAAACCTTTGAAAGCCACCCGGACCGGCTCCCAGGGGGGACTTGCCGTGGCTTGTTGAGGAGTTGCTGCCCATCATCATGTTTCCAGGTTGCCGGCATCCGGAGGGGCCCATCATCCCGTAGGCCCCGCCGCCGTAGCCCGCCCGGTACGCTGGGTACTGGTTGTACTGGCTGTTGTGGAACCCTGCTTCGTGGGAGTTCTCCATGCTGTTATGCGCCGAGGAGCGCGTTATCCCCATCCCACTGCTTTGTTGCTGCTGTCCGCCATGTTGCTCGTAACAGGGCCTCGGAGTGTAATAGTTGTTATTAAACTCAGAGTTGTTACTAGTTGGCCCCAAGTTAGAATGTTCATACCTGCTACTAGTCATCCTCTCCCCGGGTTTACAGGTGAGGTCCCCCTCACCTTTGCCTAGCATGTGCTGCTGCTGTGGCTCCCCCTGGCCCCCCAACAGGTTCTCTTTGCCACCATGGTGTTGGTGATCCATACCTCTGTCCCCACGGGGCCCCTGGCCGTTGTTATTAGCGGTGTTATTACTTTGGATCTGTCGCTGCTGATGTGACGCAAATTGGCCGAATTGTGGCGGCGGCTGCTGCTGCGGCAGCGGTTGGGTCTGAGGGGGATCTCCGCTCCCCACACATTTCAGCTTGTGGTTCGCGATCAAACCCGTTTCCATCGAGGAAGTGGTTGAATTAGTCGACGCCGAGGCGGACGTAAGGTTATTCCCATCCTTGTCGTGGCCGTCCGAGGCGATGTGAGTCGTGGAAGTTGAATGGACCATGTTGAGCTCGTTTCGGCGGTGATGGTCTACATTATTCAGAGTCCCATCTCCGGCACCCAGCATCGGTCCAGTTCGCTGTATGGTCCCTCCTCCTCCGCCTCCTCCGGATTTCCCCGAATTGAGCTCCGGACCCAAACCACTGGATAATTTCTTATTTTTGTTATTAGTTCTGGTCGGAGCCGATGCCACTTGCGCAGCCATGGTCACTCCAACATCTCAGCGCGCTGTGACAGCAAGCCCCGACCAGCCTTGCACACAGAAAATAACACAAGAGGGGAAGAAAAAAACAAGCTGTGAGGTGAAAAATATATTCAGTGGAAAAGCAAGCTTCGTTCTAGCGCTGGTGTTGCTGTGGTGGTGGTGAAATGGTGCGTCAGTGAGGCTTCATGTTGAAAGTTTCTCGGCCAGGTTTAAACGAAACTTTTTTTCTTCCCCCCTCCGCCTCTCTTCCATCCCGCTTCTCGGTAATATGTTGCAGCGTCTCCCGGAGCCCTTGTGGCCCAGCATGGCATGAGAGAGAGCGGGCTCTACCAGCTTATCCACCTCCAGGGCTCCGGCGCGCTTCACATGGAAAATCCGGACTGGAGTAGCGAGCCATTACGCACGCTGCATTTTGTTTCTTCTATTGTGTTTTTACGATGCTTTGCTTTTTGTTTTGAATTAATAATGATAGACTGATTTGGCATTATTTCAGCATGACATGCATTTCCTTATTTTCGTTATAATCTCGTGATTTGCTTCAACAGTTTCATGTCGGACGCTCGAGTAATGACTCATTCCGTTCGGTTTAAAAAACACAACTTTAGTTAATAAGCAATAACCGGATAAATGTCCAAATTACTAATAGACGCTACTCCTATGCTCCGCATAGATCCTTCAAATAAACGCTGCAGAAGCTTTTATCTTGGCCCAAGCGAGTTTCTACGCAATTATCCAGATCTGATTTTCCCTCTTCCCCTCATCTCTGTCCCTCGGCTCAAGCCAGTTCTCTGCAGCTCTGACAGGAGTTGGACACGCAACCACAAGCTGTGCGCAATAATGTTGCTATCGGAATAAGAATGTAATCACACTTTATAGCAGTTATACTTTTATAATATCTGTACCACAGTGTTCACCCACAACACCATCCACTGTTAATCACTTATTTACAGACTGAAAAAGAATAATGTTCCTGTCCAACACAGGAGCATGGCGATCCAGTAACAAGAGGTCAATCATGAGAATAACTCAGAGTATAAAGTATATAATATTCCTCGGAACTATTTGGTGTGATAGATGAAAAAAAATTACCATTCAGTACATTAGGTCAGTATAAACTCACTGCAAGTCTCCATTGGAATGTAAAATGAATATTAAAGCAATTCTTCATTAGGGTCTTAAAAGGCTACATTCTTTAATTTCCTCCCTTCCATTTACTTTGTCAGAGACAAACTTGTCTGAATTGATAATGACAATGAGATGAAAAAAAGAAAGAAAAAAATCAACCCCAGGCTGCAGTGTAGGACCACACAAAACCAAAGTCTACAAGATATGCTCTCCCATCAGTGGTGTTCAAACATGAATGTAAAATAGTGCTTAGTAAAGAAGCCTGGGTGTCTGTCGGGACTTGAATGAGCAGAGGGTCCGCTTTGATGAGATCAGATGCATTTGATCAACAGAAGGAGCCGCGGATGAAAGGGGTGGAGGGGTGGGAAGAGAAGGATTTGGGGATGAGAGTTGTACTGAGGATGGCCATGATAATGATGATGACGACTGGTGGATGGAACACATGTGAGGAAGATGATGCTGATGATGATGCCAGTGGCAGAGGTTATGATGGCTTTACTAATGCTAATGACTCCAGGGGTAGTGATGGAGACATCTTTTAACACCTCTCTGTTACTTTAGGTCACATAGGTTCAAAACAAGGAGGTTCAATTCACTCTGCCTTACACTTGGTGTGTAGTGTCAGATAATTCACTAGGAGGCCATGTCCATGACAATGGGAAGACCCCTGCTGGAAATACAGTGTTAGTACAATATAGTGCTTCAAAAAAAAAAAAAAGTATAAAAAATACAACTAGTGTTAGAGGGTTTCAGTAGTACAGTATTGAATATGAAATAAACCTCATAAAATAGATTCGTGATTTTTTTTCCCCGTCACATGATTAAATAATTACACATTCATATCATCACATGACAGCAAGAGGCTTAATCTAATTTTTCCAAATGGAAGCTCACCCGTTGGAGAAAAATAAAAGCAAGTGGCATCCCCAGAAACCTTCCCTCTCGTTTGCCTTTATGAGTCCATATGGCAGAGAATAAAAGCTATAATTTTCTTACCATCCAAATAAAAAGTCTCCATGGTGTTCACCATTCAGTATGCTTAGGCCCAGCCTATAGCACCAACATGTCCAGATGGCTATTTACCTATATGAAGGCCCAAGAGAGAAAATGTGTAGATATAGACAAAGGGTCTGCTGTTTTGTGTGGCTATGGATATGTATATCTCTTTAAATTATCAAGTATTTCTATGTGCTAGGTGTCATTTATCACTGATTATGTGCACGTTTTCTGATTAAAACAAGCCTCATCCACACCTTTCCTGCTCTCTTTACTCTGTGCACATGCTGATTCTGGCTCCCATCAGCATCCCACATCAAAGCCTCAGCTCTGATCTCATCTAGAGCAACACTAAGGCTGACAGTGAGGGGACCTCAGGCATTAGCATATTCTATGATGGCGCCCGGCTTTTCAAGCCGTTGCCTCGGCTGCAGCTCTGGGTGTGCCGCGCTGTGGCTTTGCAACTCTAATTTCCCTTTCTCGCTCATTAAAAAAAGCCCACTGTTCTCCTATTAATTCGCAGACACACTGATCTGTTTGAATGGCGACGATGGGTGTGTGTGTGCAGGAGGAGGGAAGTGGAGGAGGGCAATGGCTCAGCGCATTTGCATTTATGTTTAATTTATAACCTTCAGGGGCCCCCTGATGCAGCAAGATTGAAACAATAACTCCAGACAAACATGGGGAAGAGAGGAGGAGGAGTCGAAGGAGGGTGGATGGAATTAAAAATATACAGATCCGAGATGGTATGTGCTTTGAATATGTGTGTGAGAGTGTGTTTGTGTGCATGTTGGCAACAATGCTGTTACAGCCTGCCATGCACTTTTGTGTGTATTCATGCCTGCATCTGCATCAAGGTGTATCTGAAACGCACACATACATACTCTGACAGAGAGGCAGAGGTCTCCAATCCGCAGGGGGATAACATGCCACGGTGAGTGCCTGTCAGGAAGAGAGCTGGAGTCTGTTCTGGGGGAGTCTGCAGGGATCTCCCCCTAGCAGCACAGCAAAGAACAGCACAGCACAGCACAGCAGACAGCAGCAGCACAAGCACAAGCCTGGCCAAGCACAGAAAGTGGGTCAGCCTAAAACACACACATGCACATCCAGATACACACACACACACACACACACACACACACACACACACACACACACACACACACACACACACACACACACACACACACACACACACACACACACACACACACACACAGCTCAGATGGATGCAGCCCCGGTGTCACACTGTGGGTGTGTTTGAAAGAAAAAGAGCTTGCAGAGAGAGAATGCATAGATGATGGTTTGTGTATGTGAGAGACAGCATTATTTTGCATTAGTGATGTGGGGATGGGAGGGGGGTTGTTTAAGATGAGGGGTGAATGGCTAAGGAGTAGAAGGAGGGGTTCTAGCTGACAAAAAAAGCAAGCCAGTTGTTGTGAGAACACCCTATGGAAGTGCATCAAATTGATCCATAGTCTTTCATTTCAGGCTTGGGTAAATAACAGCATTTGCATTGATCAGTCTGCAAAACCAGGCTACGATGGGTTTAGGAGCATACAATATATGAGTGTCTGTGTGTGTGTGTTCATGTGGCTTGTAACAAAACACATCTCTTATTCCTTTCTACTCCTTGTGGAGTTGAAGGCCTCACCAGAGCCCTACAAACGGCTATGATGGATAAAATGTTTTTCAACAACTCTTAAGAAGAGTGGATGCTATTGTGTCCGCCTATATACTGAAACAGAATCACAGAATTCCCAGGACGCTGCATGCTCTATTTATGTGTTATGAAAAAACATGACTCAAAAGAAAACGGAAAACAGCTATGCTCTACTTTCACTGTCAGCTATCATGTGAAGTGTGAAGAGGAGGAAGAGGATGAGAGCAACCTACAGAAAGGGAGAGGAGAGTAGAGGAGAGTGATTTTCTTCATCCACAAAGATCCTATCCTGATGGTGACAGGGGACTGGGCTCTCAGAAACCCCACACCCCCATACCCCTATCCCCTCCTCCCACCCCCGTCACCGCTCCTCACATCCCCTCCCTCCCTTCTCCTGACTGGAGGAGTGTGTGAAGTGTCCCCCGAGAGGCACAGACTCAAAGACGGTATTTACAAGATCCACACTGAGCCCACTTTTAACTGCCTGTGAAGAACTTCTCCCGCCGCCTTTGATGTGCCAACCTAATGGGGAAGAGCTCGCCGGCAGTCATTGCATATGTTAGCGAGGCAACGTGAGCTAATCCGCTAGCATTGCAAGGTAGACTTCATGCTGCTTGCAGTAAGTGAACACTTCAAATGCTGTATGGCTTTGGTGCATTGCTGCCCTTGGAAAAATCCCACTGGCAAACAGACGCTGATGTGATGCGTCAACTTTTACAGAAAATTAGAGGCACCAGCAGCAAAGAAGAGGACTTTGCTTATTTCATGGTGGACTTAGCATACTCATGAATTTATATAAAAGCCAGCTGATGTGGTCATTACCACTATAATAAAAACTCAATAAGATGTGCAAAACGTAAACCCAATGATATTATTTACACAATTTATAATAAGTATATCAGCAGATCTTATACCGATTTTTGTTGGGATTGAAAATAAAAGTGGTGCAATGAATTAGACAGCTTTCCCTGCCACTTGACATTTCTACCCAGAATGGATAAGTAACATCAGCAAAGGAGTCCGCTAAGCAAGTTCTCCCGCATCAAAAACCCACCTGGGAGTCTGTTTAAAGGAGGTTTGCTTTGCTCTCCTTTTTGGCAAACGTGAGGAAAGGGGACTGATGCACTGGTCCCATGTGCCCTCTGTCAGTCGTATGGTCAAAGGTCACATGACGCATTTGGGCACTCATTTTCTTATATACCCCACAACAAAAACACACAAACACACAACCACAACCAAAAAAACCACACACACAAACACACACACACACACACACACACACACACACACACACTCACTCACACTCACACTCACACACACACACACACACACATACACACACACACTCACACACACACACACACACACACAGGCCAATACAGAGAGGTAAAAAACTGATGCTTTCCCAACTTAGTTTTATCTTTAACAATGGCAATGAAAAAGGAAGGCTTTCATAACAAACAGAGGCATTTGGAACGATTTTGAATTAGGCTAATTAGGTTTGTGTTTTGTTTGTTGTTCAGGAGGCATGATCAAAGTGATATTTCACCAATTTGTGTCAGTTCCGGAGGAGAGGAGGAAGAGTTTGGAGAATGCTGCCTATTAATCTCCTCAGGTTTGGCACGCTGTGCGTTAGGGACGGTAATCAAAACAAGAGAATTATGAATAATGAAAAGTGTTGATCAGAAATGAAACAAAACAGAAGATTTGTGCTTTATTAGTCGCTTATTAGTAATAGGATTGGACCTTACATGCCCCCCCCCTATTTTCCTGTTTTCCAGCTCTTTAAAGGGAGCGCTTCAATTTCAATGCATGCTCAATCCTCCCTGCTCAGCCTGAGTGGAAGAAGAAATATCAAAGGGATGTGGATGGCTTGACCCAAGAGCTTAGAGTCTGAGAGCAACCGGCTGTTTTGATATTATCTAATATTTATGGATAACTTCCTTGATATTTCCTTCGCTCCATGAAGCCGTCCGCTTTTACAGTGTTACACAATGATGTCTTAGAGGGGCGATGACGGAGATCAAACGGGGCCTGGGCTAAGAATACAGAGAGCGCTCTCTCTCCCCGTAGCCTGGAAGGAAACTCAGCAGCAAGCTATCTAACGCTGTGTGATTGAAATACAAGCTCCACTAGGCTGCGGCGTGAAGTGTGATGATATTTGTATTTGTGTCTCTGTCAAAGGAATATGGGCACAGAGAGGGAAAACACTGTCACCGTTTGAGCATGAAGACGTGTGTCTCTGTGTTTCAGCTTGTGAGTGCATCCTATGCATCTCTGCCGTGTATATGTGAGTTTTCTGCAATGGAGATGATTCCACAGTCTACCTATCCACAGCTTTAACAAAGCCAGCAACCACACAACTATTCAAGGCTGTTTGGATCAGTGATTGCCTCAGATGCTTCCCACTATCTCCTCACAAAAGTCAAGTGTTCTCAACATGTTATTTGCCCAAAGTGGCCTTATTCCAAGGCTCTATTGTTAGCCTAATGGAGGCTAGAAAACACTAAGACTCTAATTATGGACACCAACGATCAGCCCTGATAATATTGCAGGCAAAGTGGCTAATTTGTAGCTGTTGTGTTGAAGAGTTGAGGGGAGGTGAATAAAAAGGGAGGGTGGGGAGGGTGGGCGATGAGAAGATGGGAGGTGGGGTAGTTGTTTTCTTGTGTTACCACCCCATCATCTGTCACCTTCATCATGTCCCAGAGCAGAAAGCCAAGACATGGGCACAGCAGGAGAATATCACTGGACTGTGTGACATTATGGTTCCCGCTCATTCAAAAGGAATGTTCTATTACATTATGGGCCATCAACAGGTGATTTCTCACCGCTCGCTATGCGTCATGCAAGTATACCCACATTTCATAAAGTGCTCAAGTGCCCATTTGTCTTATTTATTACAGACATTACACATACAGAAGACCCATGCTTATAGATCAGTGGCTTGTTTGTCATTAAGCTTACTGCATAGCTTTCCTCATATTTACCTAAAAAATTATCCGATAAAAATTGATGGACAGTCAAGAATTCATTGATTGGATTTTTTTCGTATAAATCCAAAAGGGTGGAACAAGTCATCTCTACAAGTCATCTCATAGCACTTTGTAGTAACTTAATTCCCTCAATAATAGCTACTGTCAAAGGCTGGACAAAGCTTGGCCTTTAGTTTGAGTGTGGACTGAGGTAAACAGCCTATCACGATCAATATAGTGCAGTACCAGAATCGGCAAGACAGACACCAAAGCAACTCAGCCAGCCTGTGCCTATTCTGTCAACAACCAAAATCAAAGCTGCTCTCCCTTGAGTGATCTGTCCAAACAATTAAAATGGAACCTCTTTGTACCATCACACTTAACATGTCAGACAGAAAAATGAAAGGAGCCTCATGTATTTGGAGCTGCATGCCGTGACGCCTCCTGTGACAAGCCCCATGGAGAGAGCGGCACACCACAGGACTGACGGCACTGTTCAAATTTTAAATATGTTTTGACACAAAATCAAAAGTTGCTCACCATTATGGTGGAGAGATTCCCCGTTTTCTGTGTGATCACTTATTAGACCCCTAGGTGAACGAAGCAGAAATACTGACACCTGAATATTCTCTTTGCACTTTCTTTGACATTTTTTTTTCTAGCAGATCTGGGAATCATTTCACATTGTGAGATATCATTTCATAGTAAGATTGAAGCTCTGATCTCTCCACATCTGAGACCAACAAAAAGCCACCAATGATCAATGAGGATTCCTGAGTGAGTTGCTGGGTTTCATCTGCCTCACATTCTCCCTTCTGGTGTCCAAAGCTAGGATTGCTGCCATTCCATTTCTGATTATAGTAGTATGGAAGAGTTGACAGCTTTGCGGTTGCAGCTATGACAACGATTGTGGGGCTATTTCTAACAATCCTGAAAATACACTGAACTTGACTTACAAGGATTTTTCTGTCTGTTTGAAAGCTGATTGGTTTGATTAATTTCATACCCGAAGCATACTGACTGACTAATCAGCCAAACAATCCCATCAATCAAAATAGCTGCCATCTGACATCTTTTTATCATGTGACAATAGCATTTTGTGGCAAATAATACATTTTCCTTTCACATTAATAAGCTTGAGTGGCTTTAAACATAATGGAAAGCAAGACTATTTCATGGGCTTTCACTTTACTCTATACATAATCCTGAAGATGAAATTCCTAATCTTCTACCAAACAGGGGAGAGGTTTTTAAAGCAAGACCCCAATTATGCCCAGCCACAAATTAGCATGTTTAATGCAGCAAAATGTTTTAATAAAGAATAGAAGCAAGGCAGTAGAAAACAAAAGCCAACTGGGTAATAAGATTATCTCTGCCAGGCGCCCAGTGCACATCATTGTAGTTCACACAAATGGAAGAGATTATAAGTCACATTCAAAACAGCATAATCCGTGAAAGACTCCCGATATGATTACTTTCTATTACGTTTGGTGACTGAGAGCGATGGATTTATCTGGAAGCCTGAGGAGTCTTTAAAGTACAGTTGGACATAAAGGCAAAGAGCCAGTTGAAGATTAGTTGAATCCATCTGTGATAAGCTTCGGCAGTTTGGCCACAAACAGAGATAAACACAAATCTGAAGACCAGATGATGTAATACACATTCGACAGCTATAGATTATCCCTGCAGATCAGAAATTTAAATAATGTATCAAAGGTGTTATCGCTTTCCAAAATACACAAATAGATTATTTACTCACTTCTGTCAATAAACTGTAAGTTTTTAGTCTAAAGATCTGACTCAGTGCCATTTTTACTGCTGTGTAGTGTGTTACGGTGGTCTTAATAATTGTTGTCGGTGTTCCTCCACTGCATCCCATCTCTCATGGACCGATTACAGCCTCCTTCATCCATGACCTCCCCTTAGTTCATGACAACGTCAAACATCTCCCATTAGGGAAAACTAGGCCTCGTCTTTTGCCAAAGAAGTATCCAAGTCGTACATCGTGAAGGTCAGGGGCTGCATAATGAACTGGAAAATGTCACTTATATTACTCCCCATTTAAATAGCGGATTTTCCGGCACCAGGAACAAGGGTGATATTTACCCCTTTTTCCTGTGCAGGCCGGGAGCGAAGAGCCCTCTTAATCCAGCTTGGGGTGTGAAATTGAGTCGTATGTGTGAGGGAATGTGATTTCTCTGGTTCCAGAGATGAGTGACTCTGCTATGCTGTACTATATTACAAGCGAGTCTTCTTCACCGAGGGAAAGACATGAGGAGAAAAACTGTAATACCTTCGTCCCTGTGCACTCATGGCACACACACCTTTCAACAGATAATCCTAATCATCATATCCTGGATGCTAAAATACAAAAATGACAACAGTGAACATAAGGGAAAACAACAGCTAAATAAGATATTAAATGCAAGATTGATATCAATTTAATGCCAAAATATATACCCACTGACGTGATGGAGCAATTACTAATTATTAGTCTGATTATTCGCATTTACCAGCATATTCACACAGCGACGGGAATGTCAACGGCTGCATAAATTAACGTGAAAATAAAACAGGAGAGGTGACAGGGCTGAGATGACAAAAGGGCATCCAAAGGAGAATGTTAATAATGATTCCTCTAAAACAATTTCCATTAATTTTCAGCCATCTCGCCGGGGAGTAATATCTACATGCCCGAGGCAGGTTTAAATTGCATAGTCTGCCTGAAAAAGGAGATGAAGACTCCCCAGTGTCCAGCTGCTTTCATCAGAACAGAAAACTTGAGGAATACCCAGGAGACAGCACCACAATAGTGGCAGCTAAGCTAATAGCACAACGTCAAACCTGGGGAGAGACTCACTGGATGCTCATTGTTTTCAATGATGCCTTGTAACAACACACGAGAGACATGTGCAGACCAACGCTGGGTTTCCTGGGTTTTTCTTTACATGATGTCTAAAAGCACTAGCTCAGGTGGACAAGACTGCCAGATTGTAGCTCTGTCTGTGCTGCCTGCTGCTCAGCTAACAGGCAATGTCAAAGGTAGGACATGAATCATTTCATATTCTGACTCCCTGCCAGCAAATGTGTCACTTGGACACCGGGTCACATACCCAGTCAGCATGTGAAGACAAAGTTGGGGCCGCCAGCTTTGCCGAGAGGAGAGGGAAGGCAGCCAGCTAATGTCACACATACCACCATCAGGGATCCTCTCCGTTGCCCCTAAAGTTATTCTGCGGCCGAGCTGGCATCTCGTCTCTTCACAGCCAACGTGAGCCCGCTTTGCTCGGTGACACCGGGCATGTCTCCTGGGTATGGGCACACCTGGCAGACTGTCAGCGGGCACAGGCTTTAAGAGAGGGCAAAAAGGGTAAGACAGGGAGGAGCTGGAGCTCTGGGATATCTTTACGCAAAAGATGGTGAGATGGTGTGTAATAATCACACTACAGAGCAAGACACAACAAGAATAATCATAATTCATAATTCTTTAAAACCCTAATCTAAGGGATCTTTATCCCTTGAAAGTGTTTGTTATTGAATTATCTAAAAAAATATATCAGCCAAAATACCTTTTTCACATTTTAAACTCTTAAATATTGATATTAGTTCTAGCCTCAAAAAGCAGTATGCATTAGGTTCTACTTCTAAGTAAGCTCAAATAAAATTGAAGATAATTTAGTAAAAATAACCAGAGACAAACAGATTCTTGCCATCAATCCTGTCTGCAATCTGTTTGAAAACAAAAAGCCAAAGTTTGTGACCACATAAATGTGAATTGTATTCAAAAAATTGAACAGTTTGAGTCATAGGTGAAAAATCTGAATTTCGAGCTTTCTTCAATTGGTCCCAGCTAAAAAACTGGCCTGTAAATCTGTGGCCAGCATAATAAACAAATAATTAACTTGGATTTAGTTTTGTCTAGTTTTACTACCCTTTTTGAAAGACCTGTCAATAAATTTGAATGTGAAAGCAGGATCCAAACTTTTATTTAGATTTTTTTTGTGGTGGTGGTTGGGGTGGGGGTGGGGGTGAGGTGGGGGGGGGGGGGGGTTAGGTCAGCAGTGACCAAAATATTGATGATACCTTACTCTGCATAATATACAGTATTCGTCAGATATAAAGAGTTTTATATATGAGTTTTATATATATTTACATATGAAGGAAATACAAAACCACCCAAAAGCACCAAGCACATTTAGCATCTCCTCCCACAGTCAGTCACACAAGACCATATAATGAAAACAAAGTTTCCTCCCAATGAAACTTTTCTAATATCCTGTCCCTCGCCTGCCTCTCTGAGAGGTTGGATGTCTCATTTGCAAGTGAGGGCCAGGAGAAGAGACGGCTGCCCACCAGCCTGTCCATCAGAAGAGCTCACTGGGGAGAATGTGCGCGTGAGCCTGAAGGAGTGTGTGTTGATTAATATCAGGAGGGCAGGGCAGTGCTTGTGCTGCGGCTGTCGATGAGAGCAAGAGAGGACAGTTCTTTTTGCTGCCGCCCAGGGAGAAGTCTGCTCGCGGAGGGGGTAATGAGCCAGAAACAGGCTGAAAGGAGAGAGAAGAAGGAGAGGAGTGGAGGAGGCACAAGGACAGGCCACACTCTACCACCTCACTCACACACACACACACACACACACACACACACACACACACACATCCTTCATTCAGTCTCTCGCTTTTCCTTATCCTGCTATCCCTCACTTACCCACAGTAAGCCAAGCACCATCAAGGCTCCCTGTTTTTTTTTTCCTTTCACCATTTGACACTCATTCCCTACTTCCTTCTGTCTGACTCTCTGTCTGTTCTGCTCTACATCACACTCGAACTTGAAAAACACATTTGTATGTGCTTGCATGCACAGTCACAGGTTAGGCGCACACACATCCTTACATTACTATTCATACGGGGACCTTTCCATTGTGTAAGGTTATGTGCACACTACTCTCACTTCACTGCACCCAATTACTGTGAATAAGGTAGCAATTCATGAAAGTTACATTGTTTAAGATAATCAGATTTCAATCATCACACTATATTGTTTTTAAAAAGGATTTTATGACACTTTGAAAATTTTTCCTTATTTGCTATCATATCTATAGTCAAAGAGGAGGATATCAATAGAACCATTGTATATTCATTATAGTGGCTTTTGGATTTGTTTAGCCTAACTTAGCAGAAAGACTAGGAATTAGCCTTCATTAAAAGTACAGCACAATCAGAACCGTTTTAATTGCATTTTTTTTTTATCTTGGTAGCTACCAAGCTAACACATTAATTTTGATAATGTCCAGGGGAATTAGTGTGTTAATCAGTCGTGAACAGGACCACAAAATAAAACATGAATGGAGGGCTACAATAGTATCTGTTGTGTTATTTTACGGTACCTACATCTATTTACTAAGAGTTGAAAAAACAAAAAACAAAAACAAACTTAAAGCTGCCCTGATCAGTACTGTTACATCATCACTGGATCAAATGACTGATATGTAATGTGAAATGGGTCTCTTGCAGTGAAAAAAATCGACATAGTATCACAAGACCCTCCACTGCTTCAGCATTTTTCAGCTGACTGTCTTGATTTTACAGCCTGTAACTTCATATTTTGGTTCAGTCTCATGTCTCTCCTCAACTCCATTATCAGAAGCAGCAAGCACTTATTTCTTGCAAAAAAGGCTCTAATAAACCAATTCATGTTTACTGCAGAGCACCAAACAGCATATAGACAAAGTTAGCGGCTAACTGGTGAAAGTAGTATAGCAAGCCAAAGAGTCAACTATTTTCCTCAGGGGTTGGTTGAGACTAAGTCCGAGCTAAAATTAGATCAATTATTGGACTTACGTTTTCCAGGTCACCTGAAACTCAATTCCTTCAACTGGTTCTGTAGCTAAATAGGAAACTGTTTGCCAACACATTGTCTGACTTTATAATGTGATACTATTCAACTGTTTTGTTCACAGCTTGTTCCACTGTCCCCAGGTTGCCAAAAACCCCAAGACATTAATGCAGATTTATCTCTTATCAAAACCTAATCCAAGTTCTCTCCCTAACCCTAGTGTTGCCTCTTGAAATTAGAATGGTTTACCTTTTAGATCAAATACTTAGACAAGTATGACTACTACTATTCAGACCCCTTCACTTTTCACATTTTGTTATGTTGCATTTTTATGCAAAAATCATTTAAATTAATTTCCCCCCTCATCAATCTACATTAAATACCCCAATAATGACAAAGTGAAAACCAATTGTTAGACTTTTTTTTGCAATTTTATTAAAAAGTAAAAAACTGGAACATCAAATTTACATAAATATTCATAGCCTTTCCTCAGTATATAGTAGAAGGACCTTTGGCAGTGATTACAGTCTTGAATTTTCTTTTGTGTGATGCAACAAGCCTTTCACATCTGGATTTTTTAAGGTATATAAGGCCATTTTTAAAGGCCATTTTAAAGTCGTCCCAGAACTGTTTGAGTGGGCTCAGGTCAGTGCTCTGACTGGGACACTTATTCATTCACAGAGTTGTCTCCAAGCTGCTCCTGCTTTGTCTTGGCTATCCGTTCTGTTGAAAGGTGAACCTTTAGCCCAGTCTGAGGTCCTGATTGATTTCATTAGGCATTTCTCTGTACTTTGCTCTGTTCAGCTTTCTGTTGACCCTGACCAGTCTCCCTGTCCTTACAACTGAAAAACACCCCCACAGCACGATGCCACCATGCTTTACTGTTGGGATGGTATTGGGTGGGTGAAGAGCAGTGTCTGGTTTCCTCCATATGACACTGAGAAATGAGGCCAAACACTTCAACATTGTTTTCATCAGTAACAGAGGATCTTGTCTCTAGCAGTCTGAGAGTCCTTGAGAGTGCTTTTTTGCAAACTCCACCCAGGCCTTCTGAGGCTTCCATCTGGCCCCTCTGCCATAAAGACCAAATCAGTAGAGAGGTGCAGTGACGGTTTGTCCTTCTGGAAGTTATTCCCATTCCCACACCAAATCTCTCGAGCTCAGTAAGAGTGATGATCAGGTTCTTGGTCCCCTCTCTTACCAGACCCCTCTACCCCAATTACTCAGTTTGGCCAGGACTCCAGCTCTAGGAAGAGTCCTCATTGTTCCAAACTTCTTCCACTGAAGAATTATGGAGGTCACTATATTCTTGGGAGCCATCAGTATTAGCAGAAATTTTTTTTAGTCTTCCTCAGATCTGTCCCTCGACATAATCTTGTCTCTGAGCTCCGCAGGAAGTTATTTTAATCTCATGGCTTTGTTTTTGCTCTGATACACATTAACAGCCATGAGACTTTATATAGACAGGTATGGGTCTTTCCAGATCATGATCACACAACTGAATTTACCACAGGTGGACTCCTGATAAGGTGTAGGAGGATCCCAAAGCTGACCAAGAGAAATGGCAGGCACCTGAGCTAAATTTTAAGTGTCAAAGCAAAGGGTCTGCATACTTGTGTCAATGAGATATTTCAGTTTCTCCTTTTTAACAGAGTTTCTGCTTTGTCATTTTAGGGTATTAAGTGTAGATTAATAAGGGAAATATGAATTTAAATGATTTTAACAAGACTGCAACATAAAAAAATGTGAAAACACTGAAGGGGTCTGAATACTTTCTGAAAACAGTATAAATGCATTATTTCTATATAACAGCAGCCACTCTCCTCCAAAGCCCTGAAAAAGGCAAAGTACAGTATTTTGAGGCCCTGTAAATCTCTCTGACTAAACAAGCACTTGGACAACACTCATAACAGCGAGGGCCTCCAAGCAGTAAGCCATAAAAAAGACACATCCATGGGAAAAATAGGCCAGCATGGCCTTTTCACAGTGACCAGAGGCTGAGGAGGTAAACAAGAGGCCATGGGTGGGGAATAAGAATGACCACTCAGTGTTATGGCGAGGTCATAGTGTCGGGGGCTTGTCGTGCTGACTGAGAATATTACCCTCCAGATAGATTCTAGTTTTTTTTGGAGCATTGGCTACTGAGCTGTGTGTTTTCTTGATGGAGGACTGGGCCATGCAGGGACTATCTGCCGAGAGAGGATGCATCCACTGAGACTTATGAGAGAGAGCTGGGCATTGGGGGGGGGGGGGGCAGGAAATAACATGAGCAATTTCATAAATGGAAGGGAGAGGCTGTGACTTCCTAAATCGTCTGTGAAAGACAGAGGCAGGGAGCAGCGAGGCAGGGGAGATGGTGAGCGAAAGGGACGACAGGGAGTGAGATGGAGTGAGGCAAGAGCGAGCGTGATGCAAAGTGTGAAAGAGATAGAAGAGAGAGGGGAGGAGAGCTGCGGCCTGGTGGTAAATGGATATAACTGGGTGAGAGAGGAAGGGGCAAAGTGAGAAAGAGAGAGGCTGAAGAGATGAAAAGATGAAGAGGGCAGATTTCCCACCAGCTGAGTGAGCACCTCTATTACCCTTTCTCTCTCCCTCTGCCTTTCCTCCCCTCAACTATCTCTGTGTCCTATCAGCTTCAGTGTGGCATCCTCTCACATCAGATTAGCTACAGCCCAGAGAGATGGTTCAAACTCCTCTGTCAAAGTTATTTAAAACACATCTGACACTGAGGCCATGCGCCGTTCTGCTCCCACCCACCATCTTTCTTTCTCCCTGTTCGCCCTTGTCTTCGCCCAAACCTAGGAAATCCAGCCTCAGCAGCTCAGCTGGGATGCGCATCTCCCCATGGCATCGAAAGTCACTATCAATCAAACATGAGGGTGCGGGGGAGGACCTAGGTGTGGCAGGAGGAGGAAGGAAGGGAGACTGCAGGAGACTCGCATAAATCACCATCCAGGGAAAAGATGTCAGAGATAAGCATGACCTGGATATTAAGATTCATATTTCCTCTTTGAGCTCAAATTTAAATAATGGCCCTACAGTGGAGCCACCATTTAAAACTTGATTGTTTTCTTGTCAGCAAGATAAGTTACTTTTACCAAGAGCATAACAGCTTGCTTGGTATCTTCTTTTTTATGATTTTTTTTCCAGCAAATCGATAAAAACATTGTAGGTGAGAGTGGAACACTGCAATCCAATAGAGCAGTTAAGGGAGGCTTGGCTTTATAGAGGCATGACTGTGCATTGACCAGCACACTATGGATGACTCCTGTGAGTGAGAGGAACAGATCACACCATGAGCCACTGTGTCAAGGCTTCATCCCTCCTGATGAGAGTGGCTAGTTTGGTGTGGCACAGCAAAGCCCGGCGCAGCCCATTTTCTGACAGAGACGGCTGTTTGAGCTCTCCAGTCATGGCCTCAGTGATGAATGGCCTCCACTGCTAGGGAAAGAAAGGAAAAGGGGGCCTGGGAGCCCTCCGAGGATCAATACGTACGCACAGGAGGACCTGCTTCGCATGTTAAAAACCCTGATCCAGCCCCAGCTCTCCTGCCAACTCGCTCCACTGTCTCCTGCACCGCTGACGGACAAGCCTCTGGGAGCAAGTGGGTGGGGAACTGACTCTAAGGAGGTAGGACTTCAGTGTGTGTATGTGTAGATGCATGTGAATGTACATGAAGTGTGTCAGCAGGTTTCTAGAGGGGCTGGCATGTCAGCAAACTCAAGGTCGACATGGCACACACAAGCGCTTGGTGCATACAGACACACACGCTCATGCAGCTCTGCAAATCCACCCGCTGTTGATGCTGTGAAAGGGGCCACACTGTGACATGGTAATTCAGAGGTGTCTAAGGCGATGGATATCCTATTAATGAGCCCAAAACAATGACTAGACTAATGAGCTTATAATGGGAATATTGAATGCATGGGAATGGGATTGGGCCTTCTGTGAGCCAAGAAGGGGGACCATTGAATGAGAGCCAATGCACAAGGGCTAGAGGGCTAAAAGCTTGAGACGAATACAAACTCCAAAAGGCGTAGCAGGGGCTGTAGGAGTAGGGCTGTGTGAAGGGGTGCACAGTCAACCCAAATCAATACACCACTACCCGCCTTGCCTCATTGGGTTTTTGATATACGAGAACAGGCAGCTTCTCTGAGCATAAATAAAACATGAAAATGCAACAAATTATCAGGCTGAATGGACAGAGATCTATTTACTCAGTAATGCTGTATTTTTTATTTGTCAGATCAGACTGGGGTGGGAGGGACTGATTGTTACCCTGCATCCAATTTGAGTCAACCGAATGCTGAGATGTGATTCAGCTCCTGTTTGTGAATTAATGAATTAATCAAAGACTGGTTGGTTGGGGAGAGGGATGAGAAGTGAACCGAGCAAACGAGTGTACGGCAAGCTGTGACGGCCTAATAGCTGCAAAAGGAATTACAGTCCAATTGCTCTGTCTTATTCTGGCCCTAATGCTGCTGAGGCCTTTTGCTGCAGCCCCTCTGTGTGATTTGATTCCATTTGGAGAGCCTTATTTTCCTCTTGATCTCACACATTAAGGACCTTGCTATTCACCAGAGCAGAAAAAAGGGGGAGGACAGTCAGAGCAATGGAATGGATTAGCACACAGCTGTTGAGACCGGGCAGGTCAATGTTTTAAATCTCTGGCCCTGTCCGGTTAAATCTGCTGGCCTGTACTTCACAGATACTCATGGATCTAAATGGGATGAATAGCTCTGAGCAAGATGGTTGAGAATAAAAAAAAAAAAACCTCTGGTCTTGGAAAGGGTGAGGTGGTGGCCTTGTAAAATGGGCCTTTAGTTGCCAAGTAAGATAATCCTTCGAAGCGGTTTAAAAACAACAGAGGCCACATGGAAAAGATCCTAATGTGGAAAAGGTGACTATTCCCTCCGCTTGGACAGTAAAAGATCTCAGAATATAATCTTGCTAAACCATAGTGTGCTCTTCAATGGAGGATACTTTTAATGGAACCTGTTCAGTGCACAATAATACACACAATATATTTACAAAACATGCTCAATTTTAAAATCTTTTTCTATCACTGCAAGACTATAGTACTACCAGCTTTCGATCTTAAATTCCAAGTTATTACATCAGATACAACGACCTTCAGTGGGCAGATATCTTTGCTGTATGTGTGTGTGTGTGTGTCTTTGCGCAATACTGAGGTAAGGGATGGAACTTTACCAGCAATGCTTGTCTGCCCAGAGCACAGCCAGCCAATTATCCCTCTTAATTATCTATTGACGAGATGGAATTGATGTTTTTGGAGCGCTGATTGGATAATCAGGAATGTTGGCCACAGTTATTCTCCTTGGCTAGTCTCACTCATCTGTCCAATCTGGTCTCCTTGTTTGAGTAATCTGCTCAGTTGCACAACATATTCCTGCTTAACAATAATTCATGATCACAGTGAAAGGCATGGGAGATGTCATTTTGCTACTGAGGTTAGCATTATGTACGCTCACCGAGCACTTAATTATGAACACCTGTATTCCTGCCTATTCATACAATTATCTGATCAGCCAATCATGTGGCAGCATTGCAATGTATAAAATAATGCAGGTATAAGTTGAGAGGTTCAGGTAATGTGATCTCCTGGGATTTTCTCACACAACAGTCTCAGAAAGTTTATCCAAAATGGTGCCAAAACCAAACAACATCCAGTGAGCTGCAGTTCTACAGACGGACGCACCTTGTTGATGAAAGCAGCCAGAAGAAAATGGCCAGAGTGGCTGAGACAAAGGCTACAATAACTCAGATAACCCGTCTTTACAACTATGTCAAGTAAAAAGCATTTCAGAATGCAAAACAAGATTAACTTTGAGGTGGTTGATCAACATTGGCAAAAGACCATGTCAGGTTCAACCTATCAGCTAAGAACAGAAATCTGGGGCTGCAGTGGGCACAGGCTCAACAAAACCAGACTGGAAAAAGGTTGCCCGGTCTGAGGTATCTGAATTCTGGTGGGTCAGAATTTGGACTCAACAGCATTAATCCGTGCATCCGTGCAACGTGCCTTATGTCAACAGACCAGGCTGGTGGTGGTGTAATGGTGTGGGAAAGGTTTTCTTGCCACACTCTGGGCCCCTTAATACCAATCAATCATCACTTGAAAAACACAACCTGACTGTGTGCATCCCTTTATGACCTCAATTTACAGTCTTCTAATGGCTGTTCCCTGCAGGATAAAGCAACAGGTCACAAAGCAAAAGTCATCTCAAACAGGTATCATGAACATCACAATGGGTTCATTGTGCTTCCATTGCCTCCCTAGTCACCAAGTCTGAAGGCAACAGAACTCCTTTGGGATATGGTAGAATGGGAGATTGGCAGCATGAATGTGCAGCTGACGAAGCTGTGGAAGTGATGTGATGCAGTCATGTCAACATGGACCAGAACCTCAAATGTTTCCAACATTTGGAAGCAATGCCACAAAGAACTGAGGCTTTTTGCGAACAAAGGGAAAACCTAACCAGTTTTAGTATGGTGTTTCTAATACAGTGCTCAGTGAGTGTATGTTCCACTGTGCAGGGGTTTACTTAAACACATCACAGGCCTTTTTCACAATGGTCCAAAGTTTTCAGGAGCATGAATGGTGACCTTTTCCATTCTGCTCCTTTCATTAACCTCAATCTTTATCTGACAGGCCAATGCTTCTTATGGGGGTCCATTTCCAAAACACCCATATTCTGAACAAAAGAACTTAGCTGCATTCATTTCTGCCCCCTCTCTCTTTTCACATCAGCAGTCCATTTTCTCTCTTGGAGATCAAGTTGGCACAGTACCAGGCAGGCATCAGGAACAGCAGAGCACAAGAGTAGAGTAACACTGATTGTGCCTTCTCTAATTAAACCCTACCTGACCCCGATGTTAGGACATCATTAGTTCTCCCTCATAATCATCACACAGCAGCAATTACATTCTGTTTGGCCCCATTTGCATTTCACAAGATTTCCCTGAACAATCAAAGAAAGATTAGGAAAAGAGGAAGAAGCCAAATAAAGCATGGAAGTCCCAAAAAAGCAGCTAGATTTAATTTCACAACGGTTGCTGCAATGATTTGCTGCAGAGAAAGAATGTCTTTTTGAAAAATATCATGGGAGTATCAAGGTTAAAGGTTAAACATGTTGAGTCTCAGTGGCCAGGATTGTAGTTGGCGACCACTTTCTCATACAGCAATAATGCTATCCTGATGTTCTCTGCAGGGAAAGGAAGCTACGCCCCTTCTTGGCAAAAAAAAAGAGAGGAAGAAAGAAAAAAAATACCACAATAATTTCTAGCAATACAAAACCACACAGCCAACCCCTTTCAGCTTGAGAGTCTTACAGTATGCCAGGAAACCAGAAATGGGTTTGTTGCAGAGATGACTGCCTCAATTTGGTAACAGAGAGAGATGGGGACAGAGAGAAACTCAGACACTAAAAATAATCACACTCCAGAATACTCCACTGCAGCAGCCATATGTCTCCCCACTTTCAGAAAGTACACTACACAAAAACACACACACATCAGTGCAGAATAGAGCCATCTATGTAAGTACACACTTCAGGAAAAGTGCACAAGGGCAGATCCTCCATCTGTATTCTGGGTGACAGCAGCGTTGTGCTGGGGTAGCGTTTCTCTCCGTGAGATGCCGTCTATACAAAAACACTCATACGTCACCAACATAAAAAAGGGCCCTTTGAAACCTCATACACACAGTTGGCATTTGAATAAGCTAAAGGAGACTTTTTCCTACCAGCTCCTCTCATGCATCTGCTGTTACTAAATCTGACAACAGCAGCAGAGTAAGGTCGCTGTGTTAAGAAGAGAATTATGCTGGCAAATACCCCAGGGGCATCCAGCTTTCTAGGCAGTAGACGATCGGACGTGCATTCTCATCTCCATACTGCAGTAAACAGAAATGTTGTCATAAGAGTTGAGTAAACTACACGGATACTAAATAATATATAGAAAATGTACAAATTATATATGCAGAAAACTAAAGACCAGGTACTGTGCAATTGAACCTCAGCAGGTTTTTATTTTGATTTACACTATTTCATACCTTAAATTCACATTTAGAAAATACCATGTGGATTGTTCAAAAATAAAACATGATGATGAAAACTGGTTCTGTTCACATTTGAGCTATCAACATCTCAGACTATTGTCAGTTCATTGATACTTGCGACTTTTTATCCCTTCCCGTGTGATGCCCTCAACTGGCTTTTCTCTCCCAAACCAATCTCCAGTCAAGCGTTTCTAATCTCTGCAAAGTCTGTTGAGAGACACTGTTGGGAGATGCACTCTTAACTGTGACTTGAAACGAGATTATCTGGTTGAGATACTGTGAGGTGCAATCATTTGTTTAGAGACAGAGTTTGAGCTTTTGGATTCATGGCATGGCTATGCTATCATATTACCATGGACACCATACAACTCTGTTACAATTAAACGAAATAGGAGAAAATGTACACAGGATTAATATGCTCTTGAAAACACGTCGATTCACTGGTGGCTACAAATTATTGTCTGCCCTGAGAATAAAATAAACTAAAATCGCTAAAGTAACTAAGCTAGAATTGCACACTGGTGAAAAATACTGACTGCCAACTTACATAGCAGTGTGTGGCAGTCGAGGAACCTGCTGCCATCTGCAGCCATTACTTAGTCATATGAGGGTCTGAAGGGAAAGAATGCAGTCTGGTGCTTCTACAGCTGTTACAAGCACAAGTCCGAACCATTACGCCAAAATTGAATAATAATGATAAATTGAGACTCAGCAAAAACTAGCACAAACTCCTGTGAGTGATGTGTCTCAGTATATATTTGAAAATGTGCTCGGTTTCATAGACTCCCACTAGAGGATGGCTCCTTAGGGAGATAGGGCAAGAACCTCCGATTAAACATGGGAATATTTTTTTCAACTCTATGTCAGCATTGGCCTTGCAAGGTCCAGGATGATTGAAAACAATAGATGGTGTCATGAGCCATTCTAAAACGATTAAATATCGATTTTTATTTGCTCTGAAAGGAATGTCAACACCAGTATTGAAGTGTTTCATCAGAGCAAGGTTTTATCTTTTAGTATACAGCATAATAAACATGTTTAAGTGTGCTGTACCACTTTAATATTTTAATTTTTTAAATGTTGTTAACAGAACAAACCCCAAGACATCAAATTTACAATGAAGTAACAGAGAACATAAAAATTCCCTCAAATCAAAGTCAGTAATAAGTCAACATATTGAAATTTTGCTTCATTTTAATTCAATTAACTTTATTTAACTGGGAAATACACTTAGTATCAATGCTGCTTTCTAGGGAGGCCGGAGTACATAAAATATATTAAAAATAAACAATAGGAAAATTAAAATATATCAATTTTTATCATAAACCTATTTGGCTTTCAGAATGTTGTGATAGCCATACAGTCAACAGATATTACTGATTCGTTATCAAAATTGATTTTTTTTTTTTTTTTTATTAATTACTCAACTAATTCTTTTAGCAATAGTCCCTTTATTTTCAATTTAGCTATAGTAATTTTCAACATGTGATGAGATGGCAATGTGATGTGACAGGATGTGATGTGGTGTGGTCAGTATGGCTCACAGTGTATAGCCAATAGGTGACACTCATGAGATGATAAAACCTACATTAGAACAAGGAAGTTGAAAGCTTCTCAGGTGAGTGCAGTCACACAGCAAATAATTCTGCGCCTTCCTTTATTCCATAAGTACCACCATAATGTTTACCTTGGGCTTTGATGCTGCCACAAGCCACAGTCACCAGTATATCATCAGTCCTAAAGCTGACAACAATGACAACTTCAGGATAATCAAAAAGTCAAGTTAATCTAGTTAGCTGACAAAAAGGAGTCATATCAATCAATATCACACCAATCAATGAAAGGGAATACAGTAGGAGTGTTTACTATCCATTGGTCAGGAATTCATTTGGTTGCTAGGACTGTTAAGAGCTCAGGCGCCACAGATTTGATAGACCGTGTGAATTCTACAATTGTGCATTTCATTGCAAATTTCATAGCCCTCAGAATACATTAAATCAGAGAAATGAACTAAACAATAAATTAGACATCTAAGCCCTCATCAAAAAGATCAATTGTCAAAAACACAGACTTTCTCATGTTCAATTCAGTTTGATGAGCATCACCATAAATTCTGTCTTTATATTTTCACTTCACTGGCCCACAATAAGCTATACAATAAAATGAGCCTCTTTTTGAAATTGCAATTACTTTTTGAGGAAATTAATCATATAAAGGAAAAACGTGATAAGAACTGCTAACAGGTTATTACAGCATGCCGTTCATTTCTGCCATTCATCATGACTAAAACTTACCTCATACCATCAGGAGAGAACAAAGTGCATTCTTGAGCCAGATTTCACATTAAGGCAATTTAAAATATTCCAGACTGCCTAATTTAGGGGTCGGACTTCTGTGTAACTTAATTCGACAAGATTAATTATACAATTAAATCCAAACTTCTCCCAATTATGTGGAGAAATGCTGCCTGCCTGTTCGGGCCGACCCTTCACCTTTGCTGAGCCGAGGTACCTGATAAGCATAATTTCAACAGGAGCAGAAGAAATTGCTGCCTATTTTGTTGCCATGCTCAACTCAGCACATTATAGTTCTTAATTGCTGGCAGACTTCGTAACTGTGCCCTTGACATGGAAAGGCAAAATGTTATGCCATTCATTCGCACTTTACTGTATGTGCAGGAGTGCTTTACTGATTGACAGGACAATCCATTGAAACAAAAGACTTAATTGTGTGTCAACTGATTCTGTAATTATAATTGGCAGGCTTGCAACTTCAGTTTAAAAGATTTATCATTTGTATTGAGCAAGAACCTAATGATATAATACAGCATTAGCAAAGTAGTAGCCTGTCTCCAAAATATAGGGTCAGCATGGTTCAGGAGGCTGACCTACTGTATATTAGTAGGCCTATGGTTTGGTTAACAGCCAAGTAATGTTCATGTCTTTGCTCGGTAAAATGTATTTCTTTCATGGAATATTGTAACCCTTTACAGCCACTGACAACCAAGATGCAGGATCACTACTAACCCCCAATTCTGTTTTTTTCATATTTATGTCGAAGTTAAGAGCCTAACCAGCAGGACTAAGTTACAAAGAGCAGGTGGGCTCATCCTCCTTGACAAGCAGACATTATCAACACAGTTCTTGCAATGAGTGAGGAAACCCACCAGGGATGGTTGTAAAACCGCTTTCAAAGACCTTCAAAATCTGAGTTTCTACTCGGTCTCTCTCTCTCAATCCCTCCCTGTCATCATTTTATTCACTCCCTCTCTGCTCCCCTCAGAGGAGAGGGGAAAAAGAAGGGGGAATGGTCTAGTTGACCTTAATCTGCCCAGTAGTGAGTTTCAGAGAGATGACATGCAACCTCAGAGATAAAGGGCAATTGTTTCTTTTTTCTCTTCTGGGAGCCAATTTACAGCCCCTAGGGAATTTTTCCTAAAGATGGGAACTATTTAAGGTTCTGCCACCTTGTTTTTGATTCACTCAGCTGAAGACAGCTAAAAGAGCAAGCACCTTCCACTTTCCTTAGTCTCAATCATCCTGAAGCCCATTTAATTCCATGCATACCTCTTATAACAGACAAGGTTTTATAAAGTGGTGTTTCCAATTTGTGGACTATACAGTATGTGTAACCTCTGATGGAAACTGTTTGCTGCTTGGTGCAGTGGCTATTAGAACAAGTCAGCAATAACATTAATCTCATAGAAGCCCAACAACTGGTTTTAGTATAAAATGTCAATAGGGAAATAAATTCCATTGGTAATATTATGTATGCAAACCCTGAGGAAATGAAAGAGAAGTGTCATCAGTTGCAATCTGCTTAAGGAGTGGATATAGCCTATAGATTCCGCAAATCTGCATCAAAACCATGAAATCAAGTTCAGTCTGGAATGGGTATATCAATTTTATGAGCAAGCAAGTCAGTAGACTAAAAAGTAGCCATTCTATTCAAAAATGTATTTCTAGTTACATTACCTGCACCTTCACCTGCTCAGTCTAATGTCCAAAGATACTCTTTCAACCCTTGTTATACGACAAAAATTTCCTACTTCAAATTCAAGTGGCATGACCAATTAGTCAGTTGATAATTTTACATTCAGTAACAGTTAGCACCCAGCAGGGGACTGACACATAAAAAATCATCAAAACATGAATCCATGATTGCTGGATTGTTAGATGCCCTAATCGGAAAGACCTCATTAGCTCAAATGTGAGTCAAGCGAGGCTGACGAGGACATTTTGCTTTAATATTAGCCATTCCAAAAGTAAAAGTGATCTGCTGTATCAAACCATGCCAGCTAGACCAGTATAATGCAAGGAAGAAAGTGCATCTATTTCCCAAGCTATAAACAAAACACTAGTTAAGAACAGAATATTCATATCACTATGTCAACACACACACTGGAGCTCAGATTTTCTAATAAAAACTCTGACAGATTTGCTAAGTGCTTATATAGGATAGTCGAGAAGTAATACATATTTAAAAGTGTATAAAGGCAGAGAAATTAACCATGAGACAAGTCTTGCCGAGCCAATGTGAGCCATGAATTAATAATTCAGAGTGAAGTTATTAAGTTATTTGTTAACAGTAAATATTCTGTATGTGTCCCTGAGAGCATGACTTTTTAATAATTCGGGATTTTTAAACTTTAATGTTTAGCTCCATTTTGGAAACAATGGTGCTTAGCTGTAATTGATTCTTCCGGCGTGGAGTAATTATGATGGCTGTGTCGAAGTGAAGCCTGATCCACTTGGCCCTGGGTGATAGGAGAGAGAGCGAGGGAAGAACAGACAGATTTAAAGACGTGGAGGAAAGAAAGCATGGAGACACGGATTTGGATGTATCTCTTGACAGACAGTGACTGAACTGGAGGCAAAATACTACACACTGGTGGGAATAGCCTCCAACGCTGAGCTATCCATCTTCTAATCCTCATTTTTTAGGCCTATTCACTCAAATCCTTCACGTCCACTAGTCTTCTGTATTTACATGGTTTGGGACTGATAAACTCTCTCCACATTTCTTTCCATCCCTGTTGGTCATATCACTCTCTTTGCCACTCGTGCTATCCTTGCCCCTGAAAGTGTTTTGTTGCTAGCAGGTCACTATGCCAATGGCAGAGGACAGAGTCGATCTCATCAGTGTAGTATTTAATCCATCAGGGCTCAGTGTTAATTACTCACACATCCATTGGGCTCTGAAGTGAGGCTTGGTGATGTAACCTGGCACTGCTCTTTAATACGAATGATCCCGAAACCATGAGCAGAGTCTCTGTCTAGGGACCATTACTTTGGCCTTAAATTAATATATAAAAATTTGAACATTCTAAATGCCATTCATGACTCGAAATTGCTCACAAATACATCCTAGGGCAGAAAGGAGCTGGGTAAAACAAACACACATGGAAAGATCCCCCACTGGTACAGGTGTACGGTCATCTGTGTATCTGTGACTGTTGGGGTTTCCCATAGGTCAGTGACACACACTACTTTATGGGGACCACCAGGAGAAAAATGCCAATTGTCTCATGGGTCTCTATATCCAATACACAGACATACAAAGACAAACATATGCACGTGCGCACGCACGCACACGCACGCACGCACGCACGCATGCGCGCACACACACACACACAGTCCTGTCATAGCAGGCCCTGGTCACAGCTGCTCTCCCCCGCCTCGGGAGGAATTGCTTCCATTTGGCCTGTCACTTTGGCCAGGGCCACTGTGGCTTTTCTCATTTGTCAGAGAGCGGGGGCGATCCTTTGGCTCTCACAGCTAATCTGCAGCCGCAGGCTAGAGGAGACACACATGCACACATGCACACACACTCACATGCATACACTCTTTCTTCTCTCATCTGACTGATATAGGCTTTGGTTCACATGGCTCTTTTTACTCTTACCATTCAGTAGGGGAAAAAAAGAACAACAAGGAAGAGACAGAAAGAAAGAGATGTCAAAAGTATCAAGGTCAAGAGTACAACCTCCTGTGGATCTCATTTTATTTTATTTACACTGGCTAGATGGTGATGAAATTATATTCTCAGACTACAACAAAATCCCTTTTCTGTTGACTTGAAGAACTACAAACAACACGAAAGGTAATTGGACATGGTTTTAGTAATTATCCTCTGATAGATGTAAAAACATTGCTTTAACTGTAACACCAAGGAGTCTCAGTTTCTCCTTCTCTTACATGCATGAGCGCTCAGTTAGCACTTGATTAAAGAAGGAAATGATTCAGTGAGTCTCAGAGAGGGATATCAGGGTCCAAATGAACATGAAATTGCCTGTATTCATGAATACATGTACAAAATTGCTTAGGATCAACTTTGTCTTGCTTGGTTTTATTACAGTATATTGTGGAATAATTATACCATAGCCAAGCAATGCTAGCTAGTAACATTTTACAGCACTGAGGGAACGAAGCAGTCCAATTAAAGAGCTGTCACACAAGGCTTTGAGGGAAACATGGCCAACGTGCTGTGCCAAAACTGATCCTATCATTAGAGGCTTCCATTGCTTTGAGGTACAAATGCTTTTAAGTCTTTCTTTCAGTCAGCTTCTGCTGCAGTCAACAGGTGATGGCTCTACTTGATTATTAGTCTGCCTTAAATCTACTAGTATCAATATGCAGCTACCTGTGGGATCTATATTGGAATGAAAATTTATTCCTATGATCAAAGGCAGTTCAAAATTTGTTTGTCTCTCAAGATAAAACAAGTAAGTCAAGGCTCTCTTGATGCCTTTAATATCGAGAGGCAAATATAACAACTCCACAAGAATTGAATGGGGCACAGTACCAGTACAACATGTCTTAAAACTACAATGTTAAAAAAAAAAAAAAAAAGCTTCTTGGAAATAAGTAATTAGAAGAAGTAGTCTATGATCAGACAGTATCATCTGGTTGCAGCATATCTAACTTTCATCCTCTGATAACATTTCAAAACAGAACTAGGTTTTTAGCTTTTGTAAGAGCATACGGCCCATGTTCACAACTAGTGCTCATAGCATCTGAGATAACAGTATGAACTAAATACTAAAGAGCTAATGAGTTAAATTTATGCTGTAAGATCAAAATATATTTATTTTAATATTTTAAGAGAAATGAAGATAATTCCCATCAATGAAAAATTATTTCAATTCACTTGGTTTCGAAGGATGGCGCAAACACAAGCACGAGTACACATTTAATGTATGTATGTATGTATGTAGAAATCTAACTGAATAACAAATATTTGTGGATTAGTCAATATATTCAATTAAGATAAAATGTACATACTGAATATATATTAAATGTACAACTGAAACTGTGTCACTGAAGAAAAACAGATAATCACTTTGTTATGATTTAACTGTGGGCGACTTTTAACTGTTCTGGTCTTACTGTGCCATTTAAAAAGCACTCTGTATCTCAGTTTAAACATAAATATGTGTTTTATATTGAGATATTTATCCTGAAAACATATCTTTGTTCTCATGCTAACAATTACAGAGTGTATGATATCTGCTACTATTGCTCTTACAGTTCAAAGGCTAATGTTGAATTAAACAAAGACAATACAGTTCAGTACCTGTGGATCCTTCCAACATCTCTTGAACTCTTTGGTGACCAGTTCATGCAGGTTATTGGTCAAGAACCACTCGAAAAGGGTTAGGTGTTAGACCACAGGAGTTAATGGTAAGAAACTGTTTTTTCCTTAAGAGACTGAATTCTCTACATGGATGCTGCTTCTGAGAGCAGTGCCTCTGGGAAAAAAAAAAAACATAGGTGATCATATAACTCACTAACTATTCAGTTCAGTTTGCCACACACATTGATCAAAGTCTCATCTTTAATTTACAAATCATTGCAAAACATATTAGAGAAAACATCATTTGAGTGATGGCCATAACTTTTTAAGTATTTCTGACAACCTTAATGTATTCCCAAGTTTAATTATTTCTTAATATTGACATTTCTAATTAAGCAGCATAATTGGAAAGCCTGTGTGCAGTGGCAATCATTTCAGAGGCCACTTAAAAATTAATATAAAAATTATTAATGAATACTACCGCTTTTAATTGCTGTGTACCCATATTCATAATTGCTGCTGCATCCTCCTTGAAATGACATGATGACAAATACAAGTGTCATGTCAGCGCTTTCCTTCTTCATCTCACACCTCAATCAAAGCTAATCCATTTCACCTCAGCTATGAACACTGAAACAAATTAAAGTCCCATTTCATTTTCCACCTTCATTAATGCATCTTGTTTCCAAGGTTACAATCATTTAGTAACTGGGGAACAAACAAACTCAAAGAAGTGTGTGCTTTGATATTTTAAGAGTAAGACGTGGATGGAGCTTACTGGGAAAACAAATCAGCACTGAGTTTTAATCCTCCAGCTCAAAAGTGTTCTGCACATGTTTATCATAAAACAAAACCCTTTTCATCTAAACAAACATTTTAATATTAGACTTTAGAAACTTATGCCTCGATAATAATGCTCTTAACTTAAACTTTGCCTCAGCAGTGTTATACAATTAAGTATGTCTTGTATGTTGTACATGTAATAACAGCTGTCCTCTTTAACAAGGCCAGAGACCCCCACTGTACTGTACTAAATTGTACTTACTTCTATAATTTTTTTTTCACATTTTATTGTAAATTTCCTAATTTCTATTTTTGTTCCTTGATTTGCAGTACTTGCTTTATCCATCTTTATATTTTTATTTTTCTACCGAAAAAACAAGGCAAATTCCTCATGTGTTGAAACCTACTTGGCAATAAACCTGATTTTGATTGTGATTCTGATAGTCCCTCTTCAAATGGCAACAGGAGACAGCATGATGAGTAACTGCACAGTGTCATTATGTTTTGCAGTGTTTCCTCCTGAGTTGTGATGTGACAATGCCAGACACAATGACCCAATTTGCCTGAGTGGCTACTGTGGGGTGCCAATGGTAGGTTGCAGCATAATACTGTACAAAGACCAACTTAGAAGCACTAGTACAATTTCTTATATGTACTGACACACAGCCATAACAAACGTAACATTCGGAGACTGTTTACACTCTACATTTGCTTCTTTGCTAACATATAAAGAAAAAAATGGAGCCTAAAGAAATGTGGGGCTGGAGGTGGTGGAGGCAATGATGAGTTCTCAGACTAGCCTCTTTGGCATGCAAATCATATCTGAATTTCTCATTAGCATAAATGCATGAGCAACTTTAAATGCTTTTAATTTTCAATCTCGCCAAGCAGAGGAGTAATTTGTCACTGTCAGGATGGGAGACTAAAAGGGGGGGACCAGAGGGAGCCAAGGACTCCACGCTAAACTGGAATCACAGAAAATTTCTGATTTACTAATTGACTGATGTGCAGTTCAGTCGAGTTGCCTTGAAGGTGTAAATAATTCTGTGTATATTCAAATGGCAAAAATGAGAGAGTGCGGGGTGGATACGGAAAAGCACATTATATGATGCTTCTCCCCAGGCCATACTTTTCTCTGGTGATTCTAATTTCCAGCCTTTTACATTTTCACTCTGTCTCTCTAAAGGGGTGCAAGTTTGCTGTTTTAGTACATAATCACAGATAATCAACTGGAAATTAAAACAAAATGTCACTTCTTTTTTTTTTACATGTCTTTGCCATTATGTAGAAAGAGGCTGCTCAAAGCTATTCAGCAGTGGAGTACAAAAACATTCCAGCAGCTTATCACATAAGTAGTTGTAAGTCATTTCACATTTTATCTTCATTCTTTCAAGATGTAAGATCAATTGACACTGCACTATTTAGTCTAAACCACTAATGCCTCATTTTTTGAACAAAGTAGTTCAGATTCAGACAGACCCTGTTAGCTAAATTTAGGGGGAAAGATTTAACAAGCTCCCCATTTCAATTACTAAAACTAATTAAGCAAACATAATTAGTATGCCTTAAGAAAACTAAAGACACCTGCAGCATGGGGCTAGCTGCTTACCTCCAAAGAAGACAAGATCTCGGTGGCTCTTTCTGTCTGTACAACAACTGGGCCACAGTTGATGAAATACATACCCTCGCAACTCTTCTTATTCTGGAGGACCACAATGCCCCATCTAAACGTCACCACCTCCAAAAGACTGGGACAGCAGATCATCATAGTTCCAACTTCTTCAAACCTCCTACGCGCATTGGAAAAAAACGACAAACAGGAGTGTACAAAGAGATGTGAAACAGTTAAATGGAAAGCCATGATGACAAAGAGTCTCTGACCTAAATTAAGACCAAGAATGAAATTTAAGACCAATGTGAAACCATTATACAGCAGGAGAGGTTATTGTATGTCTTTATTTTGGGACTGCAAACAATTCAAACCAAGTCACAGCAAGTGCATTGCAAATTTACCCCCTACCACATCCAACATTACCTTTTGCTCTTGACGCAGGTTCAGGTGTGTGTTTTAGCCAACCTGCAGTGGATGCATTGATTTCTTCCCCTAAGTTAAGGGAACAAACAAAAAAACAACTTTCAGACCGATTTCTCGCCTGGGTTTCTAGCTAGCCAAACCTGTCAACGCCGTTTTTGAAAGCAGGAGGCCAATAAAAGCACCCCCCCCCCTCACTCAACATAGCTTTGATATATATCATATAAATCATGTGGTATTTTGTAAACTCGTATCAGGAACGAACACTAGCTCCTGAAAGTCAATGTTAGCATTAGTCAAGCTAACGCGTTAGCCAACGCCGAGGCTAACCGCGCTAGCGGCTGAGCTTACCAAACATCCAGGGCGTCTGTGAAGCTTATTCATACGAGCAGTCAGGAAAACCGCGTACCTGGCGCTACCGGCGAGGTTCCTCATGTTCCTCATGTTCCCAATGTTCCTCATGTTCCTCATGTTCCCAGTGTTCCTCATGTTCCTAATGTTCCCAGTGTTCCCGAGAAACATTTCTAAAGAGGCGGAAAAGCTACTTCGGAAGTTTTGGAGAACGGCCGTTAAGGGAGAGGAGTCCCCGCGCGAGCGAAACCATGGCAACGGCAGGCCGTCGCGAGCTGAGACGTCGGGGCCGGCCTGTCAATCATCGGAGCTCCATGGCAACGGGCAGACGTGACTTCGCCCGGGTTGACGTCGACCGAACTCGTTCGGCGACTCGGGGCGAAGCGTCGGCTGCGCGTCGCCGAACTCTCGAACCAGGCTCCTTCCCCTCAACACGCTGATACGTCACAGCTCTACGATAAAATAATAACAATTTGGATAAGAAAATTTACACTAAATTATTTACTTTTTAATACATTCGCGAAAATGTCCGAAAGTAGTGTTTTCTCCTCGTCCTTTGTGTATTGAGCGAAGATCGATGAGACGAAAAGCGGATTTAAATGGTTTTAGCGTGAGGCCGCAACATTAGAAAAAAACTGAGAAAATACTGAAGTGGTGTGAATATTTGTGAAATGCATTGTATATGGGAATATTAAGAGAACACCACTAAACTGAATTTAATTATGTAAGATTTTTTTTTTTAATTTCAGTTTTAATCTAATTTAGCTCTGAGACTCAACAGCTGACAGTCATGATAAATAAAAGCATTTGTACTTTTAATTCAAAGATGAAATCTCTCAAAAATGGTTCAGCAAACAAACAAAAAAATTAGAATATTTTAAATTCCATCACATTTTTCTGTGAAATAACAGGGTCATGTACTGTCATTTGACCCATGAGAAGCACGGCCCGGTTGGACCACAACATTAAACCTGGTAACTGACTGGTGTACATGCTGGGATGAACTGTAAATTTACATACTCTAGTACAGGCACTGATGGAAGAGGGTGCAACCGTGGTACATCCATCCTTACATCACGCCCATACTGCCATCCAGTGTTGAAGGAGTGAATAAAGTGAGAAATCCAGGAGGTGGGCGCGATAGAAGCAACAACTTTGGTGTGCCAATGCAATACAACAACCCTAGAATAAACGGTTCCATTGACAAACAAAGATTCAGTCTATAGTATGTTTAGGCTGGAGTGTGTGGTTTTCTTGTATAGGATTAGCAACTAAATTAATATAATTCCTTTATTTGGCACAACATTTACTCCTTACTAGGCATGTGAACCCCCACGCAAAACCAACAACAACAAGCTCAAAAATGAAATAAATACAGAAGTACTGATACTCCATATTATGGTCAGGTGCATCCTGTTTGCTTTAATCATCCTTGAGATGTGTCTAGAACTTGATTGGAGTACACCTGAAGTTACTGGTTATAGTTTAGATAGGCATGTTACTGTGTATAGAAGATTATATGAGGTGACCACCAGACACCACTCATCATCTGGCTAACACCATCCCCACGGTGAAGCTTGGGGGTGGCAGCATCATGCTGGGGGGCAGCTACTCAGCAGCAGTGACAGGACTGGTCAGTTCTTACCAGTCTGACTAACTTTCCCGAGTGTCCCAGACAAATCCCAGACTTAAACCCCTTGCAACATCTGTGGAGAGACCTGAAGATGTCAGGTCTAGTAAACAATTTATACTTGAAAGTGACAAACTAATCGAATTATCTGAGGAAAGGTTGACTTAATATATAATTAAAATGCTATGGAACAAAATATTTTTTAAGTTATCAGAACTCACTAATTTTGGTTGAAATAAGAGAATAGCTTCATTTGTCGGCACAATTAATTTTACTGTAAATGATGACAATGTAAGTCTCTAAGACCAACCTGTATATGTTATTTATGCCAAAGAATATAAGTTTTTACACTATATTTACACCACCAATCCTCAGTGAAAGTGTACTTCTTTCCATGTTCACATCACTGAGATCAAGTACATCTTTAACTGTATCACTGCAGAGGCATGACAAGGTCGGATTTGTAAGGCTTTCTCTATCCCAGGTATGAATTACAGCAGGTGTGATGTGGATAAAAATCTGTTGTTCAGCGTAAATTTAAGTTATGATAAGGAGTCGTCAACAGACTGCCGGAAATATTTCTCTTAATTTGATTATCAATTTCATTGCTAAATGAAGGCAGGTGTGAAATTATGTTTTGATGAACTGTGTTGAAAAGAAGGGTTTTTATTATGGGATTTGTATGTAGCTGCTATACTGTATATAATGTGTGTAAAATCTACTTCTATCCTTTAATTTATCTTCACTGCTCAGCAAAATTAGAGCTAAGTTTTGTTGTGAAATATGTTGTGAGAAAAAAAAAAGGAATCAAAGCATAGAGTGTGAGAGAAGATTGTTTACTGTAGCATCATGGCAAAAACCTGCCTGTGTGGGTATATGCATGCATAAGAGCACATACAGGATCATGTGGTATGGGGGAAAAGTGTGGTTTATGAGTGTTTCATGTAGTTGCCTTGCGGCTGTTGGCAGGATATTTAATTCATCTCCCATCATTCTTTTCTGTCTGCTGTCAGTGGCTTCCTTGTCTTCTAGTCACAATTTTCCTTGGGGCTTCCGTTCCCTCCCCTCTGGACTCTGGCTCACCTGTCTCCTGTTCTCAGTTACCTGAGCTTACCTGCCCACTCACTCACCAGGTCCCTGTTTTCTTCATTGTCCCAGCCAGCACTTAAACCAGCCATTTCCACCAGTTTCCTGTCAGAGCATCTGCTCATGTCCTAGTGTGTTTCCTCATGTGCCCGTTATTTGCGTGTAGTAACCTGTTTTCTGTACCTGCCTGCTAGTCCATCCATATGTTCCTGAGCTTGGTTTTCTTCAGTTCATCCCTTAGAGTTCCTTTACTGAATGTGCCTTTGTTTGTGTCTGCACTTGGGTTGCCCCTGTCCATACCAGCAGCTCCATAACACTTCCTACTGTAATGAGACTGTAAAGATTGCTCTCTCCTGTGTGACTTGCTCTGTCACAAACACTGTTGCCTTATTTGAGAAACAATCATTCCACTTTGATCCGTTAGAAAACTCTGACATGCTTCTGCACCCCAGTTTTCTATACATTTACAACATAAAAAAACTACTGTGATTTTGAGGTTATCACATTAAAACATTGTTCACATAGACACTTTTACATCAGGTGATTGCCCAGACTGCACTGATGTCTACATACTGTAACGGTCTTGGTTCAAATCTGGATCATAGAATGCTGTAAAGTTTGAAGGAGGCTTCATTGACTCAGTATATGAGTGATATTGGCCTTGAAGTTGAGACGTAGGCTGGTGAATGAGATACAAGATCCATGCTGGAGGGTTAAATTTCTTTGACTGTAAAAAGAGGAAAATGGGTTAACTTGACTTTTGAACAACAGTAGCTATGTAGGCTTAAAGCAATTGGACCTTGATGCAAATTACATGTTTGGTGCAGCTTTTGTAGTTTTCCAAGTATGACAAATTTCAAGAACTTGACCTAAAGCAAAGCTATGCGACTTATACAAACTGAACAAATAAAAAGGTTGAATGCAGTCGGAATAAAACACACCGTTACTCTATTCAATACACTCATTCAGTTTGTTGACACGTTTTGACCACAGAGTAAAACACAGGGGGGGGACTCACCAGGGAGACATGTTTGCTGCTTCCTGCTCGGATCCCATTCCACTTGCTCCCAGTCAGATCCCCTAACGATGATGTATTTAAAGCGACGGACTCAAGAGAATCTTTGGAAATGAAGGGAAATTTAATGTGCCATTATCCTGGAACTGCCATCTGTGGCTACACTGTCAGCTGTTTAACAGAAGTTATACAGTCTCGCTCTAAAATGCAGTTCTCTCACTTGACCCTCTCATGGATGGCAGAATAGAAAAAGCCCCCGGAAGTCTTGTTCTAACAACAAACTCATTTAAAGTGTTGGGATAACAACAACCAAATTTGCATATTACCTATTAAATTAATTACTGAGAGGTATTGCAAAATAGAGAAACAACATTTGGTCTAAATGTTTTACAAATTATTTTGAATAAGTAATCATTTGAAAAATGTTGGCGGTGAAAATGTGTTTCATCAGCATTTCATTTTCTTGATTATTAAACACTTGACTCCTGATTCATTGATGATGGATGTGGGATGTGATTGGCTTGTAATTAAAGAGTATGAATGCACTCATAACCAGGCTAGCTGAAAAAACATCACAATCAAGAGCTAGGTTTGCCTCTATGATCTCAATAAACCCGCTGACATAGATTTTCCCTTAAGATAATACTTTGAATATTATAAAAAAATTCTGTAAAATTTATTAGTTATTATTATTATTATTAGTTATTAGTTTAGTTATTTGCAAGTTAGCAATTTATTTGCAAAATACAATAATCTAACTTCTGAAATGTTTTTTGATAAGAGGTCCTTGTTGTGTGAATATACTTATATAGAATATAGTTGGGTTGGGACAAAAACAGATTTAAACAAGCAACCACCTTTGTGATACATGTTGACAGACTCTTCCCAAAGGGATTTTGCATGATCCCTTTGAAATAACGCATTGATCAAGAGCTGCATTTGCCATAAAGGATGCCATGCAGCCCACTGACTTGGAATTCCCCTTGAAGTAATACAGTGAGGAGGACAACAATTACGGTACATTTACTGACAAAAGGAAATACAGTCAATTTACTTCTTAAATTCTGTTGCCTGTGAAGCAATGGTTGCGCTGCAGCTTTACTGGGTGCTGTTACAGTCAGTGGCCACTAGATAGCAGGTCTGTTCCATGCTTGGTCAGACTGGCCAAGACAAAACAGCACTGCACCATCGCGCTTTAGACATATTGAGACGACCAGATCACTTTCAGACACAAAATATTTTATTTGAAGCACTTAATTCTGACTAATATACATTATCCAACAGCTTATTTGTCAGCCCACTCCATATGCCACGGACAGGAAGCCTTAGCGTTGCAATACTTTACCGTCCATCACAGCAGCAGATCTAAAACTACCAAATCCTTAAAAAACAACTCACAAAAATACAGATGCCAGCCAGCCAGCCAGAATATCAAAACCATATACATTTTGTCTGAGTCACACTGACTGCACGGAGATGCTTCTACGAATATTACCAAAAGTTATTTGTTCCAAGAATATATCAGCATTAGCTTCCATACAAAAACTCCCCGTGTTATTGCAGCTGGTAAAGAGTAGTGTGAAATGTCTAAAAGAAGGAAGTTTACGGCAAAAATTGTATTCATGTGCACAAATGCAAAAAGAATGTGGTTAATTAGTGTCATAAGACCAGGAAACATTCTTTGTTGATGCAGTGAGGGCAATGACCTGCCCATACTGACATGAAGCACTGTGGTCTGATTTTATTTTTTGACCCTGAAGGGATGGGCCCTCACCATGGCAGTAACCTGGTAACTGGTGAAAAGGGCCCATCTCTGTGTATCCAGAAGGTGCATGTTAATAGCAAACTTGATGTCCTTCATCCTACAAAAACAGCTGTTGCTTAACTTTTTGACTCGACTGTGGTGACGTCTAAAAAAATGCTTTTTTGGGAACTTAATCCACAAAAGATGTGAAAAATACATAATTTGTTAATTGATTGGTTCATTATAGCTTGACAGAATTATTATTTTTCTTTGGCAAATGTGAAAAATGCAGGAACTGTTACACCTGTGAGTAGGCACTAGAAGCAAAATAGCGTATTCTGAATCTAAAAATAAATGTAGTTCATGTGCTTTTTAATCATAATGATTTCAGCTGCGGATATAATTTGTGATGCAAAAATCTAAAGCTTAAACGTGCTGAAGATACAGGGTTGAACTGCAGATTTGCCTTGACTAAAAAGGTGCAACTTGCTCCATAAAGGCTTCGCCTGGAGGAATATTTGTGTGTTTTATCAGAAGGATACAGTCGTTTGTAGGGGTTTTTTTTTTTACTGATCCAAGGATATTTCACAGGATTAATCAAAGGCATTTCAGATCAGGGTTTGATAAATATTATATTCCCTCCAGTCAAATTCCACTCATAGTAACTATTAAATAGCACAGCATCAAAGCAGGCCTACCTGTATATTCAGTTTCATTTGCATAGAACCTGTGTTGCCTCGTTCATAAAGCACTATAACTCATTTTACACTTTTTTTAATACAATTTTCAACAAAACACTTGATCTCTGTTACCAAAGTCACCAGTAAACTAATTAATATGTTCTAAATATTATCTCTTCTGACTAAAAATTGCACCAAACAAAACTGAACACAGGAAATACACAAAATAATCTACTGTCACTTTCATCATGTCATTATCTACAGTCTGATACAAATAAGGTAGCATTCATTCAACACTAAAAAAAAGGTTTCCTTTTAAGGCGCAAACCTGTAGACGCATTGAATTGCCATGCAGATGCACACATTCTATTGTAAGCAGGCAATGAGACACTGAGATAGAAAGCTGACATTGAAGAGTGTTATAAAGTCTTCTGCTTATTCCAGTTTTGCTATGACACGTATATAGTGTTATTCTGGATCACCCACACACAAAACACACACAAACACACGCACACGTACAGACTATGTAACTTTTTCAGGCTTTTCAGGTAAAGTGAGAACAAAAGGAAAAAGAACACCTTTGGCCTCTAGAGGCGCCCTCAGCGTCTTCTCAACAAAGTAGGCGTTCTCCTCCTCCACTACAAACTGAAGAGTCTGAGATTTGTTCACGCAGTAGATACAGTTCCCGATAACAGCACACCTGAAGGGTAAATGACTCCCAGGCCTCTGTGATGCGCAGTCATGCCACATTTTCACTATAGTATTGTACTTGAACACGTTAATGCCCTGCTCGCGGTTGACGTCAAAGCGGTAGATAAAGCTTTTGAAAGCCACCATGTCGGTGGACTTCTTCCTGCTGTTGTTGTAGGGGCACTCCTGCCACTCGTCCCTCTTGGGGTCGTACTTCAGAAGGCGGTAGAAGAGAGAGCCTCCGGAAACGTAAAGCTCTCCACTGCAGGTAGTGGCTTCGTGGGCGACTGCGAAGGCTCCCTTTGGTAAGGGAGCCACTGTGGTCCAGCGGTCCATGCGAGGGTCATATTTTTCCACTGTAAACAAACATTCCCCTCCAATGGCATACAAGTAGCCATCCATAGACACAAGCTTTAGCTGGGCACGAGCCTGGTTCAGAGGTCTGACCTCAGCCCAGCGGTTGGTTATGGGGTTGTAATAGAAGACCTTGTCTGAGACCTTCCCCTTGTCCCCGTAGCCCTTTATTCCCCCTGCCACGAACAGGTAGTTATACATGGTGCAGATCCCGCACCCTTTAGTGTTTATGTCCTCAGGCATCGCAGTCAAAGGTCGCCAGTCATTGGCTGTTTCGTTAAAGTTGTAAATCATATGGTTCTCCTCTAAAGACCCAACGGACAAGGGGCTTTGCGGTCGGCTGCCGCAGCGACTTGGCGGCCGACTACCAACTCTATCAAACACATCGTTTATCTCTGCAACCATCAGGGTCTTCCTCCCCTCCATTCTCTTCTTCAGGATCAGGTCCCGCTCAGATCCAGTCAGACGCCCGTACACAGCAGGGTCTTTGAGGATCTGGAGGAAGTTGTCGCTCATGAAGCCGTAGGCAGTCTCCTTCAGTTCGCTCAGTCGCTGCTTTTTGGCGATGGTCAGAATCTCGTAGCAGTTCTCGGCAGTGATTTGTTCAGACATGGAGTCCATGGCCGCCTGGACGGCACAAGGTATCTGAAGGATTTTAGCCCCTGTGATGACGTCCACAACATTGTCCTTGCTAACATTCATCTGAGATGTGTAAACATAGTCTATCAATGTAGACAAGGTCTTGTAGCTGACTCCTTTTACTTTCAGGATGTCTCGCGACAGCCGTGCTTTGAAGTAGTCGCTCTTCTCTGCCAGGACAGACTTGTGAGCGCTGATCGTCTGCCCGCCGACTTCTATGACTAAATCAGGCTCTTTTTTAGCCTGTGTACTTTCAGCCCGCTGGCCGAGGTTCGATTTTAGGTCTGACCGATCAGTTTCCTGTTTGGCTTGGCTAGACAAACATACAGAGGAATCTGCAACGTGAGACACTTTAGCTCTGGCGCCGTTGTGCACTTCACTACTTGCACAATTTTGTTGCACGCCAGATATGTGATTGGACTCAGCGGAGTCGGTATGAGGAGGGCGATCCAGAGCTCTCATATCATTGGAAAGGTGGAACTGATCAGCTCTTGAGATGTACGCGCCATTACCTTTATGATGATCAACATGATTATTCTCCATCAGTCCTCCATCCAACAGGTATTCCTTTTCAAACACTGGCGGGGGGCTGAAATCTCTGTCATCCTGCAGGAGTCCCTGGACATAACCTTGGCTTAAATTCCGTTCTTTGTCGGGGGGCGTGATGAGGTCGGGATTCACAGCATGGAGGATGACATCAGCCTCCACAGTGATGGCCCCTCTGCCCTGCCTGCGGTCCTCATTCATGTTGATGTGCTCACTGGTGATGGGAGACAGCGTTGTCACAGATCATGCTGAGTGGACAGAAAAACTTGTGACCGCACTCCTCTCTTTTCACCTACATGATGGGAAAACAAGGAGAGAATTCAACCAGGACTGGGCAGAGGAGGGGAACTGACTGAGTCTGAGGCTGCAAAGACTTCTTTATTCTCCGAGAGGCGCCTTTCTCTAATAAAAACAGATTGGAAAACCGTGAAATTTAAAGGAAAATATTACTTTGCGCTGCCGTTGCCAACTATGCTCTGCAATACACTACTGCATCACTATACCGGTTTTTCAGTCGGTACATTTTAGCTGCGCAGAGCAACATCTGCAGTTTACCCGTGAAATCGAAGCAATCCCATCATGCAGCTTCTCGAGGCTGCAAACTGCAAACATAACCCCGTCTGTCTGTTATTTGGGGTAATCTAGACTATTCAGAGCGCATGCGCAGACGCTGTCCCCCCCTGATGGAGGAATTAATCTCTAATATCACAGTCAAAGGGCGATTGTAATTATGTCAAAAACTCCCGTCTAACGCAAAAAAAGCCCGATCGTGTTGATCAAGCGAAGAAACAGCGAATCGGCCGAGTCACCGAGGAACAGGCGGCGTCGTCCTGTCGTTTTAACCGCGTTAGGATCTCGAGATGAGGATCCGTGCCCCGTTCACAGCCCGTTAACGCGCGACCTACCTGCGTCTCCTCTCGGTGCGTAAACAGCTCAGCGCCCGCAGCTTTCCCCCCCCCCGCCAGTCCCTCCACAAAGCCCCGGTTACGTAAGGCGGCCGCAATCCCGACGAGGCGGCCGGGCTGCGCTCCCCCGGGTCGCTTCACTCCACCGACGCCCAGCCGCCCTCGGTTCTATCCCGTCCGCTCCGGTCCGGTCCTCTTCCAGCGACGTCTCCGGGCTGTCGCTTCACCGGCCGCTGCGCTAAAGAAGAAGAAGAAGAAGAAGAGGAGGAAGAGGAGGCTCCGTGGCGGAGGCGCGGCAGCAGCGGGGACGGTGGAACAGTCATTCCAGGTCGTACCTCCTTCAGCGGCCGTGGACGAGTACTCCCCCCCCCCGCCCTCCTCTCCACGGGAGAACCGCTGCGCACCTCCAGCGTCCGGAGAACTGGAGCGGGCTTAGACAGGAGCTGTCTGGACATCGATTTTTGATTTTCGATTTTTTTTTTCTTTTTTTTACAGTTGACTACGGCGAGGCGGTTATTATTGATCGAAGCCACGCCCCCTTCAGCCGCTATTAACCCTACACTCAGCAGCGCGACGCTCCATCCGCTGTGCGCTCGCCGGACGCATCCAAGAGATGCGACATTCCTTTACGCATCGTCCCGGTCCTCGGTACCACGGTGCCAGTATACACACACCGTCGATACCGACCCAAACCGATGCTCCTGTAATCATTAAACCAGTGCGTAAAAATAACCCCATAAGATCAAATTCCTATCAGTATATGAAATTAATACTGGTACAAATTATAACAAAATTAAATGACAGACACTCTTAAACCCCACGCAGGGATTTTATATAGCAGTAACACTGTTTTAAAAAAAAAAAATTAAAAAATCAGTAAATGTTCCCTTAGTAGGGTTCACCTGTTTCTGCAGGAGAGGTTAGTTGATGCCTATAGAATTTACTGCCGCCTAAAATATATCTTAAGTCTTTACAGGTATAACACAAAACATAGCAATAATCTGGAAATAATGGCCGAGCTCTCCTCTTGGTAATGATCCAACTCTGTTTCTCTGAGTTCAATGAGAGATACAGTCCGAAACCAATCAAGGTGCAGCATTAGAGTATGTTTGTGTTCTAAAATTATGTGATTTGTGTGGAAAAGTAAGTGGAAATGTCTGTGCATGTGTGTCTCTCCTCCGGAGGAGACTGCAGTGTCTTAACGACTGGCCTTCAAATACAAAAATAGAGGGGAGCCACAGCGAGGGCATCACACAACTATCAGCCCTCTGAGATAAGACAGCATTCAGCTGGGAGGTTTTAATGCCACATATTCTGAGAACAAAGACACAACGAGGACTGATACACACAGAAACACACAGACAAAATGTCTCCATGGAAACCTATGCGTCAGTGGGAAAACAAAAGACTTCCAATCACAGAGCTGTCTTGATATGGGAGTAATTGCATAACTAGCTAGACACACTGGGTTTCTTACTTACACTGAGACATAGGCGTTGCCACGTTCTACATCTAGTTAATAAATACAAGGTAGTATTTAGTTACAGTTAAATATTATCTTAGGTTCAAATCAGTATATTAAATACCACTAAAAACAGATCCGATAATATTTAGGATCATACTAGGGTGCTGTGGATTGTAGCAAGAAAAACTCAAACCTTAATTCATCTTGTCTATTTTTGTTAGAACTGACAATATAGTGAAACATGGTTGTGCAATAGTGCATGTGGGTGTTCTGAGTGGGAAAATGCCTTGACCCTCTCTGTTCAGCAGTAGGAGAAATGAGCACTGAAATCCCACAAGAGCTGTATCAGGCTCAGTTCATGTGGCCCCTTAGGCTCATTGCTAGTCCCTGCATGTACTGATGGCTGCACAGTCAGAGTAGAAGTACAAGGTTAGTTTAAGTCAAGAAAAATAGGCACACTGACACCATTTCTATTATCGGCTAATACTGCTTCTTGTCTTGAATATAATAAGAGTCTGTTAGCTTTATCAAGATGTCAACTCCTTTTCATTATTTTTAGTCATCAGATTCACTAAAAATATTGGCAGAAAAAAATTTTAAAATAAGTGGATATTCTGAATAAAAATTTGAAATAAAAATCGCAGAAACGCATGCATGAAATACATAAGGTTGCTCAATAAAACAGTGTTTATGGATATGATAATAATACACACACACACACACACACACACACACACACACACACACACACACACACATATATACACATAAAACATATGCACAGACAAATTGTGGAAAAGGTATAAAGCTTTTTATCTTTTTTTTTAATATCTTCAGGTAAAGACAAAGATGCATCGGTGACGAAATCTCTTGTGGTGAATACAACCTTTTCTTCCTTTTCTGAACAGAAACCTGGCCAGCCAGGGATTCTCATCAAGCCCTCTCCACCTATTTCAGTCATGAGTATTTCATCTTTTTAACCCTTTGCTCTGTTAACAAAATAGTTGGAGCACTACACAAGCCGGTCCAAAAGTAAAAGGATCTGACTCCATATAAAAACTTTCTCTGACCCCAGAACTCCTACACATGTAATCCTGAGTTGTCATATTTCATATTTACAACTCTGGCCTTGACAGACAATCTAAAGTCCCGCCAAAACCTAATCCTAATCTTACAAGAAACTTTTATGTAACAGTTTCAAAGCCCCACCATTACTTTGCAGGCCTTTCTAGCAGGACAGTGTCATTTCTCAAGTATCATTTCTTTTCAACACTGATTTAAATACTGCAGTCCTATACAGTCAACTGGTGTGGCACAAACACTGAAGAAAATGAAATGTATTAGCCATGTTACAGAACAATGATCAGCTTCATCAGTGGGTGAAATTAATGACCTTTCAATGTTTTCAAACAAATACATCCTTGACAAGTACAGTGTATCCTTTGACTGATCTGTATTCTTGATGTTTCCACCATGAAGCATCATGATCGAGTGGTTTTATTGATCCTTTGTTTTTAAGGTAGGAGACATCATTAGAGACATTGTGGAAATAATGCAGAGGGCCTGATGAAGTTCTGGTTCAAATGACACATTTAGTTATTTTGCTTCATCTCAAATACTCTGTGAAGTATAACACCAGATCCCTTGGTGAGAGTTGTGTGTAGTACTTCTGTTATAACCTGGAACAAAACAAAAAAAAATATATAGGTGAAATCCTACAATGTATGCAATTAAAATTTCAACTTGTACTGATGAAATGCCATTTTGCTAACCTATCAAGCTGTGTTTCACATATTAAGTAAGGGAATCTGCCAGATCATGATAGTGGAGGTGGTGTCCTCATGGCGTGACTGCTTGGCCTTTTTGTTCACCCTGCGGTGGCCCAAACCACCAGATACCACCAGCAGAGAGCTGACATCCACCTTGCTTGAGCGGTGACCCCTGTGGTGGTGGGCAGGGTCATGGAGCATGTCATAAAGGGCGCCGTCCTCTGGCCCGTGCTCCAAGGAGACCTGGGATGGAGCTAGGGAGCCGCAGGATGAGGAGGACACAGAGTCTTGGAGAGCCATGGTGGTACAGCCCGCCTCCCCCAACCACACGCCCCGTCCCTGTGGAGGAGTCAGGGCTGAATCTGATGGTGGCTGGGCGTTGTCCACATCCTCTGTCTCTGCGACCTGGACTGAGGTGGGAGGGTTGGAAGATGGCAGTGCAGAGGGCCGGTTGCACACTGCAGCAGCCACGGTGAGAAACTTGACTGGTCCGTTGTGAGCGTGCAAGGACACCATGCCCCGACCTGACAAGAAGTACAGCCATAGAAGTATCATCCTGTTTGTTTCAGACACTGATGTTTGTCTGGATGTATATCACCATTTATACATGTTTGAGAACTGAAACTAATAACCTGGAACTTTATCAAATGTCTGATTTGCCCCTTTTTCTTCTGTTCTGATACCTTTGCTTTGGACAAACTATTTTATCTAAATGTCCAAATCTAATGTTTTACAATCTAAATAAATGAATACATTTATTAAAATAAGCTACATCTAAGGTACATCTGAAGATGTGATACAGTGATGTTTCAGTTTTAGATACCTGTAACCTTGGGGATTCCCTGCAGTCTTGGGACAGAGAGAGCAACAGTCACCCCCAGGTTGGTCCCTACCAGAAGCAGACCATGACAGACCAGCAGACTGCTCACCGACACTCTCTGGTTCCCTTTGGATAAAAACAGAAGCATAACACGGGTTTAATCTTACATAGTTCTAAATTAAATTAAAATTAAAATTCATTGACATCTTGTTAAAATATAGAGAGAAACAGTTAGCTAATGATTGTTGGCAGAGATATCCTCCAGCACTGAGTGATTTACAGTGTCAGGTGTAACCCTAGAGACGTACCATGCACATGCACACTTGTGTCTAATGGAAAAATCAGAAAAGAGCATAGTTAATGGGCCACTTCACCAGGCTTGAATACAATGTGGTGTGTGGGAGGGAGGTGGTACATCTTTTTTAGTCAGTAGCGGCATTTCTGCAGCAATGATGTTCAACGGTTATTTGTCTCCAGGGCAACGTAAAGAGAAGCCTGGATAAAAGCATCTTTTTCAAGTGTCTGATCGCAGACAAATACACCATTATTCTCTGCTTTGAGTCAAACAGACAAACAAAAAAGTGTTATGTAACAGAATGAGTGAAGCGTAATTCTGTAATTAAGCAAGGGGCTCTGCCTCTATTGAGAGAGCTTGTGGCAGCTGCAAAAGGACAATCTGACCAGACTTTTTATCTTTCCTCCAGGTCAGAAAAATCACTCTGATGACACTTTGGAGTGTAAAAGTAACTACTGTTAAGGTAAGAGCACCTTTAAGCAATGCTGGCTCTAAAGTCTGGCATTCAACTCAGACCATCCCCATACAGGACCTTTGTCAGGGATATGCTGTGCAAGAAATGGTATTTGGTCAGACATTTTTACCATCATATTTTTATGATTGTAATAGGAATCTGGGGTTTGGCAAAACAGTCCTTTCAGTCCAGCTATGTGGGAGGTAAGACTGTCATGAGTCATTACTGCTGTAACAGCTTGACTTGAATTTCCTGCATCAAAGTAATCCTCTTGGGCTTTAGGAAAAATTACTGCCAGTCTTTCTGCCTGCACCCCCCCCCCTCCCCAGAGCTGACCCTTTGCATGGGGCACACACATGCCATACTGCCACACTTCCAGGAATCCTGCCAGATAGGCAGGCAGGTACAGCGGAAGAGAGTACTCTGCATCTTGCCCACATGTGCTTCTAATGAGCGCCCAGAGTTAGCAGACACACACAGACTGCTGGTCAGGGGCCTTGCTCAACTTCCTCCTTTCATAATATTTGGAGTTCCCCACCCAGAGGGTGAACTAAAATAAACCCAGAGTGAGCATCAACATGGCTCAGCTCTGGACTCGATCCTACACCAGAGCACCACTTTGATCTCCATTTAGTTCTGACAACCACCGGCAGGAGGGAGGAGCAAATCCCCAACATTACAATAATACACTACATCAGGCATTCACTCAGTCTATTAGGTTATATCCTCTTTCTATATTACTCCTATTGTGAAGCTAATGGAAGCATATTAGATCCCAAATTGTCATTCATATTTTATCTCAACAGATTAAAATGTTCACTCAATGATACAAACCCAAATTTTATCAGCTGCATCACCGAGACTGCAAAGTTTAGGCTGCTATCTTTCTGTGAACTAGAATAAAATTTTACAGCCTTGCTAGCAGCTCTGTGAGGCTCTAATTACTAAAACTAGCATATCAACAAGCTCACACTGACTCAACATGCTGATGTTTTGCAGGCGTAATGTTTACTATGTTCACCATTTAGTTTTATTTTTTTAACATTCTAACATTTTTTGAATAAATGACCAGAGGAACATAAAAATGAATACATTAAATTCTAAGGGGAAAATTAATGTCTGCACTAAATTTCATGGGAACCCTTCAATTACTTGTCAAGTCATGATAAAAAACCAAAATGCCATTCTAATAGTAAAAGTGCTAATTCTAAAGTGACCATGGATGTTGACATGGATCATACAGTTTGATAGCGCTAAATCCAGTAGTTGTTGAGATATTTTAGTCAGGACTAAAGGCACGGACTGGCTGACCAACACTACCATCCAGTGAACCGAGTGGTTAAAAGAAAAGTCTAAATACCATTAGCCTTTTCCAAGAAGGAGTTTAAATCAGACAAGTTTTGACCTGAGCGACCTCACAGTGCAGCAACAGTATGTTATCCAGTCCTGTCCTGATGAGTCAGTGCTTGGATGTTTATTCAGGAATAAACGTGTTATCCATGTTGCAAGGTGTGCAACAATGGTGGCCTACAAACAAAGGAAAGCTGGAGGTGTTATTTACACCCCCCCCCCCGATGTTTGTGTCTTATTAGACCATGCATGGCTGCCTATTTAGGTCACAGAGCAGCACACAAAGGCAGAGTAGACCCGGCAGTCAGCCTACATCCTCTGAGACATCATCATAGTAATATTGGAGGCACACAGACTTTTGAAGTGCTTATTAAGAACTTTTGAAGACATTCACTCTTTCATTAAATTTTAACATTATTTAGACTTTACACAATGATTTGCTAAGCTTTTTCCTTTAATAATGAGTATTTTGTTTCTATTTTACAGCTTTTGTTCTTGTCCTGATGTAGATTCTTTGTCCTGCTTTACTTTGGAAAAGAGATTCAGTGGGAATACCCTGTTCCCACTGAGGTTCAATAAAAGAAATCCATCCAGATATTCAGATGTCTAACTCAGAGGAAGATATGCAGAATAAGAGTCAGGAGTATAGAGAGAAACTTGTCTGTTTTGACTGCAGGGATTTTCTTCCTAACAGCTACTCCTTCCACTAGATTACTCTAAAATGTGAACTGCACAGGAATCTTTGATAAACACCAGGTATGAGTGATAATGACACCTATTACAGCATATTAACTGCCTGAGTGTTTAGTGCTTGGATAAGCAACTCATATCTCCAAAGAAGGGAGTTAGCAGAATTGCTCCAACATGCTTGAACATGAGAAGGATAACCCCACCTTTTGCATTTAACACTGCACCATTCATAGAAGCCTTCACACTTAGGACAACGCCTCATGTCCTTTTCTCTTGTGGTGATATTGTTCGCTGGATCAGTCCTGAGCCTGATTTGCTTGCTCTGTAGACAAGCCAAAATTGCATTAGGATCTGTAATGTAATATTCCCCCATAATAGTGTGGACTTACTGGAGAATAAAATATCTGATTTTCTTTTCTTGCTAATTTCTAATGAGCAGATATTATTTCTAGGATTAACAGACCATTTGCAGATGAGAGACCCATCACTCTTTGCCTCTAACACATCGATTGTAGACAGTCCCTCCAGTTCAAACAGTTTGGCTGGCAATTTTCAATTACACCAGACTTTGTGCAGAAACAGCACATTTTTTGGTCTCATTCTTTTCCACAGCAGCAGCCAGCAGCGATAAATGCCGCTGTGGAACACTCTGGAAAGTACAGATCAAAACAGATGACCAGCAGAGTAGCAGACAGGTGGATTTTACGCAACTACTTCATTAAAATATACAACCTCACAACCTTATTGGTGGTTCAAACTGGATAAAAAAGAAACAAAAAACCATTTGATTTCCTTGCTGACTGACATTCCAGGGACAGCAAAGTTATCAGAGGAAGTGAACTCTTAATGGCCAAGCCCTGAGGACAAAAGCTTTCATGTGTGGTGGTCTGTCCCAGGACCAGCTTCCTCTGTGGTTACATGGATTCTATTAGCCAATATGGGCAGTTAGGTCCCAAAGCAGGAGGCTTTTATCATTCACATGTGTCTGACAAAGAAGCCTTCGACTTAACTCTAAACACTTGGCATCTCGCAAAATATCAAGAGAATCCAGATACTCTGAGCAGTTGGTTATCGCTTACATTTTTGCTTGCAATTAGGGATTTCCTTAAGGAAACTTGGGATTAAAAATTCAGAGCTTCCAGTACTGTCCTTAAATCTGTTTTCTCTAAAGTCAGAAGCAAGACTGTGCAGAAATGCTGTTAGTCAATGTACCGCAGTGAATAACTTGTAGCCGTGCATACAAAAAGCTGTAAGTGAATGGCTCTTTGCTGTGGTTTGTTTTTAGCTCTTCACAGCACTGGATTTTGTCTACATAGCTGCTCCAACAGCTGAGTAAAACCATCTCCTAGAACCTAATTAGGTGAGATAAGACTTTCTCCTGATTAATAAATGTTTCTTTAAGTGGGAGAAGAGCCTGATGAAAAGAGTTACCATGCTTGAGCAGATTTTACATGACTTCCAAACATCACCTTTTGACATTTTGTAGCTAAATACTCTCCAAATGTTAATACTACATAGTAGCAAAAATAGAGAAATCCTTCTAAAGACTAAATGTACGCACATTCTGTGCAGAGCTAGGCTAATGACAATACTGGTAATGATGCTGCAAATGAGATAGCACAGAACAACTACTGTCTAATCATTAACTGAAGGCCACAACATACATTGAGATTAAACCACAACTGTCAACAATTAAAAAAAAACTCAGAGAATGCTATGTAATCCACTTTAAAGAGGAAGGCAGAGTCGATTGTCAAATAACAGTTATATAAAACTTCAAGAAAAGATTGCAAAGAATGCTTCAGGAAATGCACGCCAAACCACAGCTGTCTGCATTACTCAGCATGGAAAAAAAGAGACCGAAAGCAGCAGTGACTGGACTGCAACAAATCCAGACTACCTATCAACAGAAGAAATCTCCTCTCAATTACAAAACAAAACAAACCACAAAACTGCAGCCATCATTTAAGTCCATGTGTTTTTGGATCAAGCTGACGTAACACAACAGATCACAAGATCCTAAGCTACAGGCTACTCTGATGACTTCACCCCAGAACCCCACGACACTAATGGTCATTTGATCTTATCAACCTCAGTGACAATGTTTGGTTTAAACACACATAGCAGCAAACAGTCCTCGTTTCACATCCCACTAAATATAATATGATCTACTGACGCAGAAACAGACCAGTGTCAAAGCTAAAGGACAAATGCAGGAAGTGAAACAATGTTATGGTGTGATGCAATACACCCCTTGGTTTTGGGCGTGTACTGCACGTTACATATATCATAAGGTTAACTTCTGAACACTCCCTCCGAGTATCTGAAACAAATGTTTGCTCTCCACAATAAAACTAACCTGGATTCAAATAGTCCGTGACTTATGCCAAATTTTGCTCAGCTCTGACACTGTTCTGCAGATCCTACATGCTGGTAATGATAGGTTTGCATCTGCAATGCTGTGCACAAGCAGAGATCAAGAGTCAACCGGCATGCTGGAATGAGCAGGGAAACACCTCTGTGCTCATCGGAAATGCTGCGTTCACTCGTAATGCAAACAACCCTCAAATACTCTTACATTGTAGTAAATGTTTAATCTGTTTTGTTTGACATACTTAAGGTACAGGTAACCCAAATTACATTAAAAAAAAGCTTGCAATCATTACATTTTGATCTAATGAAGTTACTTTTTAATGGAGAAGGTGTCATTTATACCTTTAAATGAGTCATTTCTTTTGATAATAGTGAGTCTCAAAACAAGCTCTCGATCTTTGGCAGGACTGATGTTTCATGTGGCTGAGGAATGTTATTTATGCTGAACTCCATAAGTAGCTCAGCTGCAAATATGTACTATATTTCAATGTGATGTCATAATTTGTTTTGTCCCGTTATTTGTTTGTGTCTGGCTATGGTCCAGGTTTTTTTTTTGGCCTTAGAATTACTTGAGGTGATCAAAAGTTGTTTTTTGTTTTTTGTTTTTTTAAATCAACAAAATGAAAGAGGATGAGAGTGTGAAAGACCTCCCATAACAAGGGCGGTGTGGATTAGTGCATACACTGATGTCTGCTAATTACTGACAAGCACCAAGAAAGACAGCACTTTAAAAAAACATGAAGTCATGGAACTTGCAACACCAACCAAGACCACAGGGCTGTATTTGAATAAGTGTAGTTGACTGGATGATCACAACTGTCCACAACTGTCCTTTTGGTTACCAACCCTGGTTACTTTGGAGAATGTTGGGATCCTACCCAGATTTTAGTTGTTTTAAATGTGAAAATGGAGATCGAATGCAGAAGCCGAAAGAAGAACAGTAACAGAAAATGATTAGGCAATAAAGGCTGACTAAACTCTGTTTTTGATGCTGAATATTTGAACTATTAATATTTACTAAAATCACCTGTGTATTTGCAGAATAGTTGATACTTCCCTGATGACTTTTTCCTCCAAATAATTAACACTTAAGGTCATTGTCTGATTAATAAATTGAATTTAAAATTTAATTAAGAAATTTTACAATTTTTTCTTTAATTTACAAGTCTTTTAGTTTAGTGTTTAATATCCATGAATTATTACATCAGACAAATCTCAAAGCAGAAACTGTGCCTTACCAGGCAGTATATTGTGGACAGGTGTAGCGATGTTAATGTCCTGCAGGTGCTCCAGGGTCTCTGTGTGGAAAAGGCGGAGTGTGGAACCAGAGCTGAAGGCGATCCAGATGCCCACCCCGGCCACCACCATGTGGGAAACCACCATGCCCTCTTCCTGGTGAGCCTCCAGCTGCCTCTGGATGGGAAAGGCAGGTAGGGAGAAAGGACTTAGGCACTATCTGCTTTGCATTCACTATAAATTCAGCCTGAAGGAGGAGGTCTAATCCAAAAAGTCACAATAATCTTCACTGAGAGTGAACACCGAAGTGAATTTTAATATCAAAAGATTTTCAGTTAGATTTTTGTAGCTAGACAGAAAAAGAAAACCAAATTTGACAAATAAAAATGAATATGAGCCCTTTAACAACAGAAAAAAAAGATCTACTCAAAAACTGATTTAAAAAATAAATAAATAAATACATTTAAAAAACTGACTGAAGACATCAGAAAAATTTCAGTGCCTATTGGCACTGACATGAGATATAGATATAAAGTATATAGAACCTGTGGGTTCTGTGTTATTAGCTATGTGATTGTCATTAACATTTCATTACAAGTTAGTGTGATGCAATAATGTTCTAAATTTGGAAAATGACTGACAGAAAATGGCCCTTTGCAAGGGATTCCAACAGGTTTTTGCACCGACAGTACACTATACTATACTACAATATTATATTAGTATCATTTTGAGCTCAGGCTAAATGTTCCAGGGGCTACAGAGAGAATTTCTGGCTGTCCCATGCTGCCTGTGTGTGACTCACTGTTTAGACTGCAGCAGCCTGTGCATTGTCAGTGGTTGTAATGTCTGTGACCCTGTGATTATACTTAAGCATTGAAATGTAGAATCACATTTCCCAAATAGAAAACATAGAATATTTTTTGTGCCAGATACACACGAGCTGTTTATTCAGGGGTGATGTCAATATTACGGAACATAATGAGACAGTCATGTGTAGTCAAAACAGGAAGCACAAGGAAAGTATTATTTACCAACATTTATTAGAATTTGGTTTATAGTCCCAATTTAGATCAACTATATAAACACTTTCTCTTAACCCCTGGTTATCCATTCATTCATCAGTTTAAATTAGAATATTTTCTAACATTTGTGGTGTAATTTCACTTTCTGTGTGTGGCTTTTATCCATCACCCCATCTTACATAATCGCATCACACATTGCTTTACCTGTAGGTGGAGTTATATTTGGCTAAGTAGAGTCCATTCACAAGTGTCAGGGTTCTGATAGAATGAGGCAATGAAGGAGCAACAAACATAAAGATAATGTGCTTTTTCTTTTTGATGCTTTTAAACTTTTAATTAAAATGATCATTAAAATTATTCAATTTCTTTATATGCATGTCAACATGCTTTCCTCTCTGTCACAGTCTGTCTGATCTGTCTGACTGTTCAGTCACCACTGTGGACTAACTGTAAGTCTTCAGTGAGGAGAAGAGAGCGAGACAGGCAGGTGGTCCAACATAATGAGCTTAATGAGGCTAAACAGATTATCAGTGAGTGCATGTCAGAGGAACATTACTATTCCCGGACCCATGGCAGGTGCTTCCATTCCCTAAACCAGGCCAGAACACACACACAAGGAATACTATCCATATTCCAGGATATGGAACAGAGAACACTGGTAAAAAAATTGAGGCACCCTCATCTACCAGATTTCATTTATAGGCCAATTCAGGCTTGTTTTCCCTTCGTTTTGCTTATGATGTATAATTTCTTTTTTTGTCACCTTTTCACAAAGTAAATCACATCTCCCTCGCTCTAATGATTCATATATACTCTTGATGTAGTCCTCGTTTACTCACTAAAATACGCATGCCTTCAAGTAAACAAAACAGCCTCTAAAAACTATGTCTTTACTTTTGCTTTTTCTGGTCTGATCCATTATTTAAAGAAACACAGATTTTCCAAGAGACTTGTCATTCTCAAACAGATTTGAGAATGATTAATAAGGTAATCATCTTTTTCACTAGAGCTTGTCTCCTGCTTAATTTACACAGGCAGACTGGGACAGATACACAGATAAGAACAGAGGTTATTCATAGCACACACACAAACAGAATGGTGTGCTAAGCTGCTCTGTTTCCAATGTAGACACGGTATGTAATAACAGTATCAGAGCTAGGTTTAGGTTTCCTACCTCCACAGAATGTGTGTGGGTGCTGATGATGAAGACCTGTCCACCTGATGAAGCCCAGAGGTGCTCCTCCACAGCCAGCATGGCCTTGACCGGGAGGATTCCCAGCTTCAGCACCTTGGGCTTGTCAAAGTTCCACAAACCATCTGTAAAGACCACAATGTGGGCAGCTCAGTACACAAATAAATAGTAAATTTCCATTTTCACAATATAACTTCTGCAGAAAAAAATGCAGTTTATATTTAAACTCAGACTACATATATATTCAGTAAGGATCTGAAATTGAATAAGTCGCAATAAAAGTGCGTAACTTGAAACATAAGCAACAACAAACCACATAGTACTGTACTGCACATGTCCTCTGTTAGTGTTACTGCATTCTCTTTCACAATGTAAACCTTTAACAATTAATTTTAAACGTAATATTTAAAAATTAATTGTCCACTTAAGACAATCTAACAGTCACTCTTTATAAATGTAATCTGTTAAGGTCATCTGCATTTATAACTCTACTAATGCTGTTAGAGTGGCCATTGATGGTTTTCACAGTCTTCACTATGAATATAGATGGGCTGTGAGGCATTAGTCAGAGCTGAGCTCGATCCCACATGCACCTCCTACACTCCTACATGTGCCTGAGCACCCACTGTGCCAGATCTACTGCAATGAAAGACAGCACGCAGTGTCTTTATAAATATCAACACATTACATTTCTGCAACCACTATATTCACTGGTTTAGATTTCAATCAATGTTGTCGTAAAAAAGAGAGGAAATGTAGGTTGGCAAGAAAGAAAAAAGTTCTGGATTTTAAAAACTGGAATGTGCATCTGTAAAAATAGCCTTTTTCACTGATACTCTTAGCTAGAAGGGCCCTGAACTGAATTCAATGTTCATTTCCTCCAGATACCACATTCCCTTAGCTAATCTAAGCCAAGGAGTAAATGAGGCCTCACTGATAGTGTTTGTTTAAGTGAAGGCACAAAGGCGGCTATTGAAGGGAGAGGTACCAAGCAGAGAGATGTTCCGTCAGAGGTACAGTAATGGCCGGGGAAGTAGAGGTAATCTCCCCTAAAAGGAGCTAGGTGGGATTAGCGTTCCAGGAATGCCCTGTGAATATTGTTGTAATAATCATACTGTGTAGGTGAATGTAAGTACAAAAAAAAAGAGAAAATAAAAAGGAAAGGAAGCATGGATGAAAAGAAAAAGGAAAAAAATGACATTAGTTCCAACTTGGAGGCTTATGTTAATCGTCTCTACCGAAGCAAGTCTGCCCACATCTCTCACTTTTTACACTGTAGCGTTCCTTCATGTCAGTGTCAGCTGCACCAAACTTCTCATCCCAGTGTATGTGTGTATGTGCACAAACAGTAGCACGTAACCCAGGCAGTGAAAGCTGACTGAACAAGCCCATCATTTTTCTCAGTCTGACAACTCTGTAACAAATGAGAGATGATGTACAATATTCTCAACAGGAAAAAGTAGAGGCACGATGCAGAACGGCAAGATAGAGGTTATGTTCTGACTGTCTAAGAGATTTGACCTTTGCCGAAACATTGCCTCCTTCTTTCTCCATCTCTTAGACAGTTAGTCACAGAGGAAATGGCAACCATGGCAGAATGAGGCTGACTGGCCAGCTTCAGATGCACTGCATCAACAACACGGTAACGTTTCTATGCTGGATAACTCAGCACTGAAGGATTTAAAGACGGAGCCACATTGCTGCCTCTCCAGTGTTTCTGATGTGTTGTCACTATTCAATGTGATAGTCTCCTTTGATGTGCTGACAATGCAGCATCAAAGGATATAAGCTGATCATTCCTTCTAGTTCTGCTGGCTTTCTTTGCTACTGCTTTATATGCTAAAACGGTACAGGCAGAGCCTGTCACTTTGATAAACTACTTGCACAGCATTATAATGGATATTCAGGGTACAGTTTCCTCATCAAAATATGAAGGATGAAACAACATTTTAGCACCAAGCATCATGTTCCAGTGACAGAGCCGTTGATGGCTGGAAATCTTAAAACTCAGACTTTGGGGCCAGGATTTCCCTCTGGGAATTAAACAGACAAACTAGTGGTGATGAATGATGAAAAGCAGCTATCGCTGGAACATTCAGACCAACACTAACATACACTATGCTGCTGTCTAATAACTGGTGCGTGATGTCCATCAAAAAGAATTGTAGTGAGTGGCCAAGAAAACATTCCTGAATGGTTGCATATATTCTGCATATTTCTTCCAGGCAAACTGTAGCTTGACTGTGGGAGGAGCAAGAACAGTTTTCCTCCTGTCTGTCAGTCCCCAGGCCATCATCCATATTCTTTCTTCCTCTGTTTCCGTCTCTCTCTTTCACACACAAGCCCTACAGGCCGACGTAACAAAAACAACAAAGCTCGAAACTGATCAAGGAAAGTTAAAAGTTCTCTCTCAGAGAGGTTGGAAATCTAATTTGAGTCATATGAAGTAATGGAAAGAGATTAATATGTGTGACTACGGTTAATACAACATGCCTCTAGCAATGGTGGCATCACAGGAATAGTGACACCCATACTCATATTTGACAGCCAAGAATTACAAGGACTCTTGTTTTTACTTGTTGCAAAATTTGAACTTATCTTCACCCACATGATGTGATACAGAGGAAAATCAGAGAGAGAGAGAGAAAAAAAGAGAGAGGTAGAATGAGAAAGAAGCTCAGAGACCCTCTGTGTGCACTGCTATGAAAGCCAAAAAGAGATGGAACAAAACAGAGAATGTGAAAGATGGGGGGAAACAGAGAAGCCCAGATCGTTTCCTCTTCTGCGTCTGTGCTTGTCTGGGAAGGACGACGTTAAAAAGGTCACCACTAACAGATTGGCTTCTGCTAGAAAATTTACACTTTGATTTACACACTAACGGCAACCTAGTGCCTCAAAGATTAAAAATAACAGTCGAAGCAATGGACACCCCCCCCCCCAAAAAAAAACACGTTTCACTGCTGCCAAATGTTTAGCTGTGTCAATTTAGCATTGATCTCTTCAACGTTTTAAGACATTAAATTTTCTGCCAACAGTTGGAAAAAGTTCCCAGATATGTTGCTTTTGGTAAGTAATGTCAGCAGAAGTGTGTCATATGGTTATTAAATCCAAAACAAAAACCAAAGTCATAAAGTCAGTAATGCTCTTATTTATATACATGGCCAATTATGGTTTAAGTTACAAAATTCAGGGCTAGTGCAGACTAAATATCCAAGTAAACAATGTTAGCCTACACACTCCAAAAAAATCTAATTAACTCAATGAATGCATTTTTGTTTTGCACAATAACAGTCATTGAACCTCGTAATTGCGCCAATTATAGCTATTTAAGTGTATCAACAAACATTACAAAGGCACAATTTTGAGACTGTAAACAAAGAGATACAGAAATTTACAAGTCCACACACACCTTGTGATCTGGAGTAGACCGCCACAGAGCCACTGACCAGGCCGGCGTACAGACAGTGTTTCTTATACACCAGGCTGGTGACAGTGGACTTGTCCGGTGTAAAGATATGCTGCAGACGTACTTTCTTGGACCTCTGGCTGCTCTTATACACAATGATGCTGGACAGGGCAGAAGATAAAATTAGTACTATACAAAGTACAGAAGGCTACTTCAACATACGCTCCTGAAACAAGTGAAATGTCTGATGTCTAACTTCTCACCAGAAGAAAACAGTACACTAAGAAATGAAAACATTTAAAGATGCAATTTAGGAGATTTTTGTGCTTAATTGATTAATCATATAACTTTAGTGTTCACTTTCCATGACACTGCTTTTTCAGCTTTGAGCTCATACAGAGACTTCTCAATTTACTGAAATGCTTTAATAAACAGAGTACCTTGACCTGGTCAACAAACAAAAAATATCATGGCCACTATGTTGTATCTCTCTTTTGTACTACAAGACACCCATGTTCTTTGATCCAAAGACACTGACAAGAACCTGACCTTTAATTTTTATATATGCTAATTTTAAAAGGACCAGTGTTTAGGGTTTAGTGGCATCCAGCGGTGAGGTAACAGTTTGAAACTGACTGAACAACCTTCCCCTCACTTTTCCCTTTTCCATGCATGTAGGAGAACCCACGCTGGCCTTCAGGTAACATAAAGACATGAAAGGCCCTCTCTAGAGCCAGTGTTTTGTTTGTCCTTTCTGGGCCACTGTACAAACATGGCGGTGCAACTCGGTTGGCCCCGAGGAAGAGGATACAATCCCGACATAGATATAAAGGGCTCATTCTAAGCTAATGAAAACACAATTCTTGTTTTTTGGTGATTATACACTAATGAAAACATAATTATGAATATTGTATTCCATTTCTACCAATAGATCCCACTAAATCTTAAACAGTGGTCCTCTAAAGACAGTCTCCTTTTAAAATGTAAATTATTATATTATGTGGGTATAGCACAATGTGATTCACAAAAAAGTAAGTAGACTTTTTTGAGTATGTTGTGTATAACCATCTGTACCTGCCATCCTCCATGCCCAGACAGACACTGGGAGTATCACTGGCCTTTGATGGGGGGATGCAGTCATTTCCGGGTACTTTCACGCCATTTTCCTGGGGCTGCTCAGCGGGGACATAGGCCATGCAAAGGATGCGGGATTCCACATTGAAGCACTCAGTCACCTTAGGGCTGGAGCTCTGCATGGCCACAATAGCTATCTGGCCCATCTGGTTAGTGCAACTTGCAACCTGGAAAAAAAACAAAAAAAACATTTCTGGTTTAAGGATGATTTAATCCATTTATGTAGCCCAGTTCTGACAGAACATCTTACCAAGAGTACCCTCTCAGGAAAGGAGAATGTATGAAATCAAAGCAAACAATACTAAACTAATACAGGTCAAGTACTCAGATATAAGTCTGAGAAAAAACACAAAAGTCCCTCCGCACTGTTTAATTACATTAGTAAGTGCACATCAAAATAAGTCCCGATAGGCCAATTTAAACACAAAATAATTTGACTCCTAAGACATTCCATTTTGTCAAAAAGGACTAACATTTAAAAATCTCCTTCTTCAGTTTAACATCTTTCACTAAAATTTTATATGTTACGTCACCATGAAAATAACTAACTAAAGAGACGTTTATATCTTTAACAGATCCAAGGTTTTCCCTAATGGACATAATGCTGCATTAGCAGTAATTACCATGTTATGACAGTCATTGTTTATTTTGAGAAACGTACCATAGCAATTATTTTCAAACCATTTCTCAAGGGGACATTAGACATTTCAATAAATAAACAGTAAAAATTTACCATCTGCTCTGCTATGGAGATATGGGGAATAATAGCTCCCTGACAAAACTAAGAGCCATACTTACTCGTTGAGAAGTATTTAATCTTAAATAGCATTAGTTGCTGAAAATATGCAGGTTGTAAACCCTTTTGCCAACAAGCACTTGCTTAAGGCACTCAACACACTTGACAAAATACTCTATTGCAAAACTCAGATATTAATCTGTTCCTGCAGAACAAGAAATTTAGTTCTTGCTCTGGATGGAAAAGATCCATATTACTGTAGGTAGCCACTATAAACCCTGTAATGAGCTCTTATTTCGTCGAGCTGACACAGTGCTTCTTTTCCAAGGGATGAAGGAAAAAATGTCTCACCCAGACACATCCATGGCCCACGACGGGAGTGTCTGCTGTGCTTTCTGTGTTGATATGGGGCTCTGGGTTATGGACAGCACACTCCACCTGGCACAAAACCAGAGGAAACAAGAGAGTGTGAGACGAAATAATCAAGTCCCCATATAGGAATTCACAGAGTAAACAAAACAGGAGTTACTAGTGTCCAGTTAGTGTTTATTAATGTGAAGGTAAACATTTAAAAGATCTCTGAGGTTCAGCCATGTTGAAGCTATCAGCCTAAATGAGCTATGTCACACATAGGCTTACACCAAGTATTTTATGACATATTGGGAAAAAGTATGGCATTTGTGAGACCTAGTCACAGGCACAAACACGCTGGTATATGGCCATTGTGGAATATGTGGATTTAGGATAACATTAAAAGGTCTCACCTTGAACTCCTGTAGTTTTGACATGACCACAGGCATTTGTCGAAGCAAGAGAGGGTGTTTCTGCTTTTTGATCTGATTCCCATCATCCTCTGCAAAGAACCAGCCCTGCGAGTTGTCCTCTTCTGATGTAAAACACACACAAATACAGTACTGATTTAAAATGTATAGCATGCAGTAAGTTATGTTTGAGAAATTATCTGATTTTAGAAGGAACCAAAATCCAGGAGTTAAACTGTAAAACCAAAATTAGCATCTTACTTATAATTTACTTTGAACATATATTGCTACAACTTTCATTTTCTCAATAGATTTACTACTAGCCATTAATGTTTGATAACAGAGACAGTGAAAGTGTCAGGCCTCATACTGTACCTAGAGATAGTTTAGCCATCTGCAGGTTACTTATCCATGACTGTTTGATGGCTGGGCTGAGAGTATTGAATACTGCACTGAAGTAAGTGGGTTTACCTGACCTGCCAATAGAGAGGACAACACAAAAACACAAATTATGATGAAAATAAAAGAACATTCCTGTAAGGGTTTTAGCCAGGACCCCTCAGAGTTGTGTCTTCTCACTCTTTCTTTCTCTCTCTCTTGTCCCCTCATTCCCTTCTGTTTTTTAATTACCATTCCACAATTAACCTTGCCTTAAACCTGGCCTGCCCATCTCTTCAGCGTCAACCTAACAATTTCTTGCAGATTATTTTTGGATCAAGAAACGCAGGCAGAAAAGTTACAATAGTATCTTGTTGTATATCAATTTCTGCATGGGGCTCTAATTTAAGGCAGAGAATATGAACCAACCTTAAGAGATCAGATAGAATTTGCTTTTTCAAATTTAGAAAAGTTGAAAGTTAATATTTTATTATGTAAACATCATGATATAGAGCTTTAAAAAAGTATCATACTGCAGGGTGAGCTAATGAACTGGACATCGTTAGAAGTTTTTCTGAGCCTAACATCACTGATGCTTGAAAGATTGTACTGAGTGATTAATATTCACACATTTACATTTCTCTAAGCAGTCATGTTAATGTTTGAACATTCTTGCAGACACACCAGTCAAATGATTAGCATCTTTTACAGTAAAATACAGGGGGCAATTGAGTCTTAATATTCATTGCTGATTGACTTAACATAGTGTGACAGAAATGCAATAGAAGCCAAGGTCAATTATCGCTTCTATCAACAGCTCATGTGGACATTATGTGTGAGTTTATGTTGTGTGTGTATTAGTGTGTGTCTGTGGGGTCCTGTCTGAAATGCATCCGTCCTGTCACTGGCTGACAGAGAGAAGTTTTGTGTTTTGTATGGCTTGCGACTGAAGCATCAGGGAAGGAATAAGGGAGGCACAGCTGTGTTTCCAAACATAACCATGAATAATCTCACCAGCTAAATGCAGCAGGGATGAGGGATGGAGTGAGGAAGTGATATAGAGAGAGAATGTCACAAAGCCAAAACAAGGTTCACCCTTGGGGGACCATGTGCAGACTATAATAGTGTGTGTAAACGTGTGACATGAGTTTGTGTTGGGCAACAGCTGTGGCATTGGTTGGACTGCTGCACATTTCCTCCCCTGAGATTCATGTCTCAGATTAGAGCTGGTGGAGAAACATGTTTATCCAAATATCCAAATGTGCTCTAATACTCTCTCCTAAAGCTAAAGGCATACGGGGAGCCTGGGAGGATGGAAGGAGAAAGCAGGGTAAAAGGGGATAAAGACAAACCTTGGATAATAGGGACAAAGGTTGGGGGCAAGGACTGAGACTGGAGACCGGTACAGTGTTGTATGTGCTGTCTGTATGAAATAGCAATTAAAGCTAAATAGTTGTGTTTATGTGTGTGCATAAAAAAACAGACTTGTCCTGTTTGCCAGGCAGCTGGAGTTGGATCCTGCACCGGTCAGCTGCCCTGATTTCCTCCTCCTTTTTCAGTATCAGCCTCTGAAGACCTGATACCCAGTCCTGGGCCACTGTGGGGTTTACATTCTGTACACAAAAATATTGGAGGGAGAGATCAAATGAAAAAGGAAAGAAAAAAGAAGGAAGAGAGTCATAAATTATACTTCACACCCTAAATCATAACCACATTTATTAAGAGACATTGGTATGATTTGAGATAAAGATTAGCTACTCCCAAGTGGATCCACTCTCGTTAAGTGACACAAAATAGAAAGACCTGTAACTGTAACACCACAACAATCCTACTGCATACACTACCATCTAAGCATTAAGAATTTATTTTCTGTTTTTTGACACAGTACAAGGGAGCTTTGCTTTTGCAGGCTTTAGTTTGTGTTGTTGTTGTACTGGAAAGCCATTTATTGGATTTTGAGTGTTTCCTGGTATCTTTTTTTTCCCTGTGTATATGTAAAGAGGTGGCAAAATTATTACAAACTTCTTTTCTCTCTTATCAACAAAATCAGCCACAAAACATCCCATGCAGTTGAATCAATAAACAACAGCTACTGTACATGTTAATTTGTTTGAGTGGCACTGCTAAAGGCTGGTTTACATACTCAAACAGTGGAAGTATAAAGATCCTCTTTATAAGAGGAAGCAATAAGAAATTTGGCCTTTAAGCGTGATTCCTAATTAGACAAGATATCTTGACCTTTCAATGCAGGGTTCCAAACTGTGTGAAGATCCTTTCAGCATACATGTAAGAAATGAATGTTGATGGTATCCTTTAGAATATCAAATTTAATGAAGAGAAAATTTTTGGCTCACATATCTCAGTCCTGCTTTTTTCATCCCTTTGCCCTTTCCCTCTCTCAATCAACCTCTCCCTCCCTCCATCTCTGGGACACATGTCTCTCTGAGAGTTCCCCTGTTACTCTGCCTCCTACTCTGCATCTGACAGAACTACCAGCATAGCACAAAAACGGAATCACACACTCATGCTGTGCTCTGCAAATTAATCCTCCAACCCAGCATTGCAGAAAGGCGCTTGTACGTGTGTGTGTGTGTGTGTGTGTGTGTGCGCACACATGTGTGTGTATGTGTGTTTTTGTGTGTGTCCGTGCATGTGAGGGCGCATGACAGGTTTGAATGGAGCAAATCAAGACTAGAGAAACAATTTTACATGTCAATTTTTGTCAAGCTTTCTAGATTATTGTTAGCCACTATAACTATTCCAAAAGAACTCCTATTTAGTCAAAAATAACATAAAAGACAACGTCTCACTTATTCATAACAAATTCAACTTATGACTTGTATTCATTCTTTAACTTTATGATGACTTTCAGGTTTTTTGACTTGATTTTTTTTATACATTCAGACTTGACTAACCAGTGGTTATCAGGATTAAATATGATGAAACTTTATTTTCATATGCATTTTAATCAAACTTCTCCCAAGAGAAATGAAGACTAGAAATGTATTAAGTTCAACTGATGCGACCTTAATTTAGTGTTTGTGTTTAGTCCAGGCAAACAGTACCTGGTAGTTTCCTTTAAGGCTGCTGATCATGCTGGAGATCTGGTTGACCAGGCTAAGGTCATGGATTAGGTTCTGCAGATCTTGGTACAATTGGCCCGGGCCCATGTACAGCTTGTCTACACAGAAACACAAAAGGGCAAAATATTTAGACAGAAACAGAATTTTTTGTTCTCTCTCTCTAAAACAAATTAATTAATCAATTAATTAATTAGTAGAAAAAAACAACAACCCAAAAACCCTTAAACAAATTATAATAAATGTGTTGAGATTTAATGTTTCAACCTTTCAAGTTACAAGGTTTTCATTGACTCTACAAAAGTGGGGAGTTAAAGCCATCCTTTCGGCTCATAATTTGTAACGACTATTATCACACATAAAAGGCAGTGTCCTCATGTGAGCCGGAAAGAATAGAAGCATTAAAGACAGATAGCAAGGAAATTGAGCTGAGACCTAAAAAGCTAATGTCTCCAACAGTCCTCTTATAAAAGGTTAGAAAGACACACAGGAATGAGTGAGGCCAGTCTGATGAGAGAAGCAGTTAAAATTGTACTAACAGATACAAAGATCAATACAGGGCATTCAGTCAGTTTCCCACAGGAGCGGTGACAGCTCTGCAAACTTGGCAACGATTCTCACCAGTGTGCTCTTTTGTTCACAAGAACACAATTATCTAATGTTAGCTTTCAGAGGTCACACACAAAATATTTTGTTTGATTTGGTGTGTCAACATATATCATCCTTTCTTTTCACTTGTGTATCTTCTGTATGTATTTTATGCTGGTAGGTATTTGCCTCTGATAATTTTTGCGCTTGTGCTCCAATATTAAACCTGATGATCACTGAGCTAAATGAACGGTTCAGTGATCTAGCGGTTACTGTGTTGTTCTGTATCAAAAGGAAACAACGGTTTGCTTTGTGTGAATGTAAAGCACTGCTGCACAGAGCCAGAATCATCAAAGGTCTTATGGGCCAAGAGTCTCTCGTTCGCTCTCTCTCTCACTCACACACACATAAACTAATGAAGATAATCATGAAGAAAAGCATGAGCGCAGCCAAAATTGCCAACTGACAAATAATTGAGGCCATTTGATCAAAAGACTCAATTAACAAGTACAGGACTTCCTATATTAACCGTTGAGAGAGTGCATATAAGGAGACAAAGAGTTTAACTGCATTCTTTGGCACCTTCAGCTCTGTTTGCCTCTGCTCTTCTCCTTTATCCTCTCACTTTTCCTCTTTCTCCTCCTCCTTGTCTTCTTCCACAATAGTCACTATGTCTGTCTGGTGCTCCAACGCCATGGCAACCCAGTGCAGTCCTCTCTTCTGAAGGTCCCAGTGACTCGGCATTCAGGGGGAACTTTAGCCCAGTAACACTTTTGTAGGTGGTCTCCGAAAGAATTACTTTAAAATGTCTCCCTGTGACTGTGCACAAGAGGCATCTTGCAGACTGAGAAATTCTTTGCTGTCCTCACACAAGCATGAGCACCCACTACAAACCAAAGCACACGCAACTACAGACTTACTGTAGTGTGCACTGATTTGGGCTTTAGTCATGATTTCATGGTCAATGGCCTCCTACTTTGATTCATTCATGTCACTGGGATAAAATCACAGCAACCCTACAATACAGCTATAGGTTACGTTTATTTACTTAAACTGTCATTAAGATCAAATGGAAAATTCAAATGTTGGTGTCTGTTATGCACTTTTGTTACCATGTCTATGTTCATTTGAACTAATTTCCTTGTCTAAGGGAGTTAGATGCAATTTTCATGGCTCATCAGTCTTAGCAAAGGCTGAGACGCGGGGTTGAATTCAGGTCAGGGCAGAAATGCTGAATAAAACATTGATGCTTGATGTGTCACGAGGAGCATATGCAGCAACAGCAGTTCAGCTACAGCAACCATCATACAATATAGTAATCATACAATTAAGACTCTACTTAATATCACTTAATATTGGCATTTTTGAATGACAGAAAATTAATTTAATTACATGTCTTGGAATATCCATGTACAGGCGTGTAGTTTGTCATCTGTGATCTATGTATCTGAACTGGGTCTGAACTAGCCTTGTATAGTATATTTCCTCCTTCCTCCCCTTAAAATAAATGTTAATAAAAACAAATCTGAAATGTCTTCATATAAATCAAAAAATACACTAATTCATGCCACCTTTTTTTGTTTATTATCTGTATTTGATACTAGAAATAATAACACCTGATGAAGAATAGAATTGTGCTATCAATGAATTCCCACAGACTAGACTAGATCGGATCCAACTTCCTCTAAATGGCTCTTTGTGAGACTGCCAAATGCAAAGTTTTCAAACAAAACAGGCCTGGATGCATCTTCAGAAGCAGGCCAGTCATCTCTGCAATGACACACTTCCAAAAAACACAAACAGTATATCTACAAATTACATACTGCCTGTGAGAGCAGCAGGAAAACATAACTTTAAATGACCAGTCTGCATGGTGGTCTTATTGCTATGCAGCACAGAGGAGGAGATGAACTAAGCAGAGAGACACGCAAAGAGGTGACATCATATGTTGAAGAGTCCTTTCTTTGCCTTCTAGCAGGCTGGTCACCAAACTGCTTTTGGCTGTACACAGTGGACAGAGAAACAATTGTTTCCACGTCTTGAAAGTTCCTGGACAATGCACACATTTGTATGCACTCCCACTCACACACACATTCACACACACGCACACACTTTCCCAAAGACACACACACACAGGACCGAGGTCAGTTTGCAAAAATCTAAATTAGAGCCAGGGAATCGAGTGAAGGTCAATATGTTATGGTAGACTAATACATTAATTCAGTTAAATCAAGGGAATTGACAGTTCTTTTTGAAGCACTAAAGATCCATATCATCTGAAAATAAACTTCCACAACATCTAATTCAATTAACTGGTATTTGAAAGAATAAAAGCAATACACTGAGACCCATATGGCCATCCTCAGGGCCATTAAGGAGATATACTTGTATGTTCACATTGCTTTAAGATTACACTGTGAACCTGTCTGGCAGTGGCTGCCCTAGAAAAACCCGACAGCCAGGCCAGATGTTACACAGGTCTGTCTGTGCCATCTGTTATATACCCTGATGCAAAGGCTGGACTGTTCATATGTCTAATTTAAGTGAGAGGCAACAAATGTGGCTTATGCAGTGGTAAAGGTAAAATGAATTAAAGGCAGATTAAAAGGGCAAAGTATTTTAAAGCAGTGATAGAAGGGAAAGGTTTGGAAACTAACCATCTGATTTTTTCAGTATAATATGATGAGGTTGGGTGGCAGGAGGGTGTATGTGCATGTAGGCACAAAGGGTCAATATAGACCATCAGCTTCACATGCTGTCATCACCTCCACACAGCAGGAGGACCAAGAAAATAGCATTGGTATTGTCCCACTTAATTTAATTTATAGTTCTTATTATTAGACCCTGTGCACTTGAGAGTAAAACATATTCTGTTTTTTTTACAGTGGGTTAATCTTATAGTAATCAGACATATTTGGTGGACTGCATGTTACAACACATAAAAAAATATCAAAGAATTTATTAGGAGATGAATGCGACACTTTGACACGCAGCAGTAAAAGATGGAGATTAATTTAACTGAATTACAGAGGATGGATTAGAGGGAGTAGGACAATGAGAGTGACAGACCAGGGATAATACAGTATCAAAGCGCTCAACAGCCTTGCAATGTGCACAACCATTACATTGGCACATACACATACACCCAGAAAAATCTAGATCCTAGAATGAAAACTGCAGTGCAGCAACCACAAAATCATACACTCTTGGTATGCCTGTTGTTTGTCTGATCTGGGCCTTTTAAAGTGGCTGAGCAGCTGTCTGTGACAGGGGAGAACCCAATGGAAAGACTGAAATCATTGGACTCGGCAGCCAGTAGACAAGAGGATTGCAGAAGGAAAAAATACACACCCGGTGGCTGGTCTGTGTGGGACTGACACCATTTCAGAAATGTCTGTAAAACTATCTATCTATTCTATGTATTTATGTAAGAGACAATTATGTTAGTTTATCAAAATTCTAAAATTCTATCATTTGATTTGTTTAACCAATAAAAGGGGAAACAGAGGCATAGATGGACAGACATACAGCAGGCTGCTGAATTAAAACAATAGAATGTGACACTATGGTTCATACTTGGCTTAGCGTTGATGACCACCTTCTCCCCAGAATGGGGTGCTGAGTAGCGGCTGCTCTCGGCTAGGTCTTCACTGGATCCAAACTCTAGCACCTCCACAAAGCTCAGAGGCACGCTCCACTTTAGAAGGAACTTCTGGTCAAGTGGAGCGTTTCCACTGCCGCTCCCACTGCCATCCTGACATCTGAATAGAGCAAAAAGAGATGAAGATGTTTTTGACATAGTGGCACTGGTTCATGGTATTGACACTTTGTTTGTGGAGAGTATATGTATATTCTGAACTGTGTAAGAAGAATGGATTAGTGTGCAAGAAACGCTGAAGGAATGGAAAGACAACAGTTAATATCAACACCAATGGGGTGGCTTATGGATGCCATGTCTGAAATCTGAAACTATGTAAATGTAACTCAACTAGAAAATCCAATTTTTATATATTTCATTGCACATTTCCCAGAGACAGTATGTGGTGACTAGCATGTGCAATTACAGGACAGAAGCTGAAAGGCCCAGGTACCAGGCTATCCATCACTCTTGGTTAAATAACAAGCCAAACCCCTAGATTCAGTTTGGTCCAAAGTCAACACAAGGGCTTCAGTTACATACAATGCTTATCATCTTTCTCCACACTTGAGAGTTTCATCTTAGTTTAGGTCAATTTTACTGAAATCCTAGTGACATCAAATATTTCCTTACAGTAGGCAGAGTGCACTATACACCAGAGACCACAACAAAAATAAATGCATGGCAATTAGCTTCTAAAATTGTACAATGGTAAAGAGATTACAGGAGATCGCACCCAAGGACAGAAGAAGCTGCAATTTAAAGGAGAAATCAGGAACTGGTCTGGTTTTCAGTCACTCTTACCGGATATTGGGCGTGGCACACATGAGCACATCATTGAGCAGGAAGAGGCGCCTCTCTTTGGTTTTTATGATTTCCCCACGCTCGTTGTAGACTGTCTCTATCATGTCGTCTGAGCGAATCAAGTAGCGGCTGCCGTTGCTCAGAAGCTAAGGGATAGGGTTGTAAAGTCTTAGTGATACTGTTAGTAAGAGTTTGGACTTATGAAAAGAGTTTGGATTTCTGATTAAAATTTTTCTGCCTAGCTAGTGTCTAGCTAACAATACCAAGCTCATAAAAGGAATGTAGGCCATTCAGAGACCATGAATACTCACATTTATCTAGGTTATGCTGGCATATCAGCCTACACAGCCCCTGATAAAATCTTAAAGTGAACATTTTTTGGCGTTTTGACTCTGGGTATCAAGGAAGTAAATTAGTCTGGTTGGGAACCCCTGTCACATGTCATCTTGCTCTTCTGCCCCCCATTCTTCCTGTCACTATATACTGTGAAACCACCCATTTCGGCTAAGAGCATATAATACATGGTTATCAACAGTGACTCTGAACAACTGAAGGCTATAAGGAACTAAACCACTCTGCCCAATGTGGGGTATCCCGTAAACACATGTTTCTACATAGATGCCAGAGTGGATGGCTGCAGATAGACAAATAATTATACCTTGGGGAAAGCTGGTGTTGTGTGCACATGTTTGCTTAGCCATGCGCTAAAAATATGGTATTCAGTGAGGAGAATAGTTGGTAGAAAATGTGAAGCTCAAGTGCCTGATGGCTGCCCACACTGGGACAGAGGGGATTGCCTTGGAATATGCTAAAAAAATCAAACATTAGCCAAAACATTGTAAACTCAGCAATGAGTACAAATTCAGTTCTATCCATGTTCTTAACCAGCATGTAAAAATACACACTAAAAATGTCATATATCAAGAACACTGACTCCACCAAGAAATGGCAGTCTCATAAAAAATGTCCAGACCTTGTTGAGGTAGCGTTCGTTCATGGCCTTTGCAATGTGACGGATCTCACAACGCTGGTCAGCTTCCCTCTTCTTTTCATTGAGCTTCTCTGCCAGTGTCTCCAGTTCAGTCAGGGCCATCTGTAGAGGAAGACGGTCTGCATGACCCACTGGTGTGTTCTTCAGCATGTCCTGATGAGGACACACAGAGAGGTCACCCATTAGTTAGTCATATGTTGATTATCCACACTGAGGACCAGGGCTTTTTAACTGTGTCATTAATGGAATAAAAAACGACTTATTAATGGAATAAAAAACAAATCTGTACCACCACCTCCAACAGCATTTGATCATCCATTTTTCTTTATTTCTACAGTACATATCTTCATGATAGATAAGGATCTAATAATCGAATGAATGTAGATTACAATAGCTTTATTATGAACACCCAAGCTATTTTGATTGGTATCTGTAGCCTTTAAACTGCTGTCATACATGTTTATACTTAAAAAAGAACACTACCCTCTGTCCCATATTTTGTGTTCCTGCAAAAGACACAGGCAAAATAAATATGCAAGGTCAAATGAAAGCAGGATTAAAAGAGATCTGAGGAAACCATTTCCCCTCAGAGCATGTCTCTCGCCTACCCTTTGAGGTCAGCACTTTGAAAAACAAAGTACCTTGACTTGTGTGTATAGCTCTCCCTCTGCTGGTGAATGTACATACCACACTGTCTTCTGTAGATTGCAATTTACTGTAAAGGTCATTGTACCTGAAGGAGCAGAATGAACTGTGGGAACCTCTGGATAGGTTTCATCATCAGGCCATACAAGGTCATTCTGTCACTGCTGGTCTCCTGACGGTGCTGCAGATGAGAAGATGGGTTACCAGACAGGTTGTGAGGAAGTAATGTATTTAAGGTAACTGGTTGTCGTTATTGTCAACAGGAAGCTGAACAGCAAAAATTTCCACCAAAAAATGGTTAAAAAAATAAGCCCTTTCTACCGAAATGCACAAGAATTAAGAAACAAAGATTTAACAGTGAATAAATACATGCATGTTTTTTGAAAAAAAAAAACAACAAAACAAAACTGCAAGAACATTATTTATGACACTGTTTTCACAATGCAAAATAGTTCCAGTGTTTAACACTTTGTGCAATTCAGTCAAACCTTGAGGAATTCCAGGAAGCCAGGTTTGGATGCGCATGTCTTCCTTACCACTGCCATCGCATTGCTGAAGTTGTTCACATACTCACTATAAGCGTCCAGCACCATAGACTTCGAGAACTGTTGAGATACAGACATTTTAGTACACTCACCACTTGGAGGACCATGTTGCATTACATGACTTGAAACCATTTTGGAAGGCACAGATAAATTTTATCCTCCAGAAGATAGTAGGATCACATCAACAAACTCTCATGTGTCACTCGTGGGGCAGAGAAAAGCACTGCATAGCTGCAGTATCATTATAGTTTAAATTTTCCTACATGAAAAGAATTTTCAAATTTTATTTTTTTTAAATATAACTTTCATCATTAATATTAGTCAATCTTCATATAACCTTCACAATTTTTGTATTTATTGTGAATACCTCATTAACAACTTTATGGAAAATGCCAGTTTTTCCTTTGTGAACACATCATTTAATTTGACTGGTAGGCCTACGGAGAAACTGATAAGATTTTTTTTCTTTGGTATGTTTTTTTTTTCAGCCAAATAAAGAATTCATAAGAAATTCTTTCAAAACAGATTGCAGGTTAATCTTATTTTGTTCATCAAGGGCAGACTAAAATTTCCCTAGTTCTCCAAAATATGTGTTGAATACGATACAGCTGAGTCTCACAGGACATGTGAAAATCAAGTGATAGTTCTCTTTTATGGTCATAATAGAACTCTGACTCTACCATTAGCATTATTTTCCCATGTAGGAATTAATGATCCTTAACCCTGCTGTACTGTTACTTTGAATTTTGTGCATGATCATAATCCGAGAATTCTTTTTAAAACCATAAACTCTCTGACTGGTCCCCTGCTGTGCCAGCTGGTTGAATCCTCCGCAGAGATTTGCGAAGAATTTCTTCATTATTTCTATTAAACTATAGTGGATATTCAGCAGCAAATTAACACTGGATTACCAGTACCACTCAATTCCCTGATTCAAAAACAGCTGGAATCAGAGAACTGAGTGGTAACACAGCTAATGCAGACAATTTATTAAAATTTATTAAATATATTGGTGCAATTGCTTTAAAAAGGCTTTTAAATTACAGCCCCAGCTTACCGATGCCACAAAGACATCCCCAATCATTTCCAGGCTATCCCACTCAGTCACACGGCTTGCCAGGGCAATCTGGAACAGGAAGTGGCACTGCAGGATCTCACGCACACGATAGAAAGTCATCTTCAGTTTCCTATCGCTCAGAAGCCTCGGCTCAATCTGGGACAGGGGCTTCTCATATTGCTGAGGAGTAAAGTAGATAATGTGAATTGTCATAAAAAACACTTAAAAGTGGATTTGGCATTCGCAGCATCCGTATTTCCGTACCTCTAGTATCCTCTTCATCGCATCAAGATAGTTCTTCTCACTCTCCAATATAGAGCCCAATATACATCTTCTCACCAACTGTAGAGCAAAAATACCAAACCATTGGCCTTCAGACATCTGACAGGGTTTTCTTTAACAGCAAATTCACATGGCAAAGGGTTACATAAACGGGGATCTAAGTTGAAGGGCATGTTCATTACCTGTTGCTGTGAAAGGCCCTCTGGTGCTGGACACAGCACTGGCTCAACATTGAAACAGTCCACCTCAATGAAGAGTTCAGACTCCTCATCCTCAAAACAGGCTGATTTCCTCTCTAAAAAAATAAGAGGAGAGAGCAAGTAAAATTGTAAAAAAACAACTGCTATTAAACACGCTGAGGCCACAAAAAACGCTGTTCTTTCTAAAGCATATTAGCCTTTAGTAAAATACTGAAACTTTCACAATAATACCAACTTAACATAAAGAGAAGAGCTTAGGGAGGGTGTGTATAGTTAAAGGGATTTATTTATTTACTGTTATTCATGAAGACAAGCTACCTTTTGAGGCTTACATACCATGACAGAATGACTTGGTTTTAATGAAAGAGCGTCCCTTTTTCACTGCAGCTTTCGTTTTCTCAAGTCCATCTTTGGTCCCGTCCTTAGCTGCCTTTACCAGTTTTTGCATCTTGGATGAGATAAAATATACAATTACTATAATCGCAAAAGTAAATCAAATTAAAATGAATTTAGCAGGGTGAAGTTTAGTTTATATGTAACTAAACCTATGGCTAAAGGGCTACTTAACTGAGCTAAGCAGGACAGAAGCAGTGTTAGAGCAGGGATGAAGATAAACGGCAGATCATGTAATACAGGAGAGCAGAGCTGACCAGAGAATGACAGTAACTGGGACATCAGCTAATAATAACACAGTACTTACATATATTAAGCCTGATTTACATTAGGAGAGATATTGTCAATGCCAGTGATATTTTCTGTTTTGAGCTGCTTTAAAACATCTTAAATCAATGGCTCAAAATATAACTCAATTGCTGGTGTCTCAGTTTACTGTGGAATTCAACAACTGTTACTCAAGAATATATCCAAAGCTTTACAACCTCGAGTGCAAAAACATACAATGACAAAGACCAATGCAGCAGACAGGGAGGCAAATAAATTGTATGCAAACCCATCACCAGTACCACCACCGAAAATCATTCACATCAGAGCATAATGAAGGTACTGAGTGAGTGTCAGATACCCAGAGTGGTTAGCTAAACTGACAGTTAAGGGGTTGGGACTACTTTGCCTAGCACAGGCAGGTGAGGTGAGCCTCAGGTAGTTTACCTTCTGCTCGTGTTTCTGTTTTAGCTGCTGCAGCTCTACCGTTCCCACTGTATTTGCCATTAGATCTTTCATCTTTTTCTCATAGTGTTCTTTCAAGCGAGTCAGATCTTGAGAGAGCTAAACAAAAGCAAAGCAAGCATTACTGGTTATGGTTTTGGAATGAGCTAGCACCTTAGAGCCACCGCAAATTCACTTTAGATTTGATACGTCTGTTGCTAGACTGCAAAATGCAAAATGCACTTGCACTAAATTCTGGAAAATTAATATTTTATTTGTATCACTAAAATCTGATTCATTGATAATTGAATTTGATGTTTGAAATATAATAACAGCCAGTTCCTGACCACTGTCTCCAGTTAGGATACTAACTGTTTTGTTCTGCTTTTTAAAATGTTATTATTAGAATTTTTCTATTTTTTTCCTACATTTAAAAAAATTGAAAATAGTTTCATTTATTTGTAGATACATATTTATCAACTCAACACAAATTGTATAAAATGCAGTATTAAAGAAAAGTATTTCACTGAAGCAATCATTATTCTCTGAATGTGGTACACAAAGTGAAGATGAATTCTCAAAACCACAAGCCAAAAACATTACAGAGTGCAGCTGGTTGACTATAAGCCAGAATGATCTCTCTCAGATCTGCAGAGGCAAGTAGACTGTTGAATCCACATCAAATACACAAATGTACTGTATATCATTGATGACTTGATCTACAAATTATTTATCAACAGGTTAAGAACAAGTACAATAAAAGGATTTGTTCAACACAGATGTTTAAATTACAACTTATTATAAACATGACCTCCTGTATTATAGTCTAAAATATAGTGGCTATGTGGAGGGTAGAAAACAATATCCCTTTTACTACTTTCCACATTAACAAAATAAAATAAATTCTTGCTTTATCCACTGCCGTCATCCACCCACCCACAGTTGTACAGTATATTGACACAGGAGGTTTTTTTTTTGGCTGTAATCCAGATAGAGAGAGGGAGGGTGATTGTTACACACATGGGTCTTCCTCTGGGGCGGCTTCCCTCTCATGAAGGCGTGGGGCAGGCCATTCTCAGTGCGACCTTCCCCATCACTGGCCTCGTCATAGCTTTCAAACTCACTAGAGCTCCATCCATTGTCAAGGGAGCTGCTGCAGCCACCCTCCTCACCAAGCTCCACATCATCATAGATCATCTCATCTGGGTCTGTATGAAAAAAGAGGGCAAACACGGAAAGTGTATTTAGAAATATAGTCTGTGTATTACTTAAATGTAAATAATGGAGTCTAATTGCACTCCATATGATTATGATATCAAATGTCAGCAGCATTAACTATAACTAGGATCATGTTCTGTGTATGCAGATAAACACAATGACACTATACTGGACTGAAACGGAGTAGCCTTGAAAGAAGAAGTTTCTCTGTAAATCATACAATGCTCAATTTCTGCAGAGAGCAGACATGTGCTGATTTTACATGGTCATTTATGATGCCATCGCATTGTGTTGTTAACACCCTCAACAAAAATGGAACTACTGAAAACATAAGGATCACAGAAGATACTCCTAATTTGAATGGCTATTAACCAGTACACCCAACATTGCCATAATGTTATAACAGACAAATGCTGTTTAATACCATTTTTCCATTCAATGCCCTAATTGAATATTTCAAGTAACCCAATTTTTGAGGGAAAAACAAAAGCAAGGAAACTAGACGTGAAAGTGAGCGACAAAGACAGGATTAAGGCTAAAATAATGAACTAGTGAAATGAAGGAATGAAAAAGGAAATTCACACCTGTGTTAGAGTCGGAGTTCTCTATGGGCACGTCATCATATATCACCTCATCTGGATCTGAACCAAAAAACAAACATTCAAAAGAGCTAAAGCACAATTTCTTATATCACACAGCTCGGCTGTTCCCTCAATGATGATGCAATGTAAGCGGGATCTGAAAGGGACAAGCATAAACAAGGGTCTGCTTCCTCAAAAGAAGAGAGAAGGAAGTGTCTGGGAATTCATTTGTGTCAAAAGAAAAAGATTACAGCACCCCAAAGGAATACACTACATTCGCAGAAGCAAGCATATATGTAAGAACTAAAATGACGCCAGTATTCTCTTCTTGGAATTTATAGATGCATCTCTACAAGATCTTCATTTATCATGGAGGTCATTCCTTACTTTCCATCCATGCAGTGTTGGCAGGATCTGACGCCCATTTAGCCAAAGCATCCTCTTCTCTAATAGGTGGATACTCTTCACTGAAAACACTTCAAAAAATATGGAAAAAACAAAAGAATTAATTGTACAAAGAAATATGTACCTTCGTTGTCAGTATAATGTCAGAAAACTAAGAAATAATTCTACATTTTTCCGTATTAATGAAGTAATATTAATCTACATATTACCACTGACATGAAAGTAACATTCATTTGCAATACACTGATGAGGGTCAATAAGTATAACTGCAACTCTAAGTGGGAGTATACTTTTCATAGCTCTCTTAAGATATGGCACTAAATGTAGTAATAACTTGTACAGATATGCTCTGGCTGTGACAGACCTGTCAACTGAGGTGCTGCCAGTCCCGACCACAGTGACTGAGGGAGGAAAAAGACAAAATATCACACAAAGAAAACCTAACACTATGCCATTTCTTTTCTGAATTACATATTTTTCAAAAAATATACACTGTTATCAATACGTTTTCTTTTTCCAGAATCGGCACACTGTATGTCAACTGTCCCCAAAAGACCTCCCACTTCAAAGATTTAGGAACTCTTGTGTTAACTTTTTCATATGCCACCACCAGATGTCACTGATGGTTCCACGTCTCCAACAATGCTTAAGGTTTAGTCATGATGATATCTTCTTGAAAATAGCCTCTCATGAACTCCATTTGATCTACCCAATTTAAAATTCAGTGTAAACTATATTAAAATGTCCTTGCTGATCGTATTATGGCAATTAGGACACTGAGATAAAAACCCAAACACTGCAAAAATATAAATAATTTTATGTATTATCACACAAATTCAAAACTCTCTCTCTGACCTTGGTGAGATAATTACAGTGTAATCAGACTCCTCAGAGTGCCAGGCCACAGGCTTGGACGCAGCAACTGCACAATTTTAGGGAAACCGGAAAATCCTTACAGCCGACACAGATCTTTGGGGAGGGCTAAATTTAGTCCCTACTTCCTCGTGGCAAGACTTTAGGAAAAAACAAGCGAAAAAGAGAGGAGACTGCATAGAAGTAGCTGACAGGGCACTGACTTGTCATAGCCTTGTATCTTTAGGTTTGTGTGTACTGAGAAATGATGAGAATTTGCTTAAAGTACAGAATAGCAGAGTTTAAACACAAATTTTAAGCATTTTTAGGGCATTAGATTTAGGGTATTAGAAAGTTGAAAGTGGAAAAATGATGGGCGATAATGAGAGAGAGGGGTTGGGAATGACAGCGACAAAGGGCCCTTACTAGACTCAAACCAGGGGCCTAGTAGTTCACGGTTTGTACCTAGGCCACCAGGGCTACCGAGATATGTACAGATTTTATGGAACCTAGACTAAAAAAAAAAAAGAAAGGCTATAAGCAAATTTTTATCATTACTGTTTTATGAATCATATCTGCCATAATTTTACCATCATCATCCATGGAGAGATGTCGAATGATCACAGGTGTGGTGTAAGCTGGTGTGATGAGTGGTACACCAGAGGGGGTTGCATAGCCACAGGGCACTGGGACTGAGTATCCTGAAGCGATGCCGGCAGGGCCGGTGCGGATATCTTGGGCCTCTTCCTCTAGCTCCTTGTGCTCTATTAGTGAGGAGGTGGAAGAGGAGGGCCCATGCTGCTGCTCAAGGGGAGTGATGTCAATTACAGAGTAGGGGTTGACTTTGCCCTGGGGGGAGGTCCTTAGGACGGTCTCTGGAGTTTGAGAGTCATCAAAGGGTGGTTGCTGGACACTGATGGCTGGTGAGAGAAATCAGATACAGCTAATTTAGATAGTTATGCAGTTACACAGTAATTCATTTGATAATTAATATACTTTCTAGACAACTATGGCCATTGATCAACAGAAACCAGGTATAAAAAGGGTCCTTTTTTGATAGACAGCCCAATGTAACAATTTTCTTGAAGGGACAAGAACCACAGCTTTAGTTTAGAAAAAAAAAAAGAAATCACACCAACTAACAAAATTCATTATGGGTGGACAGGGTTTGAACCTGCAACTTAACCATCATCATTACCTTTCTGACCAGATAAGCTAAGCAGCAATGGAGTTCCAGCATAGAAAATTTTATTCTAAGTAATAAGTTTAAATTTATTTGTTCTGATTATTCAGAAAACTTAGTTAGACCCTCAGAGTCAGGACACTTTTCCAAAGAGAAGTCATTCTGGACTAACCTCGCCTTTTCAGGAAGCTGTGGCGAAGGTTTGGGTTAGGGTAAGGGCTGAGATTACACATGTAGTGGTAATTTTGTGAATTTTACTACGTTGCAAAAGTAGGTTCCCATAATAATAGGAATACAAGGCATATGTGTATGGGTTTAAAACAAGCATGGCATTGGGGTAAGGTTATACACAATACACAGACCCTAGCCCTGCCTGCTGCTGCTGTCACAACTTTCTGTGATAAAAGCCAGACAAACTCAAGCACCTGGCAGCCAGTGATACGAGGTGTTATGAGAGAGACAAACACCCCCATTTCTTGGCCTCACTTTCAGCCTGAGCTGAAGGGGCTAGATTAGAGCCAGATAATGTATACAAAACACAACTAGAGAATGTGAAGGAGTTCTGACCACTGTATCATATTTATTCAAGGGCATTATTTGCAATTAGCCAACGTCCAAATGCAACTAGGGTGTGAAGAGTCTCTCCCACAAGGGAAGGCTAACATGGGCTTTCATTCCCCTAGAACAGCAATAAGATGTCAACACTTTTGGGCTGCAAACCTGTTCTTTCAGGATTTGTCTCTGTGTCATCATCAAGAAGAGGAGGTGGAGGTGGTGGTAAATCTGTGTCTGTGTCATCAGTTCCCTCAGCAGCAGATGTGCCCTCTCCTTTTAGTGCTTCTGCTGTTGCTCTGCCTGCGGTGGAGGCTCTGTTTGCAGCAACTGTTATGTCTGCTGATGATGGAGCTGTGTCAGATGTGGGGGGAGGTGCTGCAGGGTCTGAAATGGGGAGATGGCCCTCAGGGTGACTGGTCGCCAGATTGTCCTGGCTCTGATCCTTGCTGCTGGGGGCTGGAGGAGCAGGGGATGGGTGGTCAGCCTCACGGACATCATCACCACTGTCATCAAAGTCGAAGGCTTCCCCCTCATCTTCATCTGCAAGAGGGACGCTGTCTGCCAACACTGGAAACAAACAGAGGATGCTGAGTTCTGGATTATATTACATTCAGACAAGGCAGCTGAAGTAGCTACCCCTTTAAAATCCCTGGTTATACTAGGACATTAGTGGCAATGTTGCAATTATTATTTACTATTGCCATATAGTTATTTTACCTGCAAGTCCAAACCAAATTTCAAGAAAATTTACAATATTATGATATACACTGCTATCACAAATAAAATATTTAATGGGAAGGGAATTATATCACTCAGTCCAATTGGAAAAGATGAAACATATAAAAAAATGAAAAATTCTTCATTGAAAAATATGTGAAAGAGCATGACTACAGCAGAACCCAGAACACAACAATGGGTAGTGACTATGAGTCTACTACATTTGAATCCTTAAGTTACAGTATATAAAGTCAGGCAAACTACAAACTAAGCACTCAGGTCTAAAAATAACTCAGTAATTGTATTATTTCACTCAAAGACTACTTTAGAGATTGTTTACAGATACACAGTGGGTGGCAGCTCTAGTCCTTGGGCCGTTAAATTTAAAGGACTGAGCCACAGGCAGACTTATAGTTATGGGTGGGGTCTACTACGGCAGTATATTTTCTTACAGAAATTTTTACAGCAAAGATTCACACCAAACCTGCACATCATCTGCTCTACTTTAATCCAAAAACAAACCGAAGCAGAACCAGAAGATATAGTTAGGGTTCAAAGGCCTCATGTTCACATCAGAGTGCTCACTTGGTAGAAGACAGGAAGGGAATGACATATGAATTTCCAGTTTCCACACTGCAATTAGGCAAGCAGGAGAGAGAGTTGTTACTCCCCTCTGTGAGTAGTACAAACTGAGTTTCTGCATTATTTCTGATATAATGAATAGAGTGTTGGCCTGAGTAAGTGAATCTCAATATAGAGCAAGAGAAAGACAGGCTTAGGAATATACATGCTCAACTTTCATCAGCTGGTTTCATGTTTTGGCACAAAGAGGTGGATGTATGAAGACAGTATTTTAGTTCTGATTCAGTGGTATTATGAATGAATAAAAAAGAAAAAGAAAAAGTAGAACAAATATTTTAGAAAATTCAACGTCATGTAAATACTGTGGAAAATATTGGCTAATCGTTTAAACAGGGTTCACAGAGGGATAACTTCAGCCAAAACCACAGAGCCTGAGTTGGAGGAATCTTATTATCACCGTCTAACCCTTGAGCTCTCCCATGTTTCCGTTTTTCAGATTTAGAGAGGTCCATTTAACTTCTGAGAATGATATTCTATCGTTGTCACAGTTTAGCTCACAAGCATACCATGGATTCTTTATGAACCCTTTCATCAGTAGCCACAGCTTGACTTTATTAGCTTAAGATCCAAAACCTAACTGTCATATCCTGACTATGTTCCCAAAGAAAATAGAGAATTCCACGTTTGCATGACTTCATTTTCAGAATAACTCAGAGAGGGTAACCTGGTGGTCTTCACTCGCCGAAATAGCTCAGTTGGGAGAGCGTTAGACTGAAGATCTAAAGGTCCCTGGTTCGATCCCGGGTTTCGGCATTTTGACTGCTTTCCTACAGCCACTGCTATTCATTTGGACACATGTCAATGTCTGTATAATTTCCAATATGCTGCAGAACTCTGTCAACTCAGGCTTTTATGTAGTCTTTGAATCCATAGCTGATAACAATGTTCTTTACACACAACTACCATCAAATGAACCACTTTCACTGTTGAAACATGCTGTGTTCTGCCTCGAGGCATGAGTAGTACTTTGAAAGTGACCAAGTAAATCTTAACTTAAACTCCCAGTAGCAAAACCCAATTACTTTGAAGTCCCTCACAACTCTGTACGCAGTTCTAAATCACCAGCACCTTCCCCTTAGGCTTTGACAGGTAGCTGTTCCACCTGGTAGTCAGAGGAAACAATCTGTGACTAACGTTCCAGGTCAACATTGTGACCCCATGTCCATTTGCACCCATGACTAAAGGTTCAAAAAAAGAGAGAGCTGTAAAGAGAAAACCTGGAAACAAAGATGCTATCTATCTTTTTCCATCTGTGTAATAAAGAACGGTGTGGGCCAAAGAGATAAAGCACAGCTAGCTGACTAACAGTCTGTGCTACTTGTGAAAGATTTTCTGCAAAGGATTCTGAACACAATTAAAAACACAAAACCCTGATAGAGTTAGAGTGAAATGTATTTAAGTTACAAAATATGAGACAAACAAACCTCATGAAGAGTAGTCAAAGGAGAGTCTCTCAATGGAAAGAGTCGTATGGTCATCTTTCATAGTGTTTCTCCAGACAAACATAGTTCCTATAGGACAGGAACTTATATAATGTTCACGCTCTGCCATGTACTGGCCAGGAACATGACACAGCATAGAGTGAATAAAAGATAAACCAACTTTCCTTTCACACACTCCAGGACTGTGTGGTGTGTATCATTTGCCGATACTTGCCGTAATATGTACTCAGGTCCCCTCTCTGTGGTGTCAATGTGAAATGCTTGACTGACAGAACAGAGCAGAACTTGATTTGATTTGATTCGATTCGGCTCAGTTGGTGAATCACAACAAGCTATTCAATAGTACATCTGCTACTATGTGTACATGAGGCCAATAATAGCTGGTTGTACAAGTATGCATGCCAGCAGCCTAATTATAGACTGCACTGCGTGCTGACCTTACGGTGATACCTCACACATGCATAATCACTAATATGAGTCTTGTCCTTATAAACTAGATTCATATCCAAGCCCTGAACTAAGAAAAAAGTTTCTTCAATTTGGTGGATGTGTTTTTTCTACCCTTTGAGAACGCAAACTACATGACCGTGGAGGAATATACAGACATGTTTATGCACATGCACACTGACACACAACTACGGCCTAGATGAGGTTCCCATTGTCAATTCATAACCACAATATATTCTGTTCGGTGGGCTTATCTCCACACTGCTGTATAATGGTCTTCTCAAATGAGTCATTGGGTTATGATCTGCTTCAGCATCGTCCTGGCAACAAAGCAAGTGACCAGCCAGCTGGAGACGTAGCATTTTCTCTGGCCTGTGTCTATCCCCGGAGGCTGTGTGAGTGCGTTTGTGTGATTGGATATGTGTGCATGCTGCTGCAGCACTATTCAGTGTAATACTGAGGCACATTGTCTGGTATTCACAGCAGCGCAGCACATTTTACCCTCCTCACTCCTTCATTCCTTTGCCCACGCACTCCACAGCAGCGATGAAGCAGAGGAAAAAAAATCTATGTGCAGTTTACTGACACTGTCCAGCTTCAGCAGCCCTCTAGGAAGTGATCTGACCCCGAGATGACCTTCAGATACTAGCAGGTGATACTATTGATCTAACTTAGCTTTCAAAGTATCAACACAGAGGTGTCTGGAGATTAGCCTGATATCATCCCCAAATCTCCTATCAGCTGTCTTTCAATGTTTAGAAATTCACCTGTGTGAAGTTTCAAGATAGAGCTGGAACTAATGTGCAATTTAATTCTGAAGTTATTTTCTCTTTTAATTTATAAACTGTATGTTCAATGAAATCTGAGTAAAAAAAATTAAAACTGTCCTTGACCATTTCCTAAAAGCCAACCTCACATCTTGCTTTGTTTGACGAATGGTCCAAAACCCACTAAAAATCCCATAAGACAAAGAAGAGCAGAGATCCTCACAATATAGAGGCTAGAACTATATAATAGTATTCATGCTTAAAATTACTTAAACAATTATTACCAATTATCGAAATTATTATATTGATAAAACTGAATAAAATCACGTTTGTCAATGGACTAATAAATAAATGCCTGATATTTGATTTTAGTTTTGTTCATCTCATGTCTACCCATTTCGTTGCTCTGCATTGCCATTTAGCGGTGGTGAGGGAGGTGTTATCATATTAAAAGTACAGTCAATGAATCTGTCTGTTCTACATTAACTTTTACCTCATTCCAATTCCCAAATCTGAACTCAAAAGCTGTGGCCCGTACGGGGATCGAACCCGCGACCTTGGCGTTATTAGCACCACGCTCTAACCAACTGAGCTAACCGGCCCATATAAACCACTCCCCACTGTTTGAAGAGTCACTCTCAAGTTGCTCTATGTAGTTACGGGCAAAGTGCACACTAAATGTGAGTGACAAAGCTTTGTTGACTTTACTTTCAGGAGGTGGGGGAGGAAAGTCTTCAGCATCCATGCTTGGGGCTCCTCTGCTGCACAAGCTTTTCAGACAGCTGCATGCGGGGGATCAACTACGCCGAAGCACATTCCTAAAGGAAAAACACAAAAGTCATAAAATGGTTACAGACATTAGGTTGGTTGATACACACAGTATGTCCAGATTGATCTGCATGTAATGTTCCTATACATCATGAGTTAGGTATTTCCAGGTATGCATTTGAATGCCACTCAGTGTCCGAAAGCCCAAAACGTTTCTTACTCCATGTCACTTGATCAACAGCAATTGTCAGCAGAGGATCGTTACTGTGTTGTGGTCACGGTCTGATAACTTTTGTGTATACACCAGAAGCTGAACCACATCTAATGAATGAAAAAAAAAAAGAATCTGTTATAGTGCCCCATGGGGACTGTTGACACTACCGTGTCTTTAAGTGTACACATTACCATTTGCTAATTGTGGGCATGAGTCATGTCACAGGTACAAATGGGCTTGGCCACCCTGTGGAGTTACCTTTATGAAAAGAAGGGCAACGGGGGGTTTATGATGCTAAAACAAAGTCACACAAAGCAGGTTCGTGTTCAGATTTTAACTCATCTTTATTATGGTGGTTCAGGTAGTATTTGATTCATAGAATGTCAATAGCAAACATACATCCCTCCATTAGTTTACTCAGCAGAGCCTTTATCAAAATTAACACATTTACAGCAGGTCTTAGATCAACTGCTTTTCTACAAATACTTACATAATAAAGTTGCATGCTTTCTTCAAGATAAGTGAACAAACACAATCAAATGTAGATTAGACTATAAACACAGCTAAAGGTAACTGCTACATCTACCACTTTGAAGTGTCTTTGTTCTAGCACAGGAAAAATCTTTTCTCGTGCTTTTTGATAAGGTCACACCATGCCACAGGCCTAGGTGACAATTTTCCACTAATAAACTTGGCTCTTGGCATAACTAGAAATAAAATCAGTTATGGTGTGTATGTGCATTTAGGGTACAATGATCAATGTGAAATTTTGACTTAACAGCAACCGCACATTTTGGCCCAGGGAAATGTCATTTGCGTGCTGAGGCAGGAGAGCCCTTTGGGCCTGCATGGGCATGAGAGACACTGCATTCCTCCGCAGCACAGCCTTTGTTTGCCGATGTACAAATCGTATCCAGAGGTGACAGTTTCTGTCAAAGGCTTCCTCTAGAAAAAAGTTGTGCTATTAGACTTCTTCAAATTGCTAGAACAGATGACAGAGTCATGACATCATGCTGTAGCATAAAGCAGCCATTGTTGTGGTATGTATGCCCCATATTCTATCCATGCTATCAATCTCTATAATTCAATACAAACCACAACATAAGTTTACAACAGCCTACTTCTGACTAAGACAAATGTACATCACAGTATTGCAGCAAACTAACAGATCCAAAGAATTACTCATTCTGAGTCTCAAAGCTTGTTTTGTCTCCAAATAATGTGAAATCCTCTGCTTCTTTGTCCTCCACCCTATTCACAGGGCACAAGGCCAGAACAGTGGATGTGAGCACACAGGGCCAGTGTCTGCTGAATACAGTGCGGTTGACAGATAATGCTAGCGCTAGCAGAGGTAGGTAGAGTATGCATAGCCTGAGGAGAAATGGCCAACACAATAGAGAGGAGATAAACAGAAGCAGCTACATTGTTATATAGTATGACAGACAACGAGGCCTTCTTTAGATTTATACCCCACACCTTGAGAAAAGTTATGTATGATAATGAAATAGGTTGTTACATGACAAACGCGGTTGTAAGTTGACTGGTACACTTTAGAGTGAGAACTAACCGTCCAGCCCTGAGAGGAGTTTTGAAGAATGACTCAGTTCTCCCTTCAAATGCTCTGTTCAAGGCCTAGGAGAGCAGGAAAAGGAAGGAAGGAGGGCGGGGGGGGTGAAATATTCAGGTGTGCTCCTCTTGACAGTGAGGCCCAAAAGAGAGAAACCATATTGTCTGTTGACTGTAATCATTCTAATATGCATTAGGCCACATGTTGCCTTCTAGAGGAGCAGGCTCAGCGTTTTAAACACATTATAAGTAGAGATGCAAATAAAGCCTTTCTCACTTCTGTTTTTAAACCAGTCTGCAAATTCCTCCAATCCTCCTCTCTCCTACAATTAGTCTGATTTTCGTTTAATTTTCACTTGCTTCTCACAAACAAATAAATGCAGTTTGAGTGGTGTTACCTCATGTGTTTTGTGCACCATACAAGCAGCCTGGCTCACCCCATGGGGATGACCAGCTCAACAAAAGCACTCCCCACGTCTGTAGCATGTTTCAGTGGCCTGTCTATACTGCAGCACTGTAAACAGTGACACACTTTGCAACACCAGCAAGTGGCATGCATAGCTTGTGAACCCTCACGGGAAAGGCAAGAAAACATTCCACATAATTCAACAAGCTTTCTGTTAATCGGCTCAGTGTTTAATTAAAAGGTACTGTATTTCAGTCTAATCTGATGGTAATGATTGAGGAACAGAGCGGAAGACACCAGAGAGGTAAAATCAGCTGTACAGCTGATGACAGACTCAGCTCAGCATGTCATTATGTGCTGGAAACGGGGAGCTGTGCTCTGCAGACAGGAAAACAGTAATCTAGCCTGCTGGTGTAATGCAGACAATTTGCTCACCTGTGTATTCCTAATAGCCTATATGAAAGAGCAAACAATAACAAGGATCAAAAAACAGATTGACAATATGTATCGTACATATATACTGTCAAGCAAATCCGCAAGTTGGAAAATCAGCAAATTAAAAAATTCCACACCTTTCTTTAGTTTTTAAATGTCAAATGCAAGGTTATTGAGACTGACATTAAATTAAATAGATTTCATAAGACAATTTTTCCCATTTCAGATTGCAAAAGGGGTAGTTTATTGGTTTATTATTTGTTATTTTATCTTTGCCATTTTATTATCATTTTAACTTTTTAAATCAAGCAAACATCACGGGTGTCTAAATTCATAATAATGCACAAATGACAAATCATCTAAACAGAAAAAAAATGATGGAATTTGCAGAGACAGAGACAGCATATAACGAGGAAAAAATTATAGATTAATCCATACTTTAAATCACAGATATCTTTTAATTTCCCCCAAACTATCCCTTTTCAAATTTTCCTCATCTGCACAAAACTCATTAGCCATCACTTATGGCAACCACAGATCTGTCACAGATTAACTGTGTGCTGCTGAGAGCTTTTCTACATCACATACTGTGGTTTGGTAAGTGGTACTGATTCTTCTGTAGAGTTTTCTGTAGTACACTTAATAACAAGTGGCATTCCACACACAGGCTGAAAGTCATAAACAAAAGCCTGTATGAGAGGGTGTTGAGAGAGAAAGACTTGTATTCTGCTGTGAGTGTCTGTCTTTGGCTTTGCAGTTTTTTGGCCAACTGTTTCATTGAGCAGTGTGTCCCAGTCTTCTATGAGGCACACATTAATTAGGCCTAAACCTAAAACAGTAGATCCAGGCCTATAGAGAGTGGACGAGCAGGCTTAACAAAGTACTGTAATGTATTTGTGGAAAGGTTCAGGGGAGGACAGGACAGTGCCCTGCAGAATGCTAAATAAGAAAAAAAAAGGCACCTTCATTCTAGTATCCTCATTATCAGCATTAAAGGGTTGAAAAATTACAATATTGCTACAAAGAACTTGTACCGATGGTTTATTATATATTTTTTTATATTATTATATTTTGCTTGTTCTGTAATCAGATTCTCATAGGCATTGTAGGCAACTGTCTAAGGAAGTCTGTGGCTCATACAGAGATCAAATCTCCATTCTTGGCATTACTGAAAACACTCTCTGAGCAACTGAGCTAACTGCCCTAATAACCCACTGCTCTTCGTTACTTGTATTGTGAACTACATGATGATGTTGTGATGTACATTCACTGGTTGTTTAATGTGCCAGGTAGCACAGCTTCTATCCTAAATCTTAGTCCAAAAGCTCTGCCGTTCACACAGCGTTAACCTTACAACCTTCACAACATCACAGTATCAGGGCCAACCAGCCTGGATAACACACCACAGCTCATTAACCATCCTGACCCCAAAAGGGGTTGGAAAGCTTACAAACGAGCAAAAGATAGCTGACTTTCAAAAGTGGGAATCCTGACTCATGGTAAGTTAAAACAGCTGTTGCAGAAATTGGAAGCATATTCATGCAGACCAATATCACAATAAATCACAGTTAAACAAGCAATCTTCCTCATAATTACATCTACTTTTGTTCCTGTAGCAGCAGAAGTCCTCCCCATGTTCGGCGGAGTGTTTATGCCTCCACCAAATCCCCTACTCACTGTAATATAACCTAACCTAAGCACACTGACCAATCTACCCAACTAGAAGACCAGAGGATGAGTGTGGTATTTCCTGTCAGCTACCAGTTATAATTACAGGACTATTGGGTGTGGACTGTAGGAAATAAACTTCAATAAGCAGGCCCCCAGGTCTGCTTTGTTTCTATCTGATGTGAGAGCTGTGATCTATTGGGCATGTGAGGGCTACCAGCACTGAAGCCATGTTCCTAAACCAAATGTGCTCAGTGCTAAACTATCACAGTGGTGAATTACTGCATGGTGTCATCCATCTCATTACAGTATGTGGTAATTACCCTGTTATACACCTAGGAAGATCCCTATTATAAGAGAGGTATGACATATAATACACTCATAATGTTTATATTTTATATTGACCTTAACTTGGAAACCAATTCTGTTTTCAGTAAAAAAAAAGACAAAATAATGATATGGCATTCCCAGCTTGGGAATCACTGGACTATGAATGACTAAGGCTGCATAATATTTCTTATGTGGTGTCCATTTGTAAACAGAGGCAGCCACAGTCTTGGCTGTTACTCCTAACTTGTCTCCACCCACCCAGTGAGCCACACCAAAGCTTTGAGAGCCCATCGTTTCACCAGAAGAACACTATATAGTGTGTGGTGAGCAGTGGATAAGTGGCTGCTCCAAAGAGCTTTTGTTGATTGGCAGAGTGTAAGCTCTGAATCCATTTTAATATGAATAGAGCAACTCATTGGGTTTACAATAAATGAGCACAGGAAACCACATTACTCCAGATCATCTGACTTCAAAGTTTGGAGACACTGTCTGACGCTAAATTTGCCAATGACTAACAACTTTACTTATCCTTGGCTGATAAGAATATAACTCAGCTCAGAGACGATGGTACTAACACAGGCATTGAATAGGATCAAATCCAGAAGGATCACAATCATGGCAATTGCACTATGGTGCCTACCATATACAACATAACTGATATCCCCAGGTCGATTCTAGCTCACAAATTATCCGACACATGTGCTCAGCTGCTCTCGCATCCACCTGCAGATGAGCGTTGCTTTTCTTTCCCAGATGTTGCCGAACTATGTTGCTAATCCATGGCTTATCTCAGTGGATCATTGGAAGGGTCGTGGTTGGACAGTGAATCCTTAACAGCCTTTCTAAAAATGAATGGCATGCTCCTCTGCTCAACCACTGTGTACTCTGGAACCCCAGGCTTAGTCATGGTACACAGAAAGCATTTCCACAAGCAGCTACTGGAAGAGTAGCCGCTTGTAACAATAACTTTAGCAAGTGGCAATTCCTGGCATTTCTTCACTATACTATATTTGTGTTGACTATAACAATGACAGATCAAGATTCTGCAGTTGCAGATCTATAACACATTTTCACGCTGATAACAATAGGGGTTTACGAGATGTTAAAAATACTGTCTCCCGAAGTTTCTAGATAACAGAAATGGCAACAGCATTATCCTTGATTGCCAACATTCCTTTCCTCAAAGCACCAACATTTTTTTCTCCAAAATCCTCTGAAAACATTCCCAGTTAAAGCAGCTGTGGTTTCGTGGGGAGACAGTGTCACAAATAAAGAGCCCTGTGTCTACATGTCTCACCTGAGTGCTTACATTAGAAGACAACAGTGAATTTGAGCAAGGAAAAAATGATCTGTGCTCCCTATCAAGTCTTCCCCAAGTATTATCAACGTGGGTCGAGGTATTAAGCATCTGTGTTTTTGCAGCCAAGCCACCCTGGTTATTTGCTAAACAAATTACCAGCAGAGACTTTGAGTGTACATGCATGTGTGAGTGACCTCCTGAATGTACTAACTCACCCGAATACTGGCTGAGTAAACTGGACAAGCAGAACACCAGGCAATGCAAGTAAAGATCAAAGAACTCTGTGTATTTAAACCATCCTTTTGGGGTTTAGCTAAGCTTTAAAGTATCCTGGAAGCACTTGGCTGTTTTTTTTTCTACAAAGAGGCAAACAGTCTAATCAAATTATGGCGTTACTACCTGTTTAGACTGATCTTCCAGTTGACTGAAGTTGTGCAGCCTTTTCACTGAGGAATGCTATGCATGACTACTTGAATTTGTAGTTGGGTTGGCTGCTCCAGATCAGGAGGACTTCCTCACTCATTAAGGGTTTCATTCAAGAGTTAAACTCCACTGGAATACGTATGTTTTCTACTTATATGTTTTGTATGAATGAAGTTATGTTATCAAGGTGGCAAACGACATGCGCCTAAGTCACTATTATAGAGGCAAAATGCTAACTTGCATCTGCATTTGTCCCTTAGAGAGGAACAGGGGGGCTAAAAAAAAGGTACCAGGTTGTGCTCAACATTAATCCAAATCTATCAAAGTTTTATTAACAGAGTCAAACCCTGAGGGGATTTGTTAGTGTCCTGTTCAGCTAATATGTCAACATAAACTCAAAACAAAAACGCTGGAATGGTTTAGCTGGGACATATCAAGTTCCTATAAGAGTTAATTAGCATTGATTAATATACATGCATGGCTAGAAATGAGTGAGTGAAGTGGTTGTAGCAGGTAGTTGAGGCTGTCGGCAACTTGGCATCGTAGCAGGGGCGCCACGTTATAGCCATCTCCCAAAACACTTTTAATAACAAAATACACCGAGGTCCCTATAATAGACATCATCCTACACGGTTTTTTAATCAGATAATTAGCAAAACATCGGTGCCCCCTTGGAAAAAAAACGCAAAACAGACAGCAGAATAGTTGGGTTAAGGATGTTTAAAACTTTTTCATACGCGTTAAAAAAAAAAAACCGTCCTCAACTCACCATTTTAGGACTTTTCCCCAAAAGAAAATGCCTTTTTTTCCCCCTTTATTACACCGTCGTGGGTGTTAAACTCGCCGCATTTCTGATTTCGGGACGACTTATAAACAAAAAAACCAAACACACTCGGCATCCAGCGCTCGCCCAGCGCCCTTCTCCGCTCCCACCCTCCTCGTCACAGGTCGACTCCCGTCCCGTGGAAGAACGCCGCGCCGCGTCCCGGCGGCTGATTGGCCGACGCGGGGACCACCGCCGAGCCTCTGATTGGCTGCGCGGCGCGTCGATCGCGGGCCCAGGCTCCTCCTCCGGCGGGGTCGGACCGACGCGTTCCGAGCTGCTCACGTGACCCGTGAGGTGGCTCCCGTCGGCCACAGCTGTCCGGGAGGATGTTGCATCGAGGCCTCGTCTGATTTTTTTTGGTTTTCCACGCCGACCTGAACGTTTCCCCGCATCTTTAAAAAAAAAAAAAATACGCTTGGATATATATGGTACTTTATGGTGAAATTAGTTATTTTTATTTCCACTATAATTGCCTCGTTTTTTGTTTAATGGTACGGAAAAAGGAAAATAACGCTTCGTTTTAATATACATCTGGAGGCTTTGTGAAATAAGCCTGGCGAAAGAACTTGGTTGATGCTTAAAGTGAAACCTTAAAGGGGAAAAAAAAATGTGTGGTCTGACCCAAAACCGGTAAACACACTGAGATAATTATCTCCATGCCGCCATCTACAGGCAGATAGGCTTTTGCAAATTCTTAAAAAAAATTAAGAATGAACAAAACCACTAGACATACTACCGTATGTGAGTAAACATTTTAATATGTCACTCAAAATGACTCAAATCATTCACACAAACAGGACTGGTATAGAGCTTATAGGGACCCCCCCTGTATTTCTATACCATCATAACAAATGAAAATCAAAGTGTAAATTAGGTAGTCTGATTTTAATATTTTTTGCAGTACAGCAAGGGAAGTAATAAATAGCTTTTTATACCTTCTTATAACTGAACTGGTAAAAATACTTCCAAATGCTCTAAACAGATTTTATTATTTGTGTAGATTAAGTCATTTTAGTTTTGAAATGCACACAAATCTGTCTACAAATCTAGAGTTTATTAGTAATGCTGTTACAGCAACACATGGAAATAATGTGAAAGATGTTAGAGGATCTAAAAGTTTGCAGCATTTGCAGTAACAATTGTGCCAGATATGTGACAACACACAAACCAAACACTCAAAGCCAAGACTTCCCATATGCTGAAGCCATTGTGTGGAAAAGCACAAAAGAAAATTCTTATTTATACACTGATGTAGTTTAAGTAGAAATAAAAACCTACTTTATTAAAACATCTCAAATTTAAATAGGTTTCATTCATGACACCAAAAACAAGTCTGATCAAAAATGTTGTTTGGTTATTTAGTATAAATTCTGCTTCACACATGCCACTTTACATCACCATTTTGGACAATAAAGCCTTTGTGGAGTGAAACAATCCTGAGCTTTCTTCCACCAATAATAGAAGATTCAGTTAATTCAGATTCAGTTAGAGCTCTTTCATGACCATGATAAACAGAGGTTTCACAGTAAAAAAAAAAAAAAACCCACCAACGTGACTCCTGATTTGATTGATGTAATTATACACTTCGTATCTAATAGCTCCTATTACAACCGTTGCAGAAATGATTTCAGTTTTCTTGCCTATGCTTCCCTAACAGTGTTGAATAACAGTGTCTTGTGTAAATGCACTCTTAACACTACATTCAACAAAGGCCACATATCTGTAAGATTTCCAGTCATCCAGGGTATAGTTATCCAAGAAAAATTTAGTCAAGGGAAACTGGACTTGGTTAAACCAACAATCAAGTCCACCTGCCCTTGACTAAATTTTTCCTTGGATGACAAAGGCCACATTCTTGACATGACTTTACCACTGAGTCGTTTGATGGCTGCTAAAAAGGAGCAAAACCTTTCCGGCCTGCCTCAATTGAATCCCCAAGCACACAACACATAACCACTAATATTATTTTGCCTGATAGAACAACTTAACTTCACTATCAACAGCAACAAACCGAAAGCAGCTGTGGGCAGACTAAGAGAGGTAGAGTGCAATACCTCCTAAAACAAGACAGGATGTAAATCTCTAAATATCATAGGTTTAGAGCAGCTTCATTTCTTTTTAACTGTTATTGCTTCCAACTTAATAAAAGTCCTGACAATTGACTCTATATGTGGATTTTTTTTCCTTCTATTATACAGGAATTTAATTAGAAAGTTTTTGCTTAAGTTTATGCTATATTATACATTTTACACACATACAAATATACGTGTGTGTGTGTGTGTGTGTGTGTGTGTGTGTGTGTGTGTGTGTGTATATATATATATATATATATATATATATATATATATAATGTTCCCAACTGTACTTACTGCACAACCACACCTTCTTTCCTTAATATAAGCAGAAACAAACCTACAAACCTGAACTGCCAGAAAGTAAAGCCTGACTGAAGGCTAAGTACTAACAATTTATGTAGGGGTTACCAGACTATGGACTGAAGGTCCCAATGGGTAAAAAAGGACTAATCTAATGGACTAAATTTTGAAAAAGATCCATCTTACTATCATCACACTAAAAGTCACTTCATGCATCAATTATGGAAGAAAAACAAGTTAAAAAAAGGCATCTGTAAGATAAGACCTCCTTGGAACCCTTCAGCTAGTGTGAGGTTTGACAGAAACCCCAGACTGGCCCCTAACAGCACAGTTCAAGGGAGCTGGTTCATTCCCAAAGTTCCAGTCAACAGGTTTGAGCAGCTGCATGGTTTTCTTGTGCGTCCAGATGGGGTTGATGATGAGTGTGAGGAGAGCAAGGCCAGTGAAGAAGAGCAGGCGTTGGGGCAGGGGCACATGGGTGCTGATCTCCCCCCAGTGGGTCAAGGTTACCCACCACATGTAGTAGGTGAGCACCATGCGACAGTGGAACATATGGATCATCACCCACTGATTGGCTCTCCAGATCAGGGTGTGGGCCCAGCCAGCCTGTGGGTGTGAAAGAAAAACAGAGAGTGGTCAATACATGGATTTTAATGTGACATAGTAGCATTTTATTACATTGTAAAAAAGCTTATTTTATACCATAACTTCTTTTTATGTAGTCTACATATCTTTAACTTATGCTATTGAAATCAAATCTTTGGCGAGGAATGGTGTACAGCTTAGGTATGAACTTTTTTTCTTAAAGAACTTCCTCTTTCTAAGAACACGGGACTTTATTTTTGTTAACAGTCATAAGGTCTGCAAGACCTAAGAAGTACTGAAACCTGATGACATTTCCAGTAATTTGTAAGATAACTGTCAACAATCAGTTTAAAAAAAAAAAGAAGAAAAAAAGATGATTTTACCAAAAATATCAGATGCAATTATATCACTGAGACACTGGTAAAATAACAGCAATTATCAAAGACAGATTTGTTAACTGCAATTCCTCTGTATCATGATAAGAAAAGAAATAATGTATAAAATGTGTATGATGACAAGTAGTTTCACTCATCACAAAGGCACTTTAGGGCCCCTACCCTCAGTAACATCCAGGATATACAGGTAAATGGTGTGCTCATCTCCAGGAGCAGCGTAACCATCGGCAGGAAGTGGCCCAGAGAGTCCCAGACCACTGCCCCTGCATATCCTGACAGGGCAAAGAAATGGTGCGTCGCCAGTGGGAGGTCGAATGACCGAAATACCACGCTGGAGGCATGAAGTGCTACATTCTCAAACAAAAAGAAACCCGTGGCTGTGAGGACATTAAACCATGACCAGTCCTCTTGGCCCCTCACTCTGTCTCTTGACAGCACTGAGTCCTCAGTCAGAGCCCGCAGACCAGCTACAGTACTCTGGATGCCAAAAACTGCCCGGGTGGCTGCGAGGTCCCAGAAAACTTTTTCCTTAGCTAGCAGGGATTTGTAGGTACGGGACAGAGCTATGGACAGGAAGTGAGAGAGGATGAATATTCCTGAATAGAAGGCAAATCCCAGGCCAACAAGCTGGAGGCGATGGTCCCATTGGAAGTATTCCGCGCTGGGCTGGGGAAGAGGGCTGGTTTGCTGGTCAGGATCCATGGTGATGGAGGGAGGACCCCGAAGCTGAGGGGTGGCTCAGCTGTGAGTGGGACTGTGAGCAGGGGCTCGCACATGCAGGTTGCGTGGGTCACCTGCAAAAAATTTGAAAGCTGCAGAAGAAAAGAAAGACAGCACAACTTCCACTGAACACGTATTAAATACATTACTATCGCTGCAAAACACTGGCAAGTGGACCTACCCTCGGTTAAGCCACGTGTTTAATTCTGTATATATAGTATATATAATATATAGTTTTTAAATTGTGTAGCTTTTATTTTTTGTGGTAGCTCGGCAAAAAAAAAAATCAAATAAACACTACATCAATTCAAAAGTGTCGTTTTATCAATTTAAGCAAGAACATTTATCATCTCGTCTTGTCAAAACATGCGTCAGAGTCAAGTTCCAACCTCTACCAAGTAAAATTAGTACTGAAGAAACACCCAAAAGTTGGGGCTGACCCAACAGGAGCTAAACGTCTCAGCAGCAACAACTTACTCACCACAAACTATCCGACATTGTTGAAAAACACAGCGCAAAGAAACATCTGCACCGGACGAGCCTCACCAGGACAACTCGCATCACACGACTCCCATTCGGTCACATGACCTCCAAACAGGAAGTCACCGCCCCTTCTTAACGTCCGGACAAGTCATTGGTCAACGCCGCCGGAAGCGCGAATCCCATTGGTTCTCCTGGATGAGTGACGTGCGTGGGGTCCGGCTCGGTTTTAATCATTCAGGTGTGACGCGACAAAACAAACAGAGACTGACAGCAACACGCATCTAGGAAATAAAAGCTATTTGACGAATGTGGACGTATTACGTAGGGTTGATGATTATAGATTTAATATATCACCACAGGCTGCTCTAGAAATATAATAAAATATACAAATATATAGATCAAAAACGGGGTTTAATTAATACCACGATGTCAGAGGAATGCACTTGCAGTAGTGACAAACCATTAACAGACAGATAAACACAGACATCCATGTTATCAGAGGTATACGCGGTCCTTATAATGTTTATGTTATTATGACACTCCACAAATTGATAAGATTTCTCGGTTTTTTAAAGTCGCTGAATATCCATTGGTACTATGTCCAGACCTCACTCTCCGCTGGGGTCGGAGCTTCACCTCGAACCAGAACTGATTAAACCTAATGGTAAAAAAAAAAAAAACACCAAAAACGCCAAAAAACCCTCAAAAGACAGAGTTGCCTTGAGATGAATCGTTTCAGAATGATCGCAGGAATGCAAACGATCAAATAGTTAATTTTTGAGTCTAATAAAAAAACGCATGAATTTCTTTCTCCGTCCAACAGGGTGCGATCTCACACCATATATTTAAGATTGAATGAGACGGGGCTAAGTTCAGGTCTACAGTATAGAACTTTTAATGGAAATGAGATAACACTACTTAAGTGCCTTCCTTAATGCTTGTTTTTTCCAGGGAGAATATACTGCAAGAACATATAAAAGCAATCTGATGTTTAATTGAAGGAAAGAAAAAAAAGGGGGACATTTTAATTAACCTCCATTTAGTGGATTACCATCTTCCTGACTCCCCTGTTGTCTTTGTTGAATGGGACATTTTTGTTTATGTGACACAGGCCTTGTAGGTTTAAATGTTGCGCGAATTAAAAGTTTTGGGAGCTTGCAAATTTCAGTGTTCTGACATTACTCCGTTTCCTACAACATACACCTTTATCATCCTTATTAGTACATGATGTCTGGTAATTCCCACCATAGCTCCACCAAAATTCATAGTCAGAATAATTGAAAACACCAGTGTGCGGGCCCTTTAAGATGAACTATATCGAATGATTTGAAGCTTTAGTCCTGAAATATTGTAGCAATATTATATTCTTTCAGACACCCTTGCAACCTGCAGCAATGTAAATATTAAGTAAAAGGATTTCCACATTGAATTAACATTAGATGTGTTTATTTGACAACTGAACCAAAATTGGCAGCTCTGCCGTTGGAATCAGTATAGCATCAGCTGTTGTTTTCTCATGGGCACAAACCTACATGCTATGTTGTTCACGACCAACTTTCCAATACAACATGCCTTTGTCTACAGCAATGTTGTCACAAAGTGAGTTGACTCACGCTTGGTGGCTATGAAAAAAGACATATAACATATTCTATCCATGATATAAAAGCCAAGTCACTGATGACCTTCCTGAATCACTTAACCAAGAAAATTGAAAAGTAAACGAACCAATTTCTTTGACAGATGATTTTACCCTTCGTCTTTATCACGCTGCTATTATGGTTAGCAAATTACATACAGATATAAGATGCATGGAATTTCAAGAACAGCTAATAGAGTCACTGAGCCTTTCTACTGTGTGCTAAAACTGTATCCATCGGGAATACCGTTGTTATTAGGAGAAGCAGTGAATAGCTGTTGTTTTGCCTTCCCTCATTATGGGATTGTAAATTAACTCATAACATTTTACTAATATTCTTATTTCACCATGATGCCACAGTAGCAGAGATTAATTTATGATGTTTAAAGTTTGATTTTTCAAAGTAACCACACAAACAAACATTTCCAAACTTTTTCTCCAAAAATTTAATTGCAGAATTATTTACACTGGATGACCTCAGCAATGATCAAACTACTCAAAGAGGCAAAATCTTTCAATAGCTCAGCTAGGAAAGAATGGAAGAAAATGCATACGTTGTTGCAAACTATTCAAATAATACCAAAAAAACTCAGTTATATGGTAACTTGCACATAAATAACACACATTGAGAAATGCATATGTGATCGACTTAAATAAATACATAACAAATGCACATCAGTGGGAGAGTGTCATCATTTTTGACAAAAAAAAGGCCTACATTCAGAATCAATATTTCGCATGCCATCATATCAGCTTATGAAATGACCGTAATAAAGTAAAAATGACCACAAAACATGAGCAAGAGCAAAAAAATATTTATGTTCCAATGAGGCATATATTATATCTATATATCTATATATCTATATATATTTCTTTACAAATAATGAATATTTGGAATTATATTCATCCTCACTATAGATATGATATACAAGAGATGAAAATAGTTTTAGCTAAACAACTACCTTTTTCATTGTATCTAGTAATTATAGTTTTTTTCACATTCCAAGTTCAAGGAAGTGCTGTATCAAGCTATATCTCAGTGTGTCTGATGCTCTTTCCACAACATGGTTATGAAAAAATTCCCTTGAAATATTTCACATCATGGGTGCTAGAGTCAAAAGCGGATAGACAGTTGTATACCAGAAGAGAGGCCACTCAATGTCAAGATAAGGGCTGAAATTAGCTAAACATGTGACTGGAAATGGGAAAAGTGATGTGGCAGAAATGGCTTGCTTACACAGAACTGATGAAGGACATTTGACCGCGTAGAGTAAGGATTTTACAGTATGTTTGATAAGTCAAAAAGATGGCACTTGTAGTTAATTGCTGCCCTCGTGACATTAAATGTGACACTGATGCAATTTTCTGCCCCTTTAGGTTTCCAGGAGGCTTTGATCAGTGACCTGGTAAATTATCAAAATTAATTAACTTAAAAAAATTCTACAGTTACTTTTTGCCAATTTAGGAATCCCCCAGTGCTCACAGTGTCACATGCACACCACACAAGCGTTCGTTAACCAAAGGAATCCAACAAAGAACTCCCACAAAAACAAGCTTCCGCAAGGAAATACAGATCATTTTGTCACATGGAGGCCATTATAGATGTCAGGCTAAGACTGTGTTCATACCTATCTGAACAAAAATGAGTGAGAGGGTTTTGGAAAAAACAAAACAAAACAAAAAAAAAAACCTTCTCAAAGGTGGAAAATGATTTTCACTGGGACAAACTTGATCTAACCATTACAGCAAAAGGATTTTGTTCGTATCTTAGAAAATGGCTCTGAGAGAATTTCAGGAGTACCTATGTAATTTTAATTTTTTTCTAGAAGGTATTGGTTCTAAAACTAAATTTATGATTACTGCAGGCCTAGTTCTTACTTCTAACCATAGTTGTAAATTTACTAAAGTCTATGTCTCTATTGCACCTCTTTTCACCCTCTTTTTCGTTCCCTCGTGACTTCTGAAACTGGTTTGAAATGGTTCAGTCATTGTCTAACCAGAAAAACTGTCTCAATGCAATTGAATGCCTCTTGGAGGAGCAAGAGCAATGCATTAAACTTAAACAAGGAGGTGGATACAGTCATTTTTCACAGCCCTGATCAGTTTGCATGTGGGATAAAACACCTCTGTTGGTTCAATGACAGTCTTCAATGAAACTAGCCCAGCCAAAATTGATAGAAGCACATTTGTACAGTGCTGATGCTTAATTTCTAAAGTGAAGGCCACTAATCAGCAATACATTTATCAACCCAAGCTTGAAGGGCCTTGGGGGCTGTTTGCTTGATCTCACCAAGGACCCAAAATCTTACATAAGCAGCTTTGCTTAGTCAAAGGCAGGCTGAAAGATACCCAGCACACACACCCAGCGATCGACACAGAAAAGCATTCCAGCTACACAACAGCATACAACAACACCAGCAGTCTGGGGCTCAGTGCGGAGCTCTCGTCTCCTCTAAGCCAGCATATGTCAGGCTGAGTCTGTCTCTCCCCCTGTCTGCCTGCCACTGTGGCAACAGCAGGGGAACGTCTCTGTCCTGCCAACTGCCTGGCATCACACACCCAGACGCTTTCCAGAAACCCGCTGTCATACTGTTTCAGGTCCCTGCCTCTGAAGTGAAAGAACAGCAGAATTAAAGAAGGGTGTGTTTTAAAAAAAAAAAAAAAAAAAAAAGGTTTAATCTTACACTCAGCTGTAGGCTGTTAAAAGTCTAATCTGTAACTGATGTATGGCAAATCATCTCTGAGACACTGTATAGATGACTTTGAGGGAAACTACTTCTCAACTCTCTGGAATTTATTGTCTGAGCTCTACAACAAATATTTATGATAACTCAACAATGAACAATGTATTCTGATACAGTGAAAACCTGGTTTGAACACTGGGAAGAAATTGGAGTAAATACATCCCCACTTGGAGTGATGATGGGTTCAGATCCTATGTTTAATAGCCTCTGGGACTATGTACTCAAACTGATCATATATTCATCTGGTTAAAAAAAATTGGGTTGCATTTATCAAAAATACAATCTGTGGCACACAAAAGTAAATTATATGCCATGGTATCTAAAATATTTATCAGCAGAGTGCTGATGACACAGGGACTATGTTTATTTGTTTGTATCTTTGTGTATGTGTGTGGGACGGGGATGCAGGTCAGACCACAGTGGGGGAGTAATATGGAAATCAAGCCAACTCAGACACACACTGACCCCAGATTCACCCTCTCTTTCTCAGAATATGTCACCACTGTGCTACGAAAACAAGACACGTGCACACATATCAACGAAACACACATACACACACAAAACATTCAAACTCACAGAAATGTACTTTTGTTATTAATGCTCTATGATAAATCTCCCTGGTCCTAAACTTAATGAAGCCAGGCACACTGGCACAATTAATGAACCAAAATTTTCTAAGTCATAAAAATAGATTTTTAAGTGATGATTCAATCAGCTGACAGCACATTGTGTTGCATTGATTGTTTGTCTAGGACTATATCGATTAACTAAAAAGCAGCACCATTTAGTTGATTGATTATCCAAAGTTTTTACTGACAGACTTCAGTCTTTAAGTCAGTGATTTGAATATAAGGAATAAAGAGCAGCAGAATTTTAGTTTTTGCCCTAGATGAGCTAACCTTGAGGATTGATTTACTTGTAACCACCTGGAAGTAAACTCTGTGATAACTAGAGATTCTTATCCAAGGCTCCATAACTTTAATGTTTGTTTTCCAATTCCACATCACATACCAGGATATGGGTTGCACCAGTTATTCTTAATTCCATTTTTTGTGCCTGTGTGTAAAGTCCATCCTAAGTTTTTTAGAATCCATGGGCTAGTTTCAAGCTAATAGTTTACTGAACCATGTTGCACTATAAAAACTTAAAAAACTTCTCAGCTAGTCAAGCCTTTAGTAATGCTTAGATCAGCTGCTAGAAAACTTGTAGCACAGTCCATTCAAAAGCTTTCTACTATGTAAAAAGAAAAAGGAAAAAAAAAAGTCAAAATATGAAACTTAACCACCAATATTTTGTTTTATTTTATAATGGATATGTGCTTCAGACGTAGTAGTATTCATGCAGTTTAGAATGAATCCGATTATGCTCACCTAACAAATACGGTCCAGTCATTTAGCCAAATATACTAAGTAAAATGTTTTATAATCAGAGGTATGTATGAAATTTAATTCAATGTCTTACCAGTTTATATCATTTAAATTTTTAAAGCAGTTTATCAAATGTCAGGTCATACATGTTGACCACATTTTATGTTAACTCTATCTCCTCAGTCACATATAGCAAGCTCACACTAGTTTGTCAGCTGACTGAGATACATACTTTACAGCTGTGCCTGGTAGTTAGTACATGTGATTATATATTTTGCAACACCTAATCTCCAGGTATGAAATTGTTTGTGTGGTGCAACCTGTTTTTATTTATTTGTAAATCTCCACTTAGTAATATCAAAAACTTAGGCTACGTTACAAGTAGGCAAAGTTTGAATTTATGAAGAGCTGGTGCAACCAGCTTCTCGAGCGTATCTAAGCATTGCGATGGAAATCTAAGGCAAAAAATCTTATCTAGCTAACCACATCACTTTGTGCCAAAAATCCATGGGTCTGCTTAGCCATAGACAGTTAACATCCACATATTTCCTTTCAATGGGAGACTTAGATATTGCGGACTTCCCCCTTGCATCCCTCTAGAACGATTTTGTCCAATTTCTTTTTTTTCTTTTTTACCTCTCAGTGTTTCCTAGAGGGAGTCAGTGCAGTTATGATACAGCTTAGGTAAACTTTCAGCTACAAAGAACCTTCAAAGAAATAAAGAAAGCTATTTCTTTGATTAAGGAAACTAGCATGCAGATATTTTGTTTATCTTTTGGAGGCATTTTCTATCACTCCTCATTTACGGTGGCTGGGGGTGCTACTTGGAAGGGCCTGAGAGAAGTGTATTAAATGAAAGCACAGCAGTTTGGTTTTGTGTGTGTAAACAAGCCGCTGTATGTCTGCAACAAATCCAGATTTGTCAAAAGCAATAGAGAGGGCAGGCAAGCAGTGGATATGTGGGGACAAAAAATATACACAATGAATATTCTTCCCGCTCACAATTCAAAAATACAACAGTACTATTGTGAACTTGGGTATGTACATTTCCCTTGGAAATAGAGAGAATTGTAATAAGTGCATAAGTGCATTTGTCTACACATTTTGATCTAAGGAGTTACACAAACTTTCATAGTTTTTATTCTACTGCATTGACATAATGAAAATGTTGGCACAAGACTTGCATGTTTTCAAGTAAATGTCAATATTTGAAAGTTGGCAACAAATATATGAGATATATATTAAGGTTGATTGAAATGTGCATGTTAATGGGCTGACAAATTTTCCTTTTTCCACCAATCCAGCACATGAAAAATGTTTGACTACGACCAGATTGGGTAGAAAGCTGCATTTTTTCAACACTGACCAGTCCAGAGCTTATAAGGGTTGCCTGAATAACCTTGAATGGGTGATCAGTGCCACATGCACACGGTTGAGGTATTTCAAGCATTGGCACTTTTCAAAGTTTTGAATTTACAACAATTTTGTGATATTTAACTTGTAATTAACATTTACTCCAGAAAGAACAGAGAAAAAAGGTGTCACAATGTAACCTTAAATTATTTAAAAATACTGAAGGTTTACTAACTTTTACCATTTTTGAACAACTCGAAATAAATATAATTTCTCTCATTTACTCTTTTTAGCTCAAAGGCCTGGTTGCTGGTAGGTTTTCAAAGCTGCACTTTTTAAATGGCACTTTGCAAATGCTGAAAAACTACAGGTGTACCCATCCAGGACATTGGATGAGAGAGCTTGTAGCCTGGGTATCTTGATCACCAGCAAACCAAGGAGAAACCCAACCAACCCATGTCAGACACACATCTGCTAACACTTATTCTGGCAATGGGAGAAGAGGCTTGGCACATCCTACAGACCGATGGCGATGGGCACTGACGATGGCTATTGTGATCAGACAACAGATGGATAAAGGAAGAGTTAAGAGAGTAGCAGTCTAGAAAAAAGGCTAGTTTTAAAGTTTTTTGAGCGTGGGAGCAGGGAGACGTGTTGGCTCCAGACCCTATCTTCTCAAAGTCTAGTCTGAGCCTCGGGAATATAGATCTCAATGCTGTCCGCTCGCTCTGAGGCCGAGTTCTGCCGGAAGGAGGCTGCCCGCTTGGCTGCCATTAGCCGCCGCCGAGCCTCCTGTCGGTGTCTATCTGGGAGGTCCAAGGACTTCTCCCTTACCACCGCACTCTTCTGTCGAACTGTCTTCTTTGGTACAGGAGCTGGTGGCTTTAAGAAAAACAAAGAATAATGATGAAGTGGTTGTATAGTCCTTTAGAAAAAGATTTTTTGCTAGGGGACTGTATGAAAGTTATTGCAGTTGGGAAGGTGGTTGAAATTATTTCTTTTTCTTCAAAGCAAGGCCTTCCCTAGCATGATTAATATTTTGTTTTGACCCAAACCTCACCCAATAATTTTAAAATTTAAAGTAAATTTAAATGAAAAAAGAATCAAACTGCGTCCCATATTAATCTGTTTTGTTGCTCTGGGAGAATCCTAACCTTCTTTTCTGGGCTGTCAACGGGCCTCCAGTTGTTGTTCTTGATCTGCTGCAGCTGGTCAAACTTCATGGTTACATCATCGATGGAGAGCTGCAGCAGGTCCCAGAACCCAGCCAGGTCCTGAGAGGTGGGCCGTGGCATGGCACTGGGGTCCTACATGAGATGCAGGAGAGAGGAGATGCAACAAAGATGGTATTAATGTCGGTGGTGACAATAAGCAGGGGGGCGGTTCAGTGTCTATAGCCCAGATAATAAGTACAAGCATGCAATAAACCACTGGTATCCTTGCACCCATAGAAACACATGCATATACAGTATATGGGCATGGAGACAGTCATGACCATAGTGGTTATTGCACTTTGCTTTAAATCCACTAGATGTCCTTATCAGACTCATCAAAACAGGCATGGATTCCAGTTTTGGGGCTTTTGGTTGAAATGAGGGATAACAACTTGTGACGGTGACCAGTCTTGTCATATTTCCATGGATGCGCTCAGAAATAATAAACTGCCTGTGTCAGTCCTATTCATCACTCGATTCCTGAAATGAAATGATCATCAGATTGAGGAGCGCTTCATTGTCTCTGGTTTTAATGAGTCATGAGAATCTGTGCCATCACTTGGTCCACATCCTTGCCTTTGCTTTGAGATTTTTTTTCCCATTAATTCAGTCCAGTCTGCTTAATTGTTTATAAACCCAAACAATATTAAGGACAACCAGTGTTTCTGGTTGTAAACCTGGATTAGGTATGAGCCCAAAGGCTTGAAATGAAAATACATGAGCTGTTTTCGAACAATAACACAATACACTTACACCTAGGAACATAATCTCTAAATGCTGACTGTGATGGATCAATATAAGGATAAGGTTTTGAATGTAATTTTAAAAAGCTACACTACCAGGTAGCTTTAAAGAATAATCAAATAAAAACAAAGTTTATCCGTAACATAAATAAACAACAAACTATTTGAGCTATGGAGTCCCTTGCCACTTTTCCAGAACACTCTTCAAAACAAGAATTTCAATTGATCCAAAAAACAAGGTTTTTCACATTTTGTTCTAACTTACAAACATTGACAATTCAACATGAGATGTTACAACTGTACAATCTTTGCTTTGTATATTATTTGTTTGGCTGTAACATGGTGAATCGAATGCTGCTTTTTGGAAACGTATGCATATTATGAATCTCTGCTCACTTCTTCTGGGTTGGTTCACAAAAAGACCCCGTTGCTGGACTGATCTATGGTATAACACTGGTGTGAGACAGATGGTTTTCTTAACAACTATCTGATCATCCAAGGAGCTCCTCGCACGCCACACTGTGCAACGTATTCAGGACCTTCTAAAGAGCACGGTGCTAATAAAACCAATGTCAAGAGTTTCTCTTTCTGTGCTATGGACTTTTAAGAGGCAAAGTTGAGAACATTAAATCTTTCACTGGGACTAAGAGAATTCTTTGAGTAGCATTGTCCCAGTGTTTTTTTCTCTTTTACCATGTGGCATTACATCCTGCCACAGTATCCTGTTTTAATCAAATATATATTCAAAGGATGCAGGGTGCTTGCAAAATGTTATTTGACTTAACCTTAAACATTAATGATTATTTAAAAGCAAACGTTATTTCATCATAGAACACAATTTAAAACATATGATTGGAGAGCTGACCTTTTATTCAGCTCTTTCTTAAAATTTCTTTTATCAGATATTTTTTGACAAACTTTGTATTGCGAAATTAAACTGTATCAGTGCTACTAGGAGTTTAAAGATTACAGCAATCTTTTTTTTTAGTTTACTGTGCTGTTTTTAATATCATATGTATATCAAATACTCTTAATAAAAATAATATTCTTACCAAGAGTCATAGTTTTACTTTCATATTTGTATAGTATTACATGTTTAGTATAATTCTTTTTTTGTACAGCAAAGGAATAATAAAAAAATACCCTAGATTTTGAATATGATGGTGAATATATTATTCACCATTATCATGTAAGGTAAGCTAGGAACACATTTCTGTTATCTGTAATTACCATGGGACTGCCTTGGCACTCCATCAGCTTTATTCTGACCCCTGGACTTGTGATGTTCTGCAAACTGTCTCTGAAGTCTTAAGGCTTCAAATAACCAGAGCCGACAGATTTAGGAGGAGTCAGGAAGTTTTTAGCCTTGGCTGTTTCAGTGTATGTGTTTAATCCCGGAGCTCCTCCCAGAGAAGAGCTCCATGAAAAATGTTTGTCTCTTTTTCAGAGCATTTTTAAGTCAAGCTTTATGAAAGTTGATCCATGAGGTAGAGAGTATCTGGCTGATAAAACACAATTAGACATCTTTTTTTTAAAGCTGCTAATTTGTGACCATTTATTAAAGCCAAAATGTAAGGTGACTATAGTTCTTATGATTTTGACATGTGGAGAAATGTTGCAGCTATTTGTAATGAAAAAGCTGTTGAGTAAACTTACGTAACACTTCCTCCTTCAGAGGGAAAAAAAATAGCACTCGACTTGGTCTAAAAAGCTGGTTCACTGTATCTAATCCCTGTGCAATTCCCATTCCCCCCGAATGAGCAGTTTCTGCTGCACATTGCAAAAACACCATCACTATCTTTCACCACACCAACCTCATTTGAAATATTGGGTACTTGGCTCAGATCAATAAAACGAGTGCAAGAAAAATATGAGGCAGAAATCCCTGACCCTGTGTGTGTGTTCCTAAAGTCCTGGATGAGCAATAGAGCTACTGCTGTCTGAATATTTACTCTAGGTCCACTTAATCCCAGGTTTGCCTTTGCACCTCAGTTCTTCTCTTCTCAGGAGAAAGCTGCATCACAAGAAGCACAATCAATACTTATGTATTGTTCATTTCAAAACAGAGGTCGCATATAAATTTGGGAGGTAGCTATTGATTCTAAGTATTGTAGATTTCCACAATCAATGACATATTCAGGGAGCTTTGATTCAGTATGTTGGTGCAGTGAAGCATTAAATGTGTATTGAAGGCTGGAGAACAGAGGTGGTGAGGACACATGAAGAATTATGGAGCTGTTCCTAATGACAAAATGTAATTTTACAGCACAGCCAATGTTTTTTTTTGTTAGTTTCTTTTTGTCTCGTATGCTCTGTTCACACTGCAGCCGTAGCATACTAATTTCTCTCTCCCCTCACTTAAAATTTAGATATGATGTTTTCTGATTCATGCAAATAGCAGAAAGTTGAAAGGAGTCACATTGCATAAATTTTGATCTGGACAAATGCAGCAAAAACTGGATGTGACTTGAATGCTAAGTTTGTCTGAGTTGTCGTGAAAATAACAAAATCTGATTTTTCCACTAATATCAAGAAAATATTTACAAATTGCTAGATAGACAAAAAAGATCATAAAAATGATCATTTACACTTATTATATTTTTCTTTTATGCTTTATGCACTATTTATGGTAAAACATATGCAAAAGACTTACTGTCCAAAATTTACAATGATCGTGTGTAACAGTATTGCTTATCCTGTCTCTTGTTTTTGAGATATATGAAAGATCATCTGATAATATATTAGTATTAAATAAAGAAATGAACCAATTTACTGTATTCTGTATCACGTAAGACAGCTGACTTAAACATTCTGATTACATCAAAGCTCAGCTAAGGTAGAGTTAGCCTGAGGGTCAATGAAAAGCAATACTGCCTGTCTTTGATGGGTTTCCTACCAGGTTTTGCTGACACAGCCAGTAGAATTGCTGGAATTTCTGAGACATGAGCAGCTGAGCGCTTCCCACTGCACTTCGGATCTTGCCTAGGACTGAAACACACACAGCATATCAAACACTGTACAACACAGTCAGTTCCATATGTTCAGTCCAATCCATTAATAACACCCCCCCCCCAAAAAAAAAATAAAAATCAGAAAAAGAGTTCAGCAGACCACTCACTGTCCTCTGACAGGTCATTCTCTTCAGCTTCTGCCTCCATCTCTTTACACCAGCCCTCCATCCTCTTGGTCTCTGTGTGGAGCAGTTGCATGAACCAGCTCCCGTCCCTCCGCAGGGAGGGGGAAGCCCTGCCCGACTCGCCTGACGAGACCGCGCTATCCCGTGGGGAGGGGGGTTCCAGCTGCCAGGTGGTCTCGCTGGTTGTCTCCCTGGGACTGGGGGGCTCAGCAGGGGTACGGTAATCCTCACGGTAGCTGAAGAGTCCCTGGGTGCGTACGGTTCGCACTGCCCCATACTGTGTGGGCGTGCTGGGCTCTGAGTGACGCTGGAACCCTCCACCAAACTGCAGGCCTTTGTCCTCCATGGTAGGGAAGCCCTCCAGCTCCATGTCAGCCTGAACAGCTGCCGTCACACTGTTGGAGCGTTTGAACCTACCCTGTCTGCAAAGAGACACACATACATTGGACAAAGTAACAAAAAAGGGTAGTGACTCTTGGGCTATTATTTATTTAAGTGAGAACAAGTAACAAAGATTGAGCTTCACTTATAATGTTAAGATCATTATCTCACCCTTTCTTGTCATCTTCGACCTGGATCCCAACAGAGTGATACTCCCTTGAGCCTTTGTTCTCAGATTCAGAGTCCGTGGCTGCTTCCACCTAATACGAGGAAATGACACAAACCAACAGTGCTTCTCATTATGTGAGAAACCATTCCCCAGTGTTTCTGGGTTTATTGTTTTGGGACTGGACATAGCACCTTAACTGCATGAGGCCTGTCAGAAAGTAAACACTGTATGATTTATGGAGGCTGCAAAGGCAATAAGACTGAAGGGCTTTACTGCGGAGGATTTTAGGTTTCTACATAAATTACAATAAAAAACAAAGGAAGATATGCTATATTTATGTCCTGTACACTATATAAATTTCTAAAAATATTAATTTTGTTTATAAATGTTCATTATTTACTGAAAAATTTATAATTTTGTATTTCATAATTTTCAGATTTTTGCATGAGAACTACATATATCTGATTTTATAATCTCAAATTCCTGCCATATGATTTATCACATCAGAAACACAAGAAACTTGGTCAGGGCGTGGGTTAAAGTTGACCTAATCAATATTTTTATATGAACTATGGATTAGATAACTATGTGTAATGTGAAAGGGTAATTACACTTGTAATGAGTGTTTTGGTTCACTCTCACCATCCTAGCATCCTTTCTGAAGGCAGGCAGTGTTTAAGTGATAAAGCTAAAGCAGACAAAGTTAGCAACTCCCTGGGAAACACAGAATAGCGTTTAATTGCTAAAGAGTCAGGTATTTCTCTCAAAAGTTTTTATACCAAACCAGAGCTAAAAGGAGAGGGAACATTGGACATACATTAGTCAGATAGATGGAATCATCATTTCAAATTAGTGCTAGTGGTGCTTCATGTCTGGTGAATGTATTTGCTAACAAGTTAGTCATATCAAGCTTATGAGGTGATAATACATCAGTGTTGTGTTTGCGTCTTGTCACACTACCCAAAAATGACCCAAAAAAAGAATCCACTGGAAAATCCTTAATACTTTGAGTGAGGTAGCATGGATTGGTTAAGTATTCATGGCTATGCGACCATAGTTACACAGTGACAGATGGGGCAACATTAGTGGATATTATGAGAAGGGAAGAAAGAGTGACTGATGATGATTCTCCCTGCCCCTGCACGGCTGAGATCCTGATCTAGCAGCCCAGACTCAGAGACTCCACTCCCTTGAGCACCACATTTTACTCACTTTATGGAAAACCCTGTCAGTGCGCTCCATTTTTGCTCCACTTTTCTGTGTGTTTCTAATTCTTCTTCTTTTCCTTGTTTCTCCATTTGCTCATCTCTCTCTTTTTTAATTCCTTTACTCTCAATTCTCTCTTTGTCTTTTGTTCACAGGTTCTTGCTGGCTTACTGTCACAGTCTTTTTCTCTCTCTGTTGTCTTAAGCCCTTTTCCGTCTTTATGTCATTTCAGTTTTTCTTCTTAAGTGTCCATTGAACCTTTTTCCAGTGTGACTGTATCAGAAATGATCTGCTATCCAAAGGTTTAATAGCATAGCTTGGCTGATATGGTCGATGGTATGAAGCAATGTGCCATATCTTTCCTTATGAATGCAGCTCTCCTGAATTAACTTCATGCATATATATATATATATATACATATATATATATATATATATATATATATATATATATATATATATATATATATATATATATATGGGTATAGATATAGATAGATAGATAGATAGATAGATAGATAAATAGATAGATAGATAGATAGATAGATAGATTAGTATTTTTATCATGACATGGGGTGTAATGGGTTGGGTGTTCTGTCATACCAGGAACATCATTCCTGCCTATGCCACCAGAAAGATTGCAGGAGTCATATGACGCCTTTAGAGCATCTGACATTCATAAATCTTCAGCTCATGTAGTATTATGACTATGAGAGTGAGTTAAAGGCACTGCTTTAAAACAGAGCTTGCTTCTGTTGCGGAGAAATGTCAACCCTACCTTTTTGAGGATTGGTCAGTATTAAAACTGGGGAGTGACATTTTTGGAGAGCCATTTTGTATTCTGTCAGCCCGTTTGGGAGAAGCTGTTAGCAAGAACAAGCGAGAACAGAGCAGCTTGCTGAGGTGACCTCCGTTTCTTTTTGTTAGAAGCGGAGCAAAGTCCACCTCATGAAGAGAGAATGAGCTTCATGTCTGTGATGGATGAGGACTGAAGGAAGACAAATAATCTAGGAGGCTGGGAGATTTATGTCCAATAGGCTTACCTACCCTGTTGTTGTATGTACATAGAGATACGCCAACATGCACACACACACACACACACACACACACACACACACACACACACACACACACACACACACACACACACACACACACACACACACACACACACACACATACACACACACACCACACACACTGCATCAGTAATCACAGTCACAACATCAGCACAGGTGTGTAAACTGTGAGCATCAGCGAAAAGTTGCACAGAGCCACTGTGCCTTTCATCAAAAACACACAAACACCACCTGCTGACTTTTGCCACACTGACAGTGTTTAAGGTGAAAAGCTTTTACAACCTCATTATGACTCCAATTAAAAGTGTTTTTGTGAATAAATCACTCAGCACTTTAGAACACAAACATGTCACAGCTTTAAGGTAGAAAAAGTGCAGCCATAAAGTGGTCTCTAAGGACTACAGGTAGTCAAGAAAACACCACTTCAACATGGTCTGAGATCAAAGATTAAAAATATGCCAACCTTCTGCAGTAGAAGGTGTAAAAAGCAAATGGCAAATCATTGCAGAGGCAGGCTAATTCAGGTTAATTATACTTCCAGTGGCAAGTGAAGTAGGCTGATTGGCCATATGATATGATGAGGTCAACTGAAGCTGCCTGCAATGTAGATAAATCAATATTTGAAAAGCCCCAGGAGTTGCTTGCGGTAACACATTGTCACCTCATCCAGCTACTGAACTAGTGTCTATTATCAAAACAGCAGGCAACAATATTGGTTTGAAATTAGACAGACCGGCCTATGATGGAAATCAAATGAAATAATCCCAAAAGAAGAGAGTCTCTGAATGTTTCAGTTATTTTCTGAGTTTGTAATTCAACGATATTTTCTGTGTTTTTTAAATGGAGCTGTTCACTCAGCTAACTAAAATCTAGTTATTAACATATAACTCAGCACTTTATCTCAATTTACTCAGTAATTATCCAGACTAAATAGTTCTAGAGTCTTTAGTTCCCAACATGAATGCTACACTACCAAGAGTAAAACTCTGATGTAGAGTTTTGGTGTATTGAAAAAGCTGTCAAAATTAAATATACTGAGAATAAAGCACTTGACTCTGACAACAACAACAAAAAATCCACCATATGTAAGTTTCTAACTGGAAAAGAAATCTAGGAAACCAGACTGATAAAACTCCTAAATTCCCAGAAAAAATACTGAGGTCATGACTATAGTGTCCTCAAAGGTAGCTACGATGGTGAGGGGTTAGAGTCCATCTGAAGGGAGTTCCTCGGACACTTTTTAAACCAACACCGTTGCCAGGCAAACGCTGCCTTGTCCGCATGTCTGCCCCCCCCCCCAGATGTTTTCGTAAATACAGACTTTAAATGCACCTGCATTACTAATCGAAGGTGGTTACAGGCTTTACACACATCACTGGAGCCAATTTGAAAGCCAATATAATTTTCTATCATTCTCAGACACACACACACACACACACACACACACACACACACACACACACACACACACCTACACATTTTCTTATTCGCTAGCTACTCCTTCCTTGAATTCACCTTCACCTCCTCTCTTCCTCTTAAACAGTAAGGATTAACAGTGTCTGGCTCTTTCTGCTCCAAACTTATCTCGCCCACACTATATTTGATCTGCATTCCTCTCTGCTAGTAATGAATTACCTAAACTAGACCTGCATGCCAGCTGATTTGGAAAGATGGTGCACTGATTGTGTTTTCGCTCACTGTGAATCTTGCTGAGGCATGACAATGAGGTTTGGGCACTGCAGTTCTGCTGTTTAAAAGTAGCAGTCGTCAGTATGGTTAAGTGGCAGGATCAGCATTGGATTACTGACTCTGACCCTCACCGACAGGAAACAGAAACTGTAAGTACTGTACGTGGCAGAGACAGAGACAGAGCAAAGAGCAACCTGCTCACTTAGTGAGTGGTACAGCAACAAAAGTAAGACAGTGAGCAAATGAATGAATACACGACGAGGTAGCGTTTGCATGTTATCATGAGGCAGATAATTAATGTAACCATGCTGTGAAACCTTTTTTTACATATAACAGATTTATCTTATAAAACCTACCACATTTTTGAAAAAAGGCTGCATTATGTAGCATAGATGAATGATGATGGCTCAGATATGGGCTACACTGAAACAAGCTGTACTGGGACAGAACAGACATTGTTTAGCAGAGATAACGGGCTTATTTAAACATTTCTATGTTACCTTCGGTTTCCCTTTCAGTTGCACTTTGGATTTAAATCTGTGGATTATTTTTAAATTGATATTTAAATATTTTGCCGGAGGGAGTTGAGCCAACACTGGGATGGCCCAACAAAAAAAATAATTTTGACAGGTAGGGATGAATGACCATACAAACTGTAACAATGCAACTTAATCAAAGTTTAAATTGAATGATCAATAATGCCCCCCCCCAAAAAAAACAAAACAAAACAAACTTTTTGGTCAGTAAAAGCAAGTAAAAGTATAACAATCTATAGTCAGTGCTGCAGTTTCATCTTCCACATTTTGTCTTTTTATTCAAAAGTAATCCTACCAAAGCAATGTTTGCAATACTTTGCCTGTCTAAAGTCTTAAAGTCTTTATAGGTAAAGGAACACATGTAACCATCCTGTTAGAAGTATAATTGTGTCCACTGGACCTGGAGTTCAGCAAAAATTTAGTTGTGTTAGTCAAGATTCCTTTAATTCTTCACCTTAATTAAGAAAATCACTTTCCTAGTTCACACGTATTTTAAGGAGTCAGGCTATTACAGAGAGCAGACAGTAATCAGATTACTTTAAAATAATGAATGCAGACTGAATTCCAGTACTTCATATTAATAGCCTACTAGAACTAATGTGTTGCTGGCTGTTTTTAACTGCTTGTAATTACACATAACAGTGAGATGTGCAAAACATGCTGCTGCATCCTTTCTAAATTTGGATGTCATACAACGCAGCAAATTAAGCAGGATCAATTGACCTTGAAGGGATCATTTACTCACTGGCCAAGTCCCTGATGGCAAAATTTGACAGTCAATTGCTTCAGCTTAGACTGATCTTCAGCCAAAGGACTTTCTTAATATTAGCAGAACCCCCCCCCCCCAGCAATTATCTCTTAAGGTGTGCTTGATTTATTTTGCAAGAAACTTGAAGAGCACCCAATGATATTCAAACAGATAAACAGAGTGAGAGTAATGGAGTGGTTTGCTCTTTTTCTCCAAATATTTGAAAAGTGTTTGAGATCAACTTTGCACTTGGACAGTCAACTGGACAGTGAGCAGAGAATGAATCGAGCATGTGAATTAAAAGATTTATGGATGAGAAAGAGAATGAAAATATCAATAGAGGAAAGTAAATGTGGATGATGGGGAATCATGACGATAAAGAGGGGTACAGAACCTAAGTATACGAACCAAGATAAACACAGAAAAGAAAAATGACTTCTCCCTATGAGCACACAGATACTAATGATGACTTTTAAACCCTCAAATTGAAAAAAAGGAACTTTGATATTCTGCTCTGATAAAATACTATAAATGGCCCCGCTGCAACAGATTCCTCTCTCTTTGCTCTGCAGCCAGACCTGCTACTTTTCAACTGGAGTGTGAGATCAACAACACCAGAGCCTCAGCTAGTATCAAAGAGTGAGGTAAGATCACAGAGACTGGGAGGCGGAGAGAGACACAGAAAGAAAGGAAGAAAAAGGGAGCGAAAAGAGGAGAGAGGGAGTGTGAATGAGATTGGATAGAAAGAGAGAAAGGTACAGTAAGTAGAGAGGGAGTGAATGAACCATGGAGTGAACTATCATTCACTAAAAACTGCTCGAGCATGAGTTGAATCTTAATTGATGGATTGTGGTAATATGACTCACTCTTGCTATTTTTAGCTGCTGAAAAGAGAGCACTGTTTCTGAGTTGAATATATATGTGTGTGAGTATTCTGTATCGTTATGAAACCATGAACAGCTGTTTGGTTCTAAGAATTCTCGTGCTCCTTGCCAAGACTAACCTGTATCCCTATGGACGATCGAGGTGTCTTGAGGTACTCCTCAGCCTTGGACACCAGGATGGCCTTGTCGCAGGTTAGCACCGAGCTGTGGCTGTCTGTGGATGGATGTCTTTTTCCAGCCATGACTCCTGCCGCCTCCATGGCTATAGTCACAGCCTTGGCACTGTCCAGGCTATCGGTGGAGTTATAGAGGGCTCTGCCCGGGCTCAGCCCTATGCCAAGACCGTCAGGGGCCCACATACCACCGTGAGGGTGTCTCCCCTCGTGGTAAGCATCCTGGGTCGACTCGGTGCTGCTCTGGGCTGTAATGGAGATGAGGGGTTTGGAGGTGGTGCGCGGAGGGACTGGAGGAGGGGTCTTCTTGTAATTGGGTGTGTAGGTGATGGCTGAAAAAGGTAGGACATTATTATTTATGAGGTCATTATCAATTTCAGTTGGCAACAATTTAGTATGTGTCACGGCCATTTTGGAATTTGAAAACCATCTTTCCAAGTTTTCAAGAAATAGGAAAAACAGCTTTTTTGATCAGTGCTTTGCATGATAATACAGGTTTTAGGTCCTTTTTAATACACTGAGCTAATGTCTAAACCTTCAAAATAACATTTAATTCATCAGTTTCTCTGAAAACCTAAGAATAACCAAATATGATTCTATAGCCATCAACAAGTAAGATATAAATTTTGATCTCTAAGAAATTTAGAAATTAAAGATTTATACATCTACTTAAAACCATAGTACACACCTGTATGATAGTAAAAGTGAATGTTTGAACCACTCTAGTGTATTTTTGTAAAAAGTCTAACATCAGTATTCTCTCTAGTCGTTCATTTCATCCTTTAGAAATTCTGTGTTATAAAGTTTAAAATAACATTAACACCATATCCCGTTCTCACTGATCCTCCCACCACACACTTGTCTTAAAGGATAAGGCTGTTGATGTTCTATATCTTTAGTTTTGTAACAAATCATATGAAAAAAACAAAGTCAACAATATGTTACTCCGTCTCGCAAAACTTCACAACTTCCTTACTTTGTCTTTGGCTCTCAATCCCAAGGTTATCTATTCTGAGTGAGTGCTTCAATTCTTTAAAAATGGGTCATAAACATATAACTTTTAATTTAAAAAAAGGGTAAGTGATTTCCAATAAACACCTGTGCACTGTAGTTAAGAGCAGTTGTTACTCAAATGATAGTGAATGCACATTTTTGTTGGAGACTATTTTCAGCTGCGGAATACACATTATAAGCACTAGTTAGTATCTACACAAGCAGGACGGTACGTGGGATCAGCTCAAAATAAGCGTCCGTAGCTGTGTGAACGGTAATGAAAGAACATTTCGTGAAGTGCAACACCGTGGCTCAGTGATGTGTTTTTAATAGTTTGGGGACAAAAACTCTACGGCACAGAGGAATAATTTGTATCAGACTTACCCACACAGTCAGTACATGTTAGTGGCATCAATTCATTGTTGGCTTTGGTCTTTTCAGGGGATTTTTCGATAATAAGAAAAACATCATATTAATTCTTTAAATTTATCTCTCAACCAGCTGAATGCTGGTTGTTTTTTCCCTCAAAGTAGTGCTTGATTGCTCAGTGAGTAACGAACCTCCTTTCCAGTCAATGAGATGATAAAGCTATCGGATCTTACAAGACTATTCTGGCCCTGATTTTGCTCAAAGTTTTAAATGTTTATTTCCCTCCACCACGGTACATGGTGTGTCTATTTGTAAGCATCACTCTCAGCACAACATGACGAGATATATATGATGATATATGGCAAAAACATCAAGCGGACACCATACATTGATTCCCAGTTATTATATGACAAGAAGCTGATTGGGTTAAGTAATTTCCAGTGTATTATCACTTAATATTACTGCTTAATTTATAAACCTTCATTACTTAATGACCCTATTAGCATACGTGGTGTGCTAATATATCATGACAATTATCATGATGGGACATTAGGCAGAAATGTCATTCGTTTCAACAACTTTATAAAATATAGCTGGCCGCTAAATATGTACAGTGGGAGCATAACTTATGGCAAACTCTGCAAGATGGGTTTTGTGTTTGTACCTCTCTATTGTTCATCTTATGATCATCTTATCCATCTCAGTTCTTGGCTGAGTGAGTAAATTCTGTTCAAGAGCTGTGTTCTGTGTCCTCAACAATGCAGAAACCTTTATCCCCCTCATCAAGGGAGAGAATGGTTGAAAATATGAGGACCTTTTAAAACTTGTGAATATATATTCTTTGAATAATGGAATAAGTTGATTAAGTAAGACAGTACATCAAAGCCTCTGTGACACAAGACTCTCATTGGACATGGATGATAGTGAAAAAGCAGAGAAGTAATCATCATGTGAGGAGGATCCTGGTGAGGTGGTAGTGCTCACGCAAGGCTGACAACTCTCATCTTCTTATTCTGTCCATTTCATGACAGGGGGGGGGGTTACTTTCTTTCAAGTGCAAATGAGAATATGGACTTAATCCACAGAGAGACGGACTGAGGAAAAGGTCATGAACACTTTCTAGGCTTTGACAAGTCTTTATTTTCAAGCAAGACTTTGGGGAGAAACTTGCATGACGCAGTTACAGGACGAAACATCTGGAGCACGAGCTGTGTTTAGTGTGTTCTGATCAAAGCTGAGAGCGTGCCAGGTACCTCGGAGCCAAGAAAGAAGAAAGAAAGAAGACAAAGAGGAACAACAGTGAGTCATGCTGCAGGGTTAAGTTATGGGTTATCGTTTTCCTTGTAAAAGAGGCAAATGGTGTTGAACCGTGTTTCTGTTCCCGTCTTACAAATGCTTACATCACACAAAGCAATTAAGGAAGTCCTTATGAGACCAAAAACCTGATCTATTTTGAGTTCTAATGAGCTGCATCCTTCATGCAGGCCCCCAAAAAGTTAAGGCATAGAATTAATAGCATTTCACTCTAACTACATTGTAGCTGAACAACACAATTACAGAACAAAATCACTGTTTTTCAAAACAAGGAATATTTATTCATTTATTTCGAAACCATTTTAGAATAAGAGAATCATTTATGTTTAGAATAAAACCGGGGGCTTCACCTCAAACCTGCGTCACCTTTTGGCCTCTCTCTCACCCGTATTTTGGCCGTGTTTATAAATAGCCAGAGACGTCTGGTCTATGAAAAGCGTTCTGCTCTGGGGGCTTAATGGCGCACAATGCTGTCCATTCACAAAATTAACATCTCATGGATGAGGTGATGCGTTAAGAGAAAAACGAGGAAGATGAGGCCTGAGGAGACAGAGATGCAAAGGTAAGAGGGGAAACAGGAGGGAGGGTGGATTTGCCCAGACGCGAGGAGAGCGTGACAGAGAGGGTTTTGTGTGTGTGTGTGTGTGTGTGTGTATTGGAGAGCATGGATAAATCAGTGAGTGAATTCAAGGGAGGAAAGAGATGACCCATTCAGGGGGCATGATTCAGCAGGAGGACCAAAATAGAACCATTATTAGCCAGCCAGTCGTGCAAAGGGGAGTCATAACTCTTGCTCCCTTCTTAGCAGTGGCAGGATTACTCAGCATTTATTTTTCATCTGAAGTGAACACACATCCTCACTCACTTACTCACCTGCTTGCAGCATAACCGCTGAACAATGTTCTGTATTATGTACACAACTGTAACATCAACTAAATGATTGACTATAATCATACACAAATATGAAAATGAAGCAGAGCGTGAAGGCCTCAGACTGAATGCATAACCATGAGAGGCATGTGGGCCTCAAATTATGCTCATCAACTGGAATAAACTGATGTGTTTTAACGAAACATCAGGGCTTGGATCAGATGGAACTATTATAAAAACAGTAAAAAAAGGTCAGTCAAGGGTTGAATCGCCAACCAGACAAGGTGGGAAACTGCACAGACCTGGGGCTCTTTGGGCTCTCGGGGGTCCCGGGATTTATGACTTTTGTCTGTTGGCAGCAAAGGGGGACTTTTGAAAAGGGAATCAACTGTTTTCAAATTTTACATTTTTTCAACATTGGTTTTCTTTAAACTATGACTTTGACTTTTCCCTGACCTTAACAATGTGGTTATTATTGTTAGCTTAGCTTTTCTAAGATTAGAAAAATATTTTACTTTTGCAAATCAGTGATTCTGTCCTGCTAATATACACAGAAGCATTTTCTGATTTGAAAATGCTTCTGTGTTGTTCTGAAGGGCTGTCATGAACAACACATTTTGTCATTCAATTTGGAGAAGTTTTTGGATGAGTTTTAAATTTAGCACGAAATTTGAATCACTAATGTGGATCATTGGATTATTATGCAATCACGTGGCCCTTTCTTGTATTTAATTTAATTTAAACTCTATTTCCTTAAGTTTATATGAGGATGGGGGCACATGATTGGGGGGAGGGGGATGTGGCACACATCTAAGGTTGAATAAATCAGATTTATGGTGGATTGACAAGCATCCTCTGATGGTTGAAAAGCTGTCAGAATTCTGATTTATTCAAATATAGAAATGACATGAAAAGGAAATGATTGTCAGGAAAGAAAAACAAACAATGGCCTTCAAACAAACATGCCAGTCTACGATGATTATCTAGCTCTCTTGTGGTATGAAATGACATACGTGTGAAAAGGAAATGCAGCTCATGTTCTTCATGTCACTTCAGTAAGATTCAACTTGACATGTCATGTCACTACTTTTCCCAACATTATTAAAAGTTTGTTTAGTAAACCAATGCACAAAGAACAGATAATGTAAACATCAAATGTGTAAAGCATTGATATCTGGCGTCTCGGCCCTGACTTCATTATGCTTGAAAAGAAAACACCCGTCTCAAAAATGAATCAACAGGTTAAACTGTACTCACGTGGTGCATATGCCTAAATAAAGTTAGCAAGGTAGAGCAAGGAGTAAACGTTTGTTCTGGGTCTCTGTGCAGTGTAAGAAGAACACAGAATAACATATTATGTAGTATGCAAGAAAACAAGCAAACGCTGGTTTGGAAATAATGCCATTAAGCATCCAAACAACTGTCAATGTACCAAACATCTCTATGACAGCGAGATAAACCAAAATGTCTCCTTTTCTGCAGGTGAAGTTTCATAAGACGGTATGTACAGTGAGTACAGTTTAAATGAGGTTAGTAAAAGAACTGAGTGATCTCTCTCTCTCTCTCTCTCTCTCACATACACACAAATACAAACAAACATACACACACACACACAAACACACACACACACACACACACACACACACACACAAAACTACCCCTGTGACAGTGTGAAACATCTCTATCTGGACTGTGTGTGTGGTGGTGGTGGGGGGGGGGCAGCTGAGTGACATGTCGTTAAGAGTCTTTCTCCCCCGTTGGATTTATCACTGTAAAGGAAATTCAGCACTTTGATTTGGAACAGGCTTTTAAGGATATGCAAATGATCCGGAGGAAGGCAGGGAGAGCGAGGATGATGAACTCTATTTTTGGAACTGTCATGAGGGTTGCAGACAGAAACAATAAAGAAATTAATTTAGAAAAAGAGTAACAATAGATAACAAAACCAAGGTCATTATTTAAGGCTATTTAACCAACTCTGGATAGTTTGCAAAACTTCAAAAGTGTCCTGAGCATTGTGATGGATCACTGAGATAAAAACACAGTTTGCAACAAACAAAACATGCCTTTGGCAGCAAATATAGTCATTTCATGGCTAGCTGCCCTTGATCTGTGGATCAAGGGTGTTGTTTTGTTGCTTGCCTATAATAACCCTGATGTAGTCCTGCTGTTCATGAAAGTCACACTACCAAGTTGGTCTTTAAGTTATGGCTGATGTAGCCTAAAATGGAGATGATCCCCTGCTTTAGCCCCCGGTGGCACACTGAGCAGCATCGGCATGTCACCACTTAGATGCACGGCAGGCCTGTAGTCTTAACCTTGCCCTTTCAGGAAAACAAATTGGGCGTCTTGTCGACTAGATGGATCACTAAAATACCCAATGGAAGCTAATAATAGAAACATCCAGAGGGTGGTATGTGTGTGTGTCTGTGTCCATGTGATATTGCAGACTTCAGGATGAAGGGAAGTTGGAAGGCAGGTTTGTGAAAGTGATGCAGTCATAAATATGTCAAGCAGCAGAGAAAGCACTCAACTGAGAGTCTGTCAAGACTGTTGTCCCTCTCATTCAAAACAGCTAAATGGTTTAGAGTAGAGGTGTAGTGGAGCAACTGTGTTTTCTAAACTAGCTACTTTATGTCAAGTTCTTTATCAGTGAATAACAGATATTTGTGCTCAAAGTACTTGAGGGGAAGACACTGACGACTGGCTGCATCAATAAAGAGAAAGGTCTTAAATGAACTGCTATTTATCCTATAAACTCCTATTCACATTGTGTTCACTGCATGGTAACTTGTAGTTCCTTAATCATATTGTGGCCTTTGATAAAGTTCGAATGTACTTTCTTTCTTTCTTTCTTTCCTTTAGACGTAAGTGCACATATTCAAGATTCTTCAAAGTGGAGTTTTCAGAGCAACTTGTCGCACGACAAATTGGGTTTCATTAAAATAATATCTTGCACACTAACTTGGAGCAACAGAGGATGGCCCAGGTAGCAGGTTTACCTGGGGTTTGCTGGGGAGTCCGATCAATGCTGGAGGTGGAGGGGAGGCAGAACTGGATCCCTGGAAACAAGGGAGCGGGGTGGATATTCAGAAGAAAGGGCATATCTGCCCAAACATACAGTACAGCACAATCTATTAACATCGCACAAAAGAAGAGTGGATCCAGGGAAAGACTGGCTACAAGGATCATCCTGCACAGTGGGATGTAGAGAAAAATCAATCCTTTTGGAAAAATCATAAAACTCTCCGTTAAAAGGCCTTCACTTGGTAGGCACATGACTAGGAAGTCAAAAACATACAGTATTAAATGCACCATGTTTCAGCAGAGCATCTTGTAAAGAGAGTGACTAAGGCAATTTCGGACAGTGTAAAAATTAACTAATCAGCATCCATACAATCAATTTATTTCCCTATACAGTTTTTTTCATCTTTGAATGTTTATTAGGCCCGTACATATCCAATGTTTATTCTATACCATTTTCAGAGAGATGCAGTAACCTGATTGGTGATTGATTGGTGTGAACAGGTCAATATGCATCATGTGACTGACTTTGTAACACTGCTCCCAACATGGCTGATCTGAAACCACTCCATTTTTTTAAATATAAAGAAAAGAAATCCTATAAAGTAATTATAACAGCCACTTCTGTTGATCAAAAGCTAACTCCATTCAGGGTCTAATGTAGTACCGTGGACTAGCAGTGATGAGTGTGTGTATGTAGTTACAGTTGCAGGTAATATATATCTGTGGGTGTGTGCATACTACTGACCAAGTATCAGTGGGTATTACCATGAATTGTGATTGAATGCATGTTGATTTTGTTGTATCATACATTGAGTATGTGTTGGAAATAGTGACATTAGTCCATGTATCTACTAGCAGGTATGTCAGTGTAATAAAGGCTAGAGGGTTTTAACATAACTGATTTTTTTCCTAAAAATCAGTTAAGCATTTTGTATTCAAATGCATTCGAATGGGTTTTTTTAAAGGCTTTACTCCTTCTTAACTCAGGTTGTACTCAAGCAATTACCTCTGATTTAGAAATACAGTAGTACTTCTCCACTATGCCAGATGTAGTCTTAAATCAAGAAACTGTTTTCCTAAAGAGATCTTACAGTGCTAACAACAGAGGGTGTAACTATCCCATATGTGGCAAGTGCTGGGTGAAGTTCAAAGTAACAATCATGATATCTGTTATTGTTTAACAGAGTAATTAAGAAGTCTTTCTGCAAAAGTTATCACCCAACTAGATGCTTCTTAAAATGTAGTAAGTTAAAAAAAATGAATATGGATGTATACAGAGAGCAATCCAAGAAATTATGTAAACTACAGTAGGTCGATTTGCTTGTTTTACATACCACCGAGGCCATCGGCTTTTAATTATATAAAGGTAAATCCTGTGTTATGATAAACCAAAGTCTGCCAGAACATCACATTTTCTCTGCAAAACCAATTAAGCAGAAATTTTACAACTCCTCAGCACCATTCCCTTTGTTCCAAAATTCACAATAGAAAAGAGCCTGTTATCATTTGCTAATATCTTTCATTGCACAAATGAATCCTGATGCAGTGTAGTCTCAGACATTATCTTATGAATAAACATAAAGTCACTGCAGTACAGGTTAAATTGAATGCTACTTTTAGATAACAATTCTGCAAATTAAAAGTTGAATGTGGAAGGCGTCCAGGGAGGGAAAAGACTGGTGCTTTTTCTGCCAGTGAAATGAGCAGAAAGAATAAAACAATACAGCCTAATTAACTTCCTACCCCTTTGAAAACCTTTCAGATTCAGCCAGTTTAGCAAACTTTCATAAAGTGCTCTGTGCATATTCAATTCAAAACAACACCCAGGAAAATCCTTTTCTGCCAGCCCACTTTTCAGCTGAAAGATTCTTTTTGTTCCAGTGCACTTTATTAGAGCACAGACTTCAGTGGGTGATTCCATATAGAACTTATAATTGGACAGAGAGCACAGTTATATCTTGTGATTTCCCTGGCTTTTTAGCTATTCATTGCTGGTAACAAAATTCTGCGTCTTCGATGGTATGTAGGCTCCTTCCGTTGCACTGATTATCAAAATGACACTATGAATAGAACCAAATACTTGAAATGAAATGCACAAAATATTGATCCCATCTTTCATGCACCATAATGACATAGTTTTCATCATTCAGTGTCACAAATTTAAAAAAAAATAGCCACACAAGGATGCACAACTCTTTTCAGGAAGGAACACAATTCAGTTAATTTCATTACACTTATATTCCAGTTGTATTACATTCTCAGTCTTTGATTCCTGAGCATTAAGATATCTTGTAGTAAAAAGGCCTGTTCTAATTATAGTCAGATTATCAGAGAAATTAAATCAAGATTTATTGTGTATTTTTTGAAATAAATGTATATTCATACTTATTGTCTAGCAAAGATGTGAGTGTACAGTATGTGCTGTATGTGCATCTAGGTAAAATGAGGTTGTGAGGCTACATACCACAACTGTACTGGTTTGTAATTATATTTGAACATGAGTGTGAATGATTGGACTCATTTTCTCAACAAATTAAGAGTTTAGTATTCCAGCTCTGTCTAAGCTTGTGCAAACATCACTCCATAGCATCCTTTCCTTTTTCTTTATAACTGCAGAGTCCATCCAACAGCTCACATAGTAAACAGTATGTTCTTATAGTTATATGATAACTGCCAAGATTTACTTCACTCCACTCTGGAGTGACAATTAACACAGAGCCCAAAACAAGTCAAGGAAGGAAAGTTTCATCCTTATCACTGCAAGGACTGTCTGGACCTTGCATACATCAGGTCATCTTGTCCATGGTCTACAACAGAGCTCCAAAAGAGTCTCTTAAAAAAAGACACGTAAAATGTTTTAGATGTAATCCACTGACTGAACTAGAACCTTCATTACAAGTGTATCCAGTGATTAAAAGGGTACTCTGAAATGAGAAGTACTGTTCTGGAAGATAATTCACATCAGTAGTGACAACCGCTTCAGCGAAGTTCACAGTGCTTTCAGTAAATGTTTTTGAAGCATCATTGTTCAGTAAATTTTTCACCACAGAGGGTTCATCGAGTTCTTGTAGTCCGTGATATATGGTTCTTGCTGCTACCATTGCATTGTTTTTCTGGAATATTAATGCAGGTATGTGTTTTGGGAAGTCCTTGCTTCAATGCCAGTGATCACATGACATTTAGATCTGCACATTGCTCTACAGTTCACTGGCAGCTACAAGCCATGAGTTATAAATATACTTTTGAGCTACATTTTGTCTGCTGAGAATGAGGTATGAGTTCACAGGGTGAGAGACACATATGTAATTTCTGCACTGTTGTACTCGTATCTACCGCTCCATAGTTCTACACTGGCACTCCTGTGCATTGATTCTCTCCTATGGCCCCGCTTCTGCCACCTGTACCACAGAAAGGCCTTTTCACTTGAGGACCTCTCCGGACTACCTGGGGACTCTTCTTCTGCTTGTTCCCCATACTCCTGGTATACAGCCATACACTCCAATGTCTCTTCTATAATATCATCTGGGTCCATGTGTGCCAGGTCCACTGAGGGTATGATTTCTGTTGGTGATGGATCTGTATCTGGTGGAGGTGGATCTGGGGCTGGACTTGTGGTTCCAAAGTCTATTTCCACTGATGTATCTGGGGATACTGAACTTGGAGGGGATATTGTGACAGTGACCTGTGGTAGTGGGACTTGGTGTATTTCCAATTCTACGTCCTGAGGCATGTGAGCTGGGCGATTCTCCATAGCTGGATCAAAGCAGACAGATTCTGTTGACTGTGAAGGATCCAATTGGCACAGCATGGTAGGGTCAAAAGTGGGAGCAGGTGAACTTGGACATTCTGAGAGGTATAAGGGTGAGTCTAAATCCTCAGCATTAGATGGAGAGTCAGCGCTCAGGTCAAATGGCTCTGGTTCAGGGTCCATGAACACTGAGTCAAGATCATCTTGATCTAGAGAAGTCAGCATGACTAAGTCAAAGTGGACCAGATCAGCATGATATATAGGGGTGTTATTCAGTGGTTCTGGAAGGGGTGGCCACTCCAAGTCTTGAGACTCTGGTTGAGTGTTTGGTTGAATTTCTATGGGACTGGAAGTAAAGGTTGATGCAGATGTAATTTGCTCTGGGGGAGGGTCAGAAGGATAATCTGGAAGGGTGATAATGGGATCTGGATCTGTGTCACTGTCAATTGGACTTGCAGGAGAGTCTGTGTCCAGGTACTCTGACACCACAATGGATGGACATGGGATGTCAGTCTCCATATTACACGGTCTAACAGTATGAAGATCAAGTGTGGGTGCATCATGGGCTGAGAGTGGGCCATAATTCAGTGGGTCAGATGAACACACTGTGTGTAAATCTGATAGTTTTCGTTCTAATTCTAATGATTTTGCAGGATCAGGATCTTCTATTCCTGCATAAGGCAATGGTACAGAAGAAGGATCTTGAGCCACTGCATCTGGCATGTCCAAAGTTTTGGGATCTGGAGACTCTGAATCTGACATAATATCATGATCATGTTCCTCTGGTGGAGACACAGTAACTACAGGGACTGGATATTGTAGCTGTGTCTTATCTCTATCAATTAGTTCTGCAGCCAGGGATTTCATGTCATCAGAGGGAGATGGTTCAGTATCTGAATGGGAATCATCAGCTGGGTCTATATTTATTAGGTGTGGAGTGATCACCATTTTTTCTTCCACTGTCACTGAATCCTGGGGGCTCTCAGGGGCTGCTTGTGGAAATAGCACTGCACCGTGAGTGGTGGCTGGCTCATTAGTGACCATATCGGATGAACTCACAATTGCATGGTCTGGTAGCTCTGATTTTGGTTCTGGTGTAGCTCTGAAGGGCACAGAAGTCAAGTCAAATGGGCCGAGTTGGACTGGTCTAACAAAGCCTGTAAGTATTGGATCCAGAGACAGTGGTATGGCACTCTCCACATACATTGACTGTGGATAGGCAAGAATGCTTGGGTCCATTGAGAGCTGTTTTGGCAGATTCCGGTGGGCACCTTTCCTTTCCTCCTCCTTCTTCTCTGGACAATTGACAGCTGCATCTGCAGTGCTTTGCCGGACAAGTACCTTGCCTCTGGCCTGGGTCCCCACAGAGACTTTGGATACTTGGGGTTTCTTCTCTCTAGCTCCCCCAGTGCCTCTAACTACTGTAGAGGTTCCAAGTTCTCCTGCCCCTGCTCCTGCCCTCGCCCCAGTCCCCGTCCCAGGACCAACCCCTCCGCCTAAACCTACCCCAGCTCCAGTTGCCATGTGGCCACCTTGGGGAGACCATGTATTGTAATGCTGTGTGAAAGTGTTAAAATTACTGTTAAAAGCACGCAGCTCTTTACAGAGGTCTCTCCTGAGTTCAGCAAGCTCTCGACGCATGGCAGAGACCTCTTCCTTCCACTGCATGCTGATAGCCGCAGCCAAGGTAGCCGACTCTTTGATGCTGGCCTGGATTGCTTTTGGTGACGGCCGTTCTGGTGCACTAGATCTGGGGGATCTGAAGAGGCTTGGAGAAACAGGTGGTCCAGACAGAGGTTTTGCCGTAGCCCCCATGCTATCTGGTTGGTAAAGCCTGTCTCTTCTGATGGGGCAGCCTAGATCATCGTGAGTCAAAGGGGCTGTGTCTGCCAAATCCTCATGTATACTGGTCTGGTCAGGTAAACAAGAGTCTTCCTGCACATAATTTCTGTCTGGAAGACAAATGTAAATATGTGTGTATAATATGGCCAAAGGTGTGAGCAGCTGGAGAGAATGTGCTTTTAATTGCCACAAAGCAGTAACATCAAGTCATGCACTGAATGCCATGAGTCAAAATAAGATAATGGCAGAAATCTACAGCAATTAAGTGCCAACCTTATGACTATTTCTCCAATTCGCTCATCTGTGTACCACTGATATATAGTGAAGAATTTCTATACTGTAATTTTAATTATCTGTAATATCAGTAAACAATACAATGTTTAAAACCAATGTAACACTGAGAAATTAATCCCATTTTGACTCATTTACCATAATGGTTTACACTGCCTTCTCAGCCTTAATTTGTAGCATGCATTCTTCACATCTTTTCAATGCACAAAGCTGAAACTCCTTGCTCCCAGAACACATCACAGAGAATGGACAATATTTTAAGTAAATGAGGTGTAAGAACAACCTTTGCATGCTCTCCTGCCTTAATTCGAGGTAGAGAAAAGTGTACTTTGTGCAATGAAAAGAGGCAAAGATGAGCAAAGCTTCAAAACCTTTTCTCATAAATCAGGAAGTATAGTATGAACCCTATTGAAAATGTGAGGTCCAGTTTGACCAGTTGATACAAAGCAATTGCCCCATGTCCAAAATAGTGACAAAATTCATCACATACCAAACTCTGCATCCAAAAAAATGCAAAGATATTTGAGTTTACTGAGAAAGCAGTGTAAGCAAACATTTGATCATAAGCACATCTCCAGGTGTTCACACCTCTAAACCTCCCTATTATTGCTTGACTGATGTTCTTAGTTCATAAGTTTACTGTGGGAAGAGGTGAAATCCACTCAGACTTCTTGTCCAGACACTCTGTCTTCTTTTCTTCCCACATTCTTCATCTGTACAAGGAGGTATCATTTCCTCTGCGAAGCCAGCAATCATGGGAATTGTTGAAACCACCAGCAGCTTAAAATTATTAATCAAGGCTCAGTACCAGAAATAAATGCATGTGTCAGCTGAGTAGGCTTAGATTTATTGCAACAAGTTTGCATAGGCGATATATGTGACTAACCAGTGTGACAGTTTAGTTACTGATATATTCATTGTTTGCTTTACACTATCCATTACAATAGTGTGCAGTTTTGTAATGGGATCTCATTTTGTGTAAACAGGAGCTTTGCAATGAGACAAAATAGTTTGTGTAAAGTGAACAATCTGTGAAGGAGAAGAAATGTCATGTTGTATGCTGTGATATTCAAGTGTGTGCAGCACAGTGTAAATTTCAAAATTTTTTTGTTCAGTTTGCAATAAAGCTGTGAAGTTCACAAGTGTCACCATGTGGCCTCATAAAGAAAGTCAGATATCCAAAATGTAGTGGAAAGAGCAGTCATGTTCTTACTCTGACCTGATATTTTTATTTCAGATAATTACCATTTGTGATTTTCAATAGGGTTCATAGCTTTACTCTCTGATGCATCCAGTGGATGAGTAGATGAAGCACTGTATCCAAAATACAGTAGGATGAACTGGCACAGCTAACAAGTGATAGCTACAGTAATCATACCTCCATCAGAAAAAAAGAAAACATACAGGAAGGATTCATGCAAAGATATGACGCTGTTTGACAGCACAACCAGTTTGCAAAAACTGTTCTAGATTCATCATTACCACATGTCAATGCCAAGTATAAGCTTTTGGTGTCAGTTTGTCATTTGTACTTAAGCAAACACAAATACCAACATCCAGGATGTCACACATTGTATAGTGCAAATAAATTTATGTTTAATTGTTCTTACCTGTGGTGGACCTGATGGTGGAGGTGACAGTGGAGGCTATGGGGGGGATGCAGTCATCGTCTTGGGAGTAGCCAGCCTGGATGGCTCGCAGGTAGCTGTGGCTGCGGGTTCGGAAGCAGCCAGGGAGGTCCAATGCCTCCATGGCCTGGGACTCCACCTCACTGAACACCGACTCGCACACCGACTCAAACTGACCATTTATTTCTGTTTCACTCACCTGCAAGAGAAAAATGCCATAAGCAAACTCTTTCCATCATTAAGCAAGTAGGCTATTTCTCTGTTTATCTAGGAATATTAAATGGTTGGTTAGAAAACTAGAAATTGTATTGAACAAAAACAAGTCCTGCTGCTGAAATCAAATGGTGCAAACGTTTTACAGTCCAAGAGGCAGCAGAGAAATGAATGAAAAATATGGTTTCATATTGTCATGAATTTTTTTTTTCTATTTTTTAGTGTCGGCTGGAAATTGCTCCATCGTATTTCTACACTTGTGGATAACCTGTGGGTTGGTTCCTTTTGCTTCAGTAGCTTTATCTTTGTGTCAATACAACTAAACAACATAATGTTTATTCAAATTAAATCAGGGTCAGAATTTTGTGTAAAAGGTTTGTTGTTGTTGACAAGAACAATTTCTGTTTTCTGTTTCAGATACTGTATGTATGATGTATCTTGTTATCTCTGGGAAGCTGGATTGTTACAAATGGTTGTTTACCGAGTAGAAAGTTGTTTGATAGTCATTCCTCTATTCCCATTTGGCAATATCAAGAATCAAAGATAAAAATCTTGTTCTACTGGGATTTGGAATTAGTGGAAGTTTAGCTGAGCTTTTCAGACTCGGAATAAATCAATACGCCTCTCTTTTAAGAGGGAGATGAATATCTCAACAACCCCTACTGGTGTCCTTTAAGTCATATAGTTAAACAATGTTCAATGAACTGACATAAAAAGAGTGTAAGTAAAATGCAGTCAGAAAAAGGGGTGTATGGGTTCTAAAAACAATATCCAAAAAGAGTTGTCATGCTCTTTAACTGGGGTTTTAAATGAAGAACTGTGTGGTGAAAATCTTCTAATTTCAATTTTCCTGGAGACGCCTTAGGATTTACTGTGGGTCCCTCAGCAGTCTGCTGTGTATGATACACTGTACTTGATTACAAGGTAGGATTTGAGAAACTTTCCTATGGTTGCAGACTCACCTGGCTCACTTGGCTAACACAGCTAGCCTGACTGAGGGTGCTGACGGCCCGCATATAACTCTGGTTCCTGGAGCGAAACTTGGGTGAGTTGTAGTTGGCAGAGGGATCCAGGCCAATGCTTGGGTGCATGTCCCTGGTGGCTTGCAAGTGGTAGCTCTGACTGAACAGAAAGATAAAAAAAGAGAAGCAGGCAGGGAGTGGGACTACAGCCATGGTGATGATGTCTTAAGCAAGTCAGCTAAATAGAGTAAATAAACAAATAGTTTGACTAGTGGCTACAGGTGTAACCTAAAGTCGAAAACAATTACGTGCTATTAAGAGCAGTGGTTCTCCTCTAGGTAACCTAAATGTGAGAGGGAGACTGGGTATGAAATTGTGTCTCCCAAGAAGGGCGCCTCTCTTTCTGTTTCACTCCCCCACTACACCCAAAGGTTCACCCGTGTCCTTAAAAAGGCAGTTCGATTTCTGTGCTGCTGAAACATCCAATCAATGCTTGGAAACGAGGGAAATGCAAATCAGGAGCTAGTTAGTGAACAAACACTTCAGAGAGCACCCAAGGTGTCAGCCAGGTAAATTAAATTTGCTACCCTAGCAGGGCAAGAGAGATGCTCAGAAACCCATGCCTGGTTAGAAATCTGCTGGAGAGAAGATGAACAGAAAGACTCAGAGAAAGAAATGTGCTTTAAGTAAACTTAAGAATACTATGTGAGTCACATTAGGAATACCAAAAATGAGGTTCCCTCTGCCAGATCTATTTGTAATGGCAGGCAGGGATGAGTAAGCAGTTTCTGGGCTTTTTATAGAGATACACACAGGTGTTTGGCAGCGAGAAAAATGCCAGTGTGATTAAAAGTCCCTCAATCCGTCTTGTCGTGCTACAGCAAGGCTGTGTGTATTCGCAAAGCAATATCTACCTTCTAAATATCTGAAGACATCCAAGAGATGAAACATCCAGAGATTAAGTCTGAATGAAATGGTAAAAGTAAAGAAGCTATACATGGAAAGAAATCCTACCTTGAAGAAAAAAATGTGGATAATCTCTCAGAACACACACTGTAAGAATGTTGCTTTCATATTTAATAAAAGAAAGTCATTTACTACAGCGCTGGTATAGTATATAGCAGTGAATCAAATCATATCTATATTGTGTCTAACAGTGCCTTATGCTTTGCCAGTATGAGCAGATTGCCCCAGGTGACCTCTCACTGACTGGTCTTGAGTGTTTGCTCTGTGAGGTGTCCATATTGAGTATGTCAGCAGGGCAGTCAGCCAGCTGGCTCCTACAGCTGACCACTGCAACATGGCAGCAACAGAGAGGTAAGGGGAGGGGAGGCACTGAGCCTGTATTCACCTTAAGTCTGCAGCAAAATTGGTGATGTAGTTACGCATGTCACTGTTGATTTTATCCAGGCGGTAAGAGCTGTGGGTAGAGAAGAAAACAGAGTTACTGGGTCCCATGAGTGGAAGTTGGATGGATGTGACGTCACTGGGTAAAAGTCCAATGGAATTGGCTCCGTATGGAATTTGTGGTGCACTGAATGTTTGCTTGGGGTTTTCACCAAAGTGCTGCAAACATTAGGGTGAAACAATATGACCGACATGTCCTTGGTGCGATGTTACAGTTACATTTAGAATGCAGATAGCATTGCCCGGTCCAGGCAGTATCCTCTAAATGAAACATGTGCACATACACACAAGTGACTTAAGGAGAAGTGTATCGTGAGCTGTGTTGCACAGAAGGGGCACAAATACAAACAAAAAACAAAACTACCTAACGTCCTTCCCCAAGCAATGAAACTTAGTCGAGCTTTTAGCTGAGAAGATCAGATAAAAGTCCACCAACTGAGGCATAACTGAAGCATACTTCACTCATCTCCGCCTGTAGACATGTCTTGAAGGATGGCAAGTGAAGGGAGGCTGCTTTAAGAATGTGTTGGCTCTTTATCAAATCATGCCACAGCAAATTTCCTCTAATTTCTGTGGATGCCTGTAGGGGGCTATATATGAATATGATAATGTGAACTTGAAAATGAAAATGCATTCCAAAATAGCATTAGAATTTTCTAAATATGTATGTTTTATTTGAGTAAAAATGAAAATTAAAAAGAGATAATCCAGTTTGCATCTTCATTTTCACATAGTCATATGGGATTTCTATGGCCATATTAAAATGAAATGGAAAAATTGTTTGATATTCGATTTTAAAATTATACAGTGAACAATATAATTTTTCAAATTTTAACATTTAAATATATAAAACAATATAACTGTTTTTCACCATTTATGCAGGCAATATTCAAGTCATCATTAAAATTGAAATGCAATTTTCTAACAATTTGGAAATGAAAATAACATTTGACATTTCATTTTCAAAGGCGTAACCTGTTATAGAGGCTGTAGAGGCCATGGAGCAGCAAAATCGCCCTTTTAGTGACGCAACAAATGCTACTCCATCTGCTTCCACCACTAACACCACTAACACTTGACAATAGCTATTGTGTGGTAATTTCTGAGTAGAGATGTTCAAAGTAAGGCATTTGACTGATCAGGACATTCTGTATAGGAAAAGCAAGGATGGTGGAAAATTCCAAGGCATGAAAAAGTGTGCTGCAGGACAGACTAACAAGGACACACTAACAAAAATACAAACTTGAGAACAAAGGATGAGGCCACAGTGGTATATTCACGGTGGTGGAATAAGAAGTGTTAAGAAAAAGCCTTGCAAACAAACAAAAAAAAAAAAACATATCTATGCATGACACGTCTCACGCTGCCACTAGTCAGTGGATTGGAATTCAGCTTTGACCTTGAGATCTGAGGGAGTAATGCTCATACGCAATGCTCTTTGAATAAGTAATTACATTATGTCGAATCAAGAAATATTGATGCTTTGCCAGTGTTAACTTTGATTAATTGTAGTGACTCAAGAAGCTAATCATGGATCAAGGCAAACACACGTGAGTTTTTTCACAAACTGCCAAAATCGGGTCTGATCGATTGGCTTGAGGTGCCTCAGTCATTCAAAGAGAAGCTAAGTTGCCGGAGATTAATGTTAATGTCCTTCTGTGCATGTGTATGAATGGAACCTGCTATCAAACATATGATGTCACTACTGATTGACTCAGTGACTCATTATGCTAATGGATAATAGTGAAATTTGTCACATGTCATTCAGTTCCCATCAGCATTAATACATTCTTTAAACATCTTAGGCAGGCTCTACTGTGGCATTAAAAAGCTGGTTCATATTCCATTTTTCATAGCTGTGGGCTCTATAGGACATACAGAACCTGAGGGTGAAGTGGAAATTGAATAGGGCTTGGGGGTAAATGGCAACTAATTAAAACAATCATTGACATCTAACTTTCCTTCTAGTCCACAGGCTGTTCCAGCTCAGTGGGCCCGTGACTGTGGTGTATTCTTTATTGGTGAGATGAACATAGAAGTACACCTGTCAGCCACGAGTGCATAAGAGAGCTTGAAAGAGCGATAGATGGAGGGAGGTGACACAACCTGACAGTCTGTTCTCACTTTAACATGATTTGCTTCAGGGAGCTTGTGCTGTCAAATTTGTGGTTGGCCCATCTGAATGCCCCAGCGGGACATCAAATTGCTACAAGTGCAGAGGAAATCCAACCTACGCCATGTCTGTCTTAAATCCAATCTAATTCTATCCCAACAAGCCCAATGGACCATAATAGCTCTTGTATCAGGTGGCACTCGCATCTGTGGTGTGGACCCAAAACGCTACTAGATATCGACCAGGGCGCTATGTTGCATGGAATAAAAACTGCAAGCCGCCATACTTCTGAACAAATGATTAGAGATTCAGGTACTCTGCAGTCAGTCTAAAACAATAATACACATTTAAAGATGACACTTGGCAGGACCTTTATGTGAACTGTGTCCACTGTAAATCCTATTTGGGTTCTATATAAAGTCAAGACATACTCCCATCCAAATGAGTGATTTAAATGTTAGTATCAATCAGCTGTCAGCAACAGTGTGATTTGCCCCTTTTTCCACAAAAGCCAGCCTGACTCTCATTTGTTTTCCTGTTGCGTTTGTATCTTTTAGTAAAACAATCACAGATTAGTCAGATTTGTAGAACATGAGCGTGCATTTTCATGCAAGATGAATTATGGGACATATAGTTCAAAATTCCAGGGAATCTCCTCTTGCTGCACTTTAAAACTGACCATGTTTGGTGATATTGATAATGATATTGATATTCTAGGGCATAAAAAAAATCTGATAATGATATTTGCTGATATGTATTACATCTTAATATTTCTATTGGTTTTGCAAATAAATTTTACATGCTGATTTGGGTAACATACTTAATATAAGCTTTTTCACTTTAGATTTATTTTTTTTATTCTAGTTATCTCTATCCCGTTACAATCAGCGTCACCTATTTTCATGTGCTGCTGTCAGGCTAAATTTAACTGATGGATCAATAAAATTTGATCTCACATTATCTTATAAATTAGCTTTTTTGAAGAGTTGTGACCAACTTCTGTACTATGTGGGACATTTTAACCTGAAAAAGAAACTTGTCAGTGATCTCTTTTGGACAGAGTCTGCAATTGGGACACTGTTTATAAATTAACTCCTACATATTTTACTCACCAAATAAATGCACAAATGCACAAGAAGTACAAACCAAAAATCCAAACAAATCCATCTCCATTTAAATCCAAGAGGAAAGATAAGACATTATGGCACAGAGCAGGCTCGGGGGACTCTTCAGTAATGACACCCTTGGGGACACCCCCGCTGTTTGAAATGAATGCAGCAACAAAGCTTCTCCTACACAGTCAATAATGCTGCCACTGCTGTCAATGGGCTCAGAGGCAGGGCACAAATACTGATCCATACCGGTCAATATCTTCTTTACAGCACAGCCCAGTAGATTCTTCGTATAACCACTAAGAGGGCCATTATTCAGAGGGGCCTCAGAGTACAATAACTGCTACCGATAGCCATCCTCATAAACCATTCACTGTATGCAGCTACTCAAAATGGATAGTCAGGGGAAGCTTTGCAAGACGTCGAAGAGGAAGCATACTTCACCGTGGCAGCCTTATATGTTACATCATAATCTGAAAGAGCTGTTAAAAAAGGCCAAACAACTACATCTTCTTTGACAGATATCATAATCATCCTGCATGATTACGATCCATAACATTTATCATTATATGTGTATTAGCGGAGTTACAGTTTCCATGCTTCCAGTTAAAAAGCTGTTCTGCATGACTGAGGAGCAATTTAAAAAGCTATGTGAGGAAGATATGACAATAAGAGTGAGGGAATCATCAGTTTCAGTCAGTATGCACATCACTGTCTTTTACTGTGACTGTCTGATGTTACATACTGTAGCTGTGTCTATCACAGGCTGCACTCTGGACTAAAGTCAGACACAAGGTCATCTTTGCATAATGTCTACAATTTATGTCACATTATTTGCCTTTGGGCTGATGCAGAGGAGGATGAAGAACAGGCACACAGAGTGGTTTATGCAGAAATTGCAGCAGACAAGAGTCTTTCTGCACAGTCCAGCAACGCTGCCTGATTAAAATGTACTGCGTGGAGGACAAAATGAAACAGGCTCTGCTCACTTTATGCTACTTTGTTATTATATCATCCGTTTCCTCAATTCCATGCATTATTTTCAGCTACTTGTTGTGACTTATGATTGGATAACCACCAGTATTCATTGTTCTTATCTATTTCTTTCTGCCTCTCTCTCAGCACAAATATTTACATAAGATCTAATCTTATTTAATTCAGAGATAATTCAATATTTGACATTGATAAAATAATGCTTATAGCCGTTTAGCCAGTTAATCTTAGAAGAGCTTGGAATACATTTTAGAAGAAGTTGTCCAAACATGTATTTGATTATAAAGATGTATTAAGCCATGTTGTCTAAGCCTTTCTAAAATTCTAAAAACACAGTTTTCTTTAACCAAACTTTAATTCACACTTCACCACTGTTGCCTCTGCATGGCTCTTGTCAAAGAAATCAGTTCTCTCTAATCCTGCCTGCACTTTCTGACATATAACTTTGACTAACACAAATAAAAATCTCTGGAGTAGGTCTTTTCTAATGATTTCTCCAAAAGAAATAAAAATAAATATATAAACTACATGTGACTGTCTAAAAATGAGAAGGCACAACCAGGTGTCTCGCTGTTTTTGCTGCTAAAGGCCTTTAATGGAGACCGCCACTGTGAACTTAAACACCGGCTGGTAAATGCACTCATTATACACAGCTTACGAAGCAGAGCAGAGGCAGATAAAAGATTGTGTTTTGAGAGCACACGTTTGGGATATTTTTTAAATTGTCATATTATTAAATTAGATGTGTGAATCTCAGATGCAATTACTTTTTCCACATTCTACTGCAAACAAAGAGGGATGACTCCCTTTGAAGGGGAAACGAAAGTGAGTTGGCTTTCTTGTACTGCCACCTTTAAAAAAACACTGGAAAAGATGAATCTGCCACGCTCAATGCAATAATTTGGTGCTTGAAGTACTATAACAATACAATTTGAAATGACAACAGGCAGCAGAATAACACAAGTGACAGGTGAATAGTATCACTTGTGGATTCATAATTGAAAAAATAAACATCTAAAAACTGCTGAAGAAATGGGAAAAAAACAGTCTCTTTAAAAAAACAAACAAACTCTGAGTAACAAGTGTTCACATTTCTGCGACTGCATTTGTTGTTAGTGTTTAATCTGTACCATGTTCAACTGACATTGGCTGGAAATGACAAACAAAAAAGATGGAGATAGGATGTGAGGTACAACAGAAGGTGAGGTTAAAACAGAAAAAAAATTGTGGCTGGGAAACATAAAACAGACAATTATCATTAGATACGACACACAGTAAAAGGAGCAGGATAGACGAGGGAACCCATTTCTGACCTAAAACAGCTTTAGAGTAACCTCTGCAGTGTATCATATGTATCGCATCCCACTATAACTAGGCTTCCACATGTAAATATTAAGAATGGCAGATCATTCTAATATTTATGTTAATGATAAAACAACCCAGCAAATCCCTTTGGGGGAAAAGCTTTACTAAATAATCTCTTGATTATGGCATTACTGCAGATGATCGTTGATCCAAGTACTCTAATATCTAACTTTATTTTAGCTTAATGGACTTGAATCTTCTTTCCTCTCTCCATTACTTAGGTTCTTGTGTTTATTTTCCTGTGACATTGTATTTCGGCTCGTCTCATCATGTAATCCACTTATGAGCATATTCTTCTGCTGAAGATTTACCAAAACAAAAGCCCTCTATTTCCTCAGCATTTAATCGGACACATCCCAGAAGAACATGCTTCACACTTTCATACAGTTGGAGACACTGACATGAATATACATAAAGGGATTCTAATGCATACAGAGTGCAGATCAATCAAGTGTTTGACACTGGTGTAGCGGTGGGTCCATACAACAAGGGAACAGCCAACACTGCAAGAGCGAATGTAAATTAGAAAGAAAAGATAACAAATATCGCCTTGCTCAGGACATAAAGAGATATTAAACTGAAAAAAGGTGTCTTAAAAAAGTATAATCTTAAAATAGGAACACAGAAATAAGCATGTATTTAGAATAATACAAAACATCTTGGCACATTGAGATAATATCATTCCACTAAATCAGGTTGCTCGAGGGGTTTTGAGCTATCACATTTTTTTAATATGTGACTTTTCGAGACATTTTCGGAAACAAGTAAAATTATATGAGAAGCCAACAGAATTATTTCATCCCACTGGGAAGTTCATTTTTTTTTTTTTTTTAAATGAATGGGCTGAAACCAATTAGCTGCACAAATTTTGACTCAAACAAAACTGTTGAGGTAATCACACAACTATCCTAAACATGATTAATTTAGAATTTGAGACATGAAATTTGAATTGTTAAGATGGTGTTATGATTGTTTAGTCTGCTCCATTTACACTGGGGGCAAAGTGAAAAAAATCAATGACATGCCAGAAAAGAAGGAAACAAATAAAGTGACAAACACTATGAACTACTGAAACCTTTAAGTTGCGTGTGTTGTACCTCTGAGAGTCCAACAAGTCCCTGGGTCTGATAATGGCCTTGACCAGGGCATCTGGCCTCACTGACTTCTGAGGTGATGTCTTGGGGCTGGAGTCCGACTCTCCACTCTCCTCATCCCCCATGGCTTTAACATAGCTGCTGCTCCGCATCCGGCGACACGGGATCTCATCATCCTTACCACCGCCAGGGTAACCCCCCCACTCATCCTGGGGCACCTGGGGTGGAACGGTGAGGGACGAGGACACACATATTGGTTGGTTTCTAAAAGGTATACATAACTTATCTGATGTAGTATTTGTGACAGTGAGCTTTTAAGGGCGTGGGGGATGCATTATTGGATGAGATATAATTCCCACTTAGGAAATGAGTCGATTTCAGTTTCATCTGTCTCCTTAGCTGCCAAATGCTGCACTTTGTTCACCGGTTAGTAACCAACTTTGAGCTGAAAAAGTCCCTGCAGAGTTGAGTAGAGATAATAACCCATGGGTTTGTCATCATGTGCGAAACCTTTTACTCTTGTGCAAAATATTGCATGTTGCCTGTATCTTTCAGTGAATATGACTTTGGGTGAAAGATCATGACAGTATTTCTTGGAAGTACATTATATTCCCACCTCTGCACTGCTAGAGCTCAGTGACCGTGTAATTTCAATCAAAGGACTGAGATTTTGTCTTAACTTTTAGAGGACCATGTAAATCTGAATGAAGTGATGTTAAAGCATTAACCCCATGAAATCCAGTGAAGAATAAATGTGCCATTTGATAGACACTTGAATTGAACTATCTGTCTCTGGCACAGCTAGTTCCATCCACTGAGGTACATAGGATCATTTTCTCCATAAGTCAACACACATTAAAACCTTCACACAGCTTCCACAGCTGCTCAGTATTTTAGCCTTTCTGTACTTTGGCCAGGTTACAAACAGTTGGAAAGCTTGACTTGAAATATGACTGAGCTGTAAATCATAATTACCACCAAAAGGACCCTCGAAAACAGAAAAAAGGAGCTATTTTTGCTCACCCTCTCGTGGCTATTGTCGTCGCACGTGACAACCCACCATCAAAATAAGCCATGCAGTTCACATGCTGTGATTTTCTTCCACTTGTTAGACCAGGTAATTGTCCAGACGTCATCATCGCCATTATCCCATTCAGAGTGGGAACAGGTCGCCTCACTCACACTCACTGCCTGTTTCCACTGCGTATGGAGTGAATATTTCACTCAACAATCAACATCATGGTGATCTTTAAAAAAAAAAAAAAAAACGAGCATTTTGCTTACAGCCGCTCTGGAAGTGCAGCACAGCACTAAATGGACTTCCACATTAGTCCTGCACGCTTCCGTCAGACAGGAAAATTTGTTACGGAATCCGTTTCAAGCAGAGCACATGTAACTGCTATAATATGAACACAGATCATGTTGAGAAAAACTATTTTCTTTATCATGATCTTATTGCAAAGGAAAATGGTACATGCCATTATATGATACATAGAAATGTAATCATATGATCCTAATAGGTTTTGGAGATGGTTGTGTGGCTTATTAAAATCTGGTGGGCTATGTTCATCCACTTACATTATATACTGATGATAATTGCTCACAAGCTCATTACACATAATGCCACACACTTTTTCTAACAAACACATATTCTCATTTTGCTTTAGTTAAACGGCACAACAGAGTTCAATTACTGTGACAACAGAAGTAGCAGCTGATTCAGGGTAAAAACACACATAGATAATACAGCACAACACACACACACACACAAACACACACACACACACACACGCGTGCGCGCGCAGAGATCCTCAACAGCCATACAAAAGCACAAATATCCCCTACCTGTCTCCTCTCTCTCTCTCTCGCAGCCAGCCTTAGCACACACACATTTTTCAAAAAAAGCACAAATATCCCCTACCTGTCTCTCTCTGTTCTCTCGGAGCAGCCTTAGCTGGACACACATTTTCATGGTCAATGATCTGCACTCAAAAAATATGACATTGTCAGTAGTCATTACATTCTATCTGGAAGTTGAAGGTTTCTCTGGTAGCCATCGGTCACTTTAAGATTCTGGCAGCTGGATCAGCCACGGCGCACTGCCAATCCACTCAGCTCTAGATTTCATTAAAGTAAATCTGACTTTGGTCCATATTTCTTTGACTTGACAGTAACTCTTCAATTAAGTTTTAAAATAGCCCTGCAAAAACTACTGATTATTGAAACACTGTATAGATATGTTATTATTCTGATGATACTGATTCCGTGCTTTTCTGAAAGTCTCTGGTAAATGACTAACTCACTGCTCATAGGTTCCCAGTGAACTGGGTGGAAGCAGACTGGCTGTGTGCTACTATCAGGAGGAGATAGGCTGCATCCAAATGCCACTGATGCATCAATAACGCTAACCACTTTCTGTTTGAAATGTCATCTATTGGAAAAATAGCAGATGAATTGTGATTGTCGTTCAAAAGGAAATAAAAACCATAATATTCCCTGCGTGAAAAGCAGCTGGAATTGTTCAGACAGAAAATATTTGTAACTGGAAACTATTTAGACATGTCACATTTATGAGACATAAAATTCCTTAACAGATGTACAGTTACCTGTTCATGATATTGTTATATCCTGAAAAAAAAAAGAGACACTAATTCTACTGACCCCTGGTATCAGTGCACACCCACCCACAATTACTCCTCTAACAAGTGTCACATCAAATAAAAAAGAGTTGAATAATTGATCAATTATGGCTTTTTTACAAACCACTCATTGTTAATTGCAGTGAATACTGGATCAAAGCAGCCTTAGACTCTTATATTTCATCTACTATATGCTGTGATGTTAGCATGTGTCCTCTAGGTTTTAAAAGCTCAGGAGCAGATTCTACTGCAAAGCTGTGTTGTTACACCATGAAAAAGGTACTGGTGAATGTATATTTGGCACAAAAACACACATTCCTGCAACAAAAGTCATACTTGAAAACTCACCCATGCAGGAAATGACATAGATATGCATGCATTAATTAAGAATAAAAAAGCTTATTGTGATGTCTTTTATCCAGAACATGCACAGACACGGACATGCATGCACTGACACATCCTAACGGATGTAAACACACACTCATGAACACAACTTGATAATAGTCATTCATCTCGCCTCCAAAGACAGGCATGCACCAGCTACCAAATGGAGTCGATGGGTTAATTAAGTCTTGGAGGGGTTTGATATTTTTAGACGTCTAATTAATGAACAGAACGCTGGAGGACAGGCGCAAGCTGTGGTGAGATTTGTTTAATTCAGATATGCTGATAAAGTGGATAGATTGTTGTGTGTCTTGCAGTCAATATAAAAAAAAAACAGGCTGGGCAGCAGCCCGCCTCGCTCCGTGTTGACTGCTTTGAAAAAAAAAACACGCACATAGTGTCCCAGCATGCTTCATGGAGCTGAAATGTGGGCACATTACAACATAGGTGTTCATCTTTCGCTAACGAGCCAACTAAGGGAAGACATGAGACTCAAGAGTTGAACATGCCTCCACAAGCTCACTGCCATATGCAAACGTCTGATGCATTTCCAGGGATGGTTTTTAATTATTCCGTTTTTGTCCTGATCTGTTCAAGAGCCCATTTCGTGGCAATGATGTAAAGCCCTTTGTGAGTTGATGTTTGTGGGAGCTGGTGTGAAAAATCGCAGCTCATTTGAAGATTCATATCTGAAGTTACATTTTCACAATCAAAGAACTTTAGGGAACCTGTAATTAATTGGCTCAATAAAGAACAGACATGACCTGGAAACTCTTTACAGCTGTTTTAGGACTTCAACATTGCTGAAATGGCTCATAAAGATACCATAGCAGGATTATTGGCATATTGGCTTCGGGTGCCTACCTTAACTTTCAGTCCTTTAATATAGTTAGTGTGAGTGTGTGTGTGTGTGTGTGTGTGTGTGTGTGTGTGTGTGTGTGTGTGTGTGTGTGTGTGTATGTGTGTGTGTGGTGTGTGTGTTTCCTGGGAAGCCTAAGCCAATGTTTCTGCAGTGCAGCAGTGCATTTCACTGATTAACCCCGCGGCTCTATCTATACACTGCACCTCTCCCACTAAAAAGCATAAGTCACTGCCCTAAAGTAAAGAAATAGAGTGGAATAGAGAGAGAGTGAGAGAGGGAGAGGCATGATGGAAGGGATCTAGTGTAGAAAGAGGAAGAAGGGAGGATGTCTAAAGGTTCAGTCATTGGTGATCCCACCCACCAGCCTCCAGCCCCTAATTTCCTCCTACAAGATTGCATGGATATGCTGTGTTGGAACAGGTGCTGTTTTCTTTTTCCTCACACTCTCTCGTCTTTTGCCTCACAGGGGGAATGCATACAAGGATTCCTTACCAGCTTCCCCATCTGACTGAACACCTACCACATGCCACCATCGACTCTTCCTCTCTTGTCTGTTCTCTTTCACGTGTATACGCCTGCAGTGCTACATGCAGAAGTTTCAACTGTAATCTTGTCTTCATGTTGCTTATATATTGACACGCTATACTATCACAAGTTGGCATATAAGTGTAAATAGACATGCTCAATAATAAAAAGACAAGCAAACGAAGGGATGTGAAAAATCTAAGTACGCAACTTTCATAATCTTGTGCTTTTGATTCAATTAGTCTTACACTAAGCAATAAACGATGCTATATCCGAACCTATCTCTCAATCAAAGTTTGCCACTTAACTTGTCCAGATCAGCGAAATATCTATTCTCATTGTCAGCTCTCAAGACTCAAAGTCTACACCCATGATAGTGGCTCTGTGATGCTATACTCAGGGATAACAAATTGAAATTTGGACCTAATGGTAGTGTTGAATGAGTCAGGGGATCACTAAAGTTATTACAAGTCATACTAAGGGGGATATGAAAGTATAATATCATGGCAGTCCTTTTAATAGCCGTTGAAAAATTTTAGTTTTAACCAACACCTCGTGGTAGCGCTAGAGGAAAGGTCAGGGTCACTAAATTCATTGTCCCCTGGGCACCATAAATTGTTTGTACAAATTTTAACTGCTCTTTATTGTTCAGTGGTTGTTGAGGTTTTTTCACTCTGGATCAAAGTGGTGTCCAAATGAACAGGCGGACATTGCCATCCTGCATTCTCTGCCATTACAATGGCAAATGTTGATTTCTCATTAGTGGCTGCAGTCTGTTTTCTGATGGTATGTGTCTCTTATTCCTGTAGATAACTCACAAATGTAGATGGGATGTGGTGATGGGATATTTCCATCCATCCATTAACTTTATAGTTTAAAAAGGTTTTTTTCTTGACCTGATATTCTTACACTCTTTTGCCTAGTATCTTTATTACTTCAACCCCCTTCATCCTCATTAAAGACTAAAGAAATGCTTAAATGCAAACACACTTTCTATCAAAAGTCAAACTAAGTAACACAGGAAATCACAAAAGATTTAGAAACAGTTATCAGCTGGGCTAAACAGGATACAAAAAAAGTACAATTTAACACTTCAACCCAAAATAACTGCCTAGGAAGCCAAGGAAAAACTAATACAACCCCTTAAGAGGAAAAAAAAGGAAGAAACCTTAAGGAGCAGACAAAGTGCAGCACACAAGGAATGTTTTCGGAGAAATCTAAGAAGTTGATTATACATTATTGGAAGTATTTTGACGGCTGATAAGAGAGAGGGGATGTGGTTCCCTAATGGTGATACAACCCCGCGTTTTACCTACAGCACCAGCAACATTCACTGCACCAATAATACATTCCCAGTTGTCACTCCAGAGAGTGCTGAGTTTAAAGTAAAGCTCCCATTTTACTGGCAAATCTTCATTTTACCCCTACTAATGAAGTTTGAGTTGGGACCAAAACCGAGATTTTGTTTAGGTGGCCAAGATGAGCTTTCTCCGCAGGGGGATGGGACTTTGTGTTTGGGACAGAGTTAGAAGCTCAGGAGTTTGGGAGCATCTCTCTCTATTTTGTCTCTTCACATTGACATAGCCAGCTGGGATGGATCGAACTCCAACAGTGTTAAGGACGCTATCTGCTTCCCTCAGATTGGATGCTCTCCAGCCACAGCTGTCTGAAGGGAGACCCTAGGGTAGACCCACTGAAGTAGTTGGACGCAAATACTGAGGAAAAGGATGTTCTGTCCAAATTCCAAGTAAAAATGATGTTCATAACTATGATATTGTAAAATATTCCAATAGTAACTTGTGGTATTCCTCTGTCTCTCTGTTGTGAATTTATACTTTTGCTGTCCAAATAACAGGGAGGAAATTTGCTAATTAGTTTACTGTCACAGGTGGAAATTCAGTGGTCATAGTTGAAACATATCAGGATAATATTCATTCATTTATCCCACTGTCTGAATGGCTATCCTTGTCATCATTATAAAAGCCTGTCCATGTCCCTTGCCCTGCCCAGTAAGGGGTCGGAAAGTTTCAAACCAACATTATCCCAATATTTGCTCTCCTTTTAAGTCAATTCTTGTCCCAACCAACTCCACCTACAAAAAAATCAGGCTCCTCAACTAGGTAGAATTTGGACTTTCTGCATAGGTTGTTGCAGCTTTCTGTGTTGCTGCTAGAAAGATACCAAACAGTGGCTTTAGTGGGAAATGGCTGGCTATGGGACAATGATTGAGAGCTCAAATTTAGTTATACAGTTAACTATAAGCAGATATGATACATGGAGGAGAAGATATTAAAAAGAAGAAATACATGGGATATATCAACTCCAATACAATAATGCTAAGGATCCCTCTATATAAAACCTCCACATTCTCTAAACTTAAACCATAGTACACCACAATGTCAAACTTATGTTGTGGACTTTATTTGGTCCCAATGGCAAGAACTGTTCCCCATTATCATTTGGCTTGGGAAAGCAGTAGCACATATGATAAGGATATAAGAGAACGTACTTAAAAACTGACGTTCACATGGTTTTGGCCTGATGATCTCCTTGTAGAATCAAAGGAAACATGAGGTTTGACATAGTAATTCATACATTAAACATGAGCAGATGCTTTCCAACACGTTGGCATCCACAAAGCCAACCTGTCGCATCGGACATCAAAGACAAGTAACCTTAACTATAAACTGCTGTCTGATCCTTGGGTTCCTGGGATGAAATCTTACTGAGTAGTGGTTCATGGCCTGATAGCTATATGGGAACCCCTCAATGAAAATAGTCAGGGAACTCCTTTGTATGTATGGAGGTGCAAGTTCCCGAAGCTGTCCGTCACACTGCCAGTTTTAGTTTCTGCTGCTTTGCATTTCCCTTTTGTCTTCTAATCATCAGCCTTTCTGTCTCTCAAGCTCCACCTTTGGCAAACCAACACGGCAATTAATTGGCTTATTAAATCCCTCCGCAATGCCCTATCAGCAAAACTATCAAAGACTAATCCTCCCTTTGTACTACAGTACTGTATGCTGGGAGAGAATAGAGTAGCATTTCCTGGAGCAGCTGACTTAATCAGGGCTGAGAGCTGTCAGTAAAACAAAGTTATTGTGCTGTGATGTTAGGGGCTGGGTGCAAGGAAGGTGAAAGAGGCATGAGGAGCGTTGGATTACAGCTGTTACAACAGTCCAGGTGTATTGACCAATCTAATTGGGAGATAGCGTGTGAGAGATGGCAGCCCCCACATCTTTATGCACATTAAATTCATCCAGGTGAGCCTGTCGGTAGCAGTAGATGAATGCTTTGCCACAGTTACCTCCTTTCATCTAACTCACAGTCAAACTCATGAAAGGAGGACAAGGTGAATGTCTGAGTGTTAGGGAGGGCTAATTGGGGCTACTTCGACTTAGTCAGACACAGAGAGCGATGGCTAATGCCAGGTCTGATGCCTAAACTTTGTCAATTCATAGAGAGAGCAGCTAATATTAATCTACTGTATCCATGTCTTCCCCAGTGTCCAGTTAATGGATCTCGTGTACATACAAATGTACTAAACCACTCTGACACACAAAGAGGCACACGGACCAGCTGGAAGCACACATTAACATCCAAACACATCTTTTGCAACACTTTTGCAAAACTTTTTCATTCCCTCTGTCATTCCCTGACAGACCCCCCCACACACACACACACACCCATACTCTGACTCTCACATGGACACAACTTCAGTACAGTACAGTGCGGACAGGTGTGGGTAATCCCAATTCAGCGGCCTCAATGAAAACTTGAAGGGAAAACTTCTCAATGTGACCGCTCAGTGTGTGCAGAGTATCAGTCCTGACTACTGGCTCTATCTCTCAGCCTGACTGCTCCTGGTGATGAGTGACAACAGTAGCCATGGAGAGAAAAAACAGCCATCGCTTTTTCTCTCTTCCTCCCCTCTGCCTCTTGGAGCCTCGTACTGAATCCACAGAGGCACAGATCTCCAACTTTCTCCCCTGCTCTCCTTCGATGCATCTTCCAGCTCTCTGAAAGGGCATTGATTCTCCTCCAGGGAGGGAAGATGTGTCACCCTGCAGGGATTGGATTGATAACGCTGGGCTAAATATAGCCCTGCGGCAGGAAGCAGGAGAGGAGGATAATTTTAGAAGTGTTTATAGTGCAATGACTCGGACAATACCTCAGCTGAATGACCAAATGGAAGTAAGGAAGGGGTGGGGGGCACTAAACACTGCAACTCTCCCACTGAGAGATTACTGCACTTAGTGGGATTGTAATAGAATGTGAAAGGATCATTGCTCTGTCTGTCCAGTTAAAAATGATCATTAGTTATTTTCTAAAAAACATGCTTGTCAAAAATTAGTCCTACAAAATATTTTTGGATGATGTAAACTTAGATTGAGTGCTTCCTTTGGCTCCATCGGCTGATTTTAATAATTTATTGTCTCTCCGTTTACAACAGTGTCTAATCCATACAACACACTCTCTGCTTAGAGTACTGAGTCTCCAAGTCACCTTTTCCAAAACTTTATTTTGGCTCCAGGTGGTACTTATATGATGTTATCAGATACCACATTGTGTTATACGGAGTAGCCTTGTTCCAAAATCTATTTTTACCTGCTTGGATTTGCAATTTGAGAATCCTAAGCATGCTGTCCTCTCTATATACCCTTCAGCATGCATATAAAACTCATGAGACACTTTCATGAAAACTGCTGACACACTTAATTTATTCTCCGCGTTGCTATGGGGCCTCCTGCAGAGCCGATCATGGGCCTGAGCTAAATGCTAACCTTTTCAGAGCTGACACCTATGCAAAATCGAAGCAAACAGCATGGTAAGAAATCAGCATTGATCTCTGGTCTTTTATCCGTATACTGCCGACTCTTCGCCTCCGGTGCAAATCGTTTATAGAGTTAATTGATTTGTCCTGCTGTGCTAGTCCATTCTGCTGCCAGCCACATGTTGAGCCACAGGACAGTGACAAATTAAACACCGTCTTTTAGATCAATCTGAATCCAGCTGTGATGAGCAACTTTTCTTCCTTCTCTGTTGACCAACGACGCCTATAGAAAAAAGAACAACTTGTGTTGCACAATGCGGGCTTAGGTTTTGAGAATAACATTTTCTCTGTTTTGCAGTGCCTCGGGTTCTTATGAATTTTACATTATGGTGAATGGACACTCCATCACTGTAGTGCCTGAGAAATGAAATGAAAGTTTTTATTATCTTTTCTATTGCTTGTTGCTATCAAAATCAGATGTGGCTCCTTTCTAATAACCATCTTCTCCTTTCAAAACATTCTCCAAGTAAACTCTGTCTAGCCATACACTGATTAATGCATTTGAACAAAATCTATTTGTTTTCTAGTCTGTGAATCAACCCAATGAAGTGGCATCAAAAGCAATATGTGAGCAGTTTTTGTTTCTGAGGGAAATTTGAAGATGATTTTTTTTTCCCTGGAAAACTTGCACACCCATTGGTACTACTGCCTGAGAGACACAAAGTGACACATAGCAAAATAAGGTAACCCACCTGTAGATAGTGACAGGGCCTGAGGTTGGGCTTGAGGTCAGTGGGTGTCATGGGCTTCTCCAGGTTGAGTGAAGACTTTCTGTAGGCCTCCTTGGCTTGGCTGACTGTAAGCGTTGACCAGGAGCTTCTCTTCATGAACTTGCCCTCTGGTGCCATGCTTATGCTCTCACAGGCTGAGCACTTGACGTCATTGTTACTCTTAGAGGTCTTTAGTGACAGGTCTCCTGCCAGGTGGGCATGCAGTGATTCAGGGTAACAGTGGCTGATGTGTTCCACAGGATGCCGCGACATGATGCTCGGTGTTCTGTACGTGCTGTCACTGTCCAGGTTATCGTCCGAGCTCCACCAACCTCCCGAGCGTTGCTTGCTGCTACCTTCAGATTTACGGTCTTTGCTCTTGCTACGTTTGCTGTGTTTGTGGTGGCCTTGGTGGTGGTGATGGTGGTGGTGTGAGCTTTCCCGGTGCGAGTCGCTTTTGGTACCATTCATCTTGGAGGATCCTTCTAGAGAGTGCGACTTTGTGAAAAGCTTCTGTACCGAGTGAACTAAGTGGCGTATTCGCCCAGGGCTTTCATTACGCTGCTCTGTAGTTGTGGTTGTGGTGGAGGTACGTTGGTACTGCAACGTGTGGAAGCCATCCCGGTGCAGCGGCATCTGCTTTTCGAATTGGTCCAGGAGGTTTGCTGGGATTCGGTTAATTTTGCCGCTGCCACCATGTGAGGATGAGCCACCGTCGTCTCGGGAGTCCCTGCCACCAGAAGTGTTTCCACCACTGTCCCTTGAAACGCTGCCGTAGTGCATGCGGGGGAAAGTGCTACTAGAGATGGAGTGGTCGGTGGCCGACATGGACACCGGCATCACCATGCATTCAGAGTGGATGGAGCTCCGCGGGGAGCAGCGGTGGTGACCGTCAAGGGGGCAGCTCTCAGTGGGGCTGAGGAGGTAGGAGGGGGAGCGTGAGTCGCCATGATGGAGGTGGTGGTCCAGGGAATGGTCACATTCAGCCAGGCCGCAGGTGTGGGCTGAGGTGGGAGAGGTTAGCTGGAGCTGGGCAGGGCGGCCGCTGGAGAGACCCTTCATGTTCCTGGGTGGCGGGGAGTAGCTGTCCTCATCGAAGTACTGCGAGGGCGACCATGAATACTGCTGGTCTGAGAGCAAGAGAGAGAGAGAGAATACGTTAGCACCAAATCACATGTCCTCAAACAGGCTGGTTATATCCACCATACTTTCACCCTCCACCTCCACTTCAACTACAAAGGACACAAAAACATCAAAAAGTGGCACATCTGAAATGTGGAAGCGAAATCAACAGATTGAACATACAAAATCTCAGCCGTCCTATTTTTTCCCCTCTGTTCAGGTCTGTGATGGCATATTGCTGGAGAGACGGGAAAAAAAGAGAGAATGAAAGAAAGAGAAGGACAGGCGACAAGTAGGAGCCCGCATTGCCATTTATCCAATGCAAAGTGAAGTAATAGCCTATCACTCTGCGGTGCTGGTGTCATCCATCAAAACCCTGAGGAGAGCATAGTGAACCTCGTGGCTGGATAGGTGTCCTTGGGATGCGATCACCAAATGCACCCTCTCTCCTATTCTCTCTGTTGGCCAGTAGTCTTAGATTAAAACCCAATTCCGTGTGAGTGGTCACCAAGGGCAGACATCCCAGCACTCTATTCCAATGTATTTAACTTAATCAGAGGAAAGGTTTACTTTATCTTTATGCCTCACCACCATCTGCTTCCAATGTAATTACAATGCCCTTCCTTTAAACTGCATCAGGATGATGGGGGTTAAAAATTCCAGGGGTTACATGAGTGCTATGTTATTAATTATCAACACCATGAATAATATACTTGATCATCCGCCTTAACATGGCTTTATCTAGGAAACAATAAAATTGTAAAAAAGATCTCAATGTAAGATAGGTCATAGTTTGAAGATCTTCAGTATCATTTTTTAATTTATGAGGTCTTAACTAGCTGATAACTACTGATTAGTCTATGCTATATAATTAAAATGTAAAATCATATTAATTATAAGCATGAATTTAATGTGTTTTATAAACCAATAATTGTTGTTTTGTAATTGTCATGTTGTCTCTTGCTTTATTTGGTTTTCCTCATTATTTGGTCCTCAAGGAAAAACTGAATATTAGAAGGATACTTCTCAAAGGTCTTATTTCAAGTTTATCTGCACTAACTCTTGTCAAATGGGAAACAAACAAAGATTAACCATATCCAAGCTTGCTTGCCTGCCAATGATATGCCTCATAAACACAGTGCACTTTCACACCCACTGTAGCCTCATAAAGTAACAGAATTTTTATGAACTACCAAGGTGGGAGAGAGAGGAGAGTTTTTAGGCAAAACTGTAGCATTTTTAAAGTATGCCAATGTTCAGTGTTACATAATAACAATGAATTCCCAAATTATTATCATATAACTTAATTCTGATATAATGTGCGTATATCTGCCTGCTTGTGACATAAATACCAAAAACATATTTGATAACTAGGCTCTTAGGTCCCCAGTTGTTATGGTGTAAAAGTACCTTGAATTCACTTATTCAGGTGCTCCAGTGAAGTAGAATTATTGATGAATGAAATGTCAGCAGACTACCGTAACCTGCACTAGTGATTCATACTGCTAGGTTGGACTTGTGACTAAATGATATTGTCAATCTCATGCTGGTGGTTACTGCCAATTAAGGCCACATTACCCCTTAACGTAAATGCTCCTTGCCTGATTTGCTTTCATTACTAATAAGGACAGATAATTTTGTCCTTACTGAAAACTTACTTTGAATTGTTTTCTGCTTTGTGTCTTTCTGCTTTGTATCATTGACTAGTTTTCTCCCACAAATGTATCATGACACACTAGTCTGCTTTATAAGACGACTCCATCAATTTAAAATTACACTTATTTAACCCTCTCTGACTCACTTTAATTTAAAAAAAAGATCAAAATCAATGCAGAAGAATCAACTATTGTTTGTTTGTTTGTTTTTTTAAAAAATCCATGCATTTTCTTGTCAAAACTTGGTTTTATCCAAACTGCAACACGACCACTGACAGTCCGGTTTAGGTTCAGGTGTGTTATGCCAGTAGTGGCAGCCTCTGGCTACTAGCCCCAAGCAGACAAGCAGGAGGCTACAGAGATCTGTTAAAGTCCATTCCAGATTCTTTTATTTTTAAACTTGTAACCATCAGCCCCAACCAATACTGATTCAAGTGACATCGCTCGAAAACTTTTTTGCACTCTCCCCAAGACCTGTAAACGGACTTTGATATTGTAAAATCACTGGAGTTGTGCCTTGAAAAAAGCGAAATAAAGAAAAGCGTGTCAATAATTTTTATTAACCTGACGAGTCAAATGGATGCATCTCTCTTAAAATACTATTGTAGAAGCGTTACTGGGTGGTTTCTACAAGCTAGAAACTGGGTGTATTCGGGATTTTCGTATTTCATAAAGAGAAAGCCTCATATTAAGTACACACACACACAGACACACACACACACAGACACACACACACACACACGCACAAAACATTCAACGTCATGATAACGGGTGGATGCTTCCTTTTCATCTTTCAAATTGGATAAAATGTATTCCTTTCAAACTTATTTTTAATGAGGTCTAAGAACTCAACCCCTGAGGTGCAGCTGTGCTCTTCTGTTGCTGTCGTCCTCCATCTGTCGAGATGAAAACAAATTTGCGTTGTTTACCAGTCTTACATGAGGATGACTACTTGGCAGGCTTATGTAAAATTAATCCAAGCTACCCTAAGCATGCATGAGGGGAAAAAGATAAGACATTCTCCCCTCAGGAGGAACTGTATTTGTAAGAATGCACATAACTGAGCTGAAAAAGCTGAAAATACCTATCAAAAATATCACTACTGAGTCAGATCAGATCAGAATTAGGTGCTCGGCCTGAATCCAACCCAGTTCACCTCTTGCTAGTTATGGCAGCAAAAGGGTAATGCTGCCTTATTGACTGATGAGTGATGCTACATTTCTGTCTGAAGTCATGTCACTGCCTAACTCCAAGGCCTCTCTCTGATGGCTGACAATACTTTAAGGTATCTCTGGGAGCTGCACTGAATAAATTATCTACCGGCAGAGTTTGGCATTTCATGGGAGTATATGAGAGATGACAGACTCGTCTGCCCCCCATCTCTCTTTCTCCTTTTTCACCTCTTCGCCTGCAGATACAGGATCGTACTTTTGCTGAAGGAAAGAAAAAAGTAGAAGCATGATTCAAAATGTAAGACCTACAAAGCATTTTGAACGTTCTTTAATATTTACACATTTACAGATGGAAGGGAAAGCTGGTCTCCCAGTAAGTGTGCATCCTTCTGGCAACTGCTCTGCAAACAGGGAGACAAGTATCTGTGACGTCTGTGGACAGGGAGAGGGCTTGTTGTTTTTACACTGATACAAGCACCTGCCATCACATTACTGGCTTCCTGGCAATGATGCCAACTACTTAGATGGGCCGCTGGGATGGATGGCAAATTTGGAACCTGGGTGGCAATTAAAATTAAGCATGGAACACAGTAGGAAGAACACATTTTCTTTAAATTTTGATAAAGACAAAGAAGAAAATCAGATATGTTTAATGAAAGAAAATGGCAGGGATCCCTGAGGCTGTCTTCTTTATGCTAAAGGCTAAACCGGTTCATCAGATATATAGACTATGATTGCAATGACAACCTTGATTAGCAGACATTTCCCCAATAAGCATAAGCCAATCACATTTGACTTTGTATTCTGCGCACTCTACAATCAGTTCTGACCTAACACCTGAACCAATACTCAGCTCTATGACGTTGTTAAAGCCCCCTGGGCTCGACTGTGTTAAACACACCTAATATCTTACACAAGGTGTACAGGGAAGGGAAACAGAGGAAGAGGCTCGTTTATTAAGGGCTTCTGTTTTTGTGCCGCTGCTCCACACGCGTGCAGAGTGCGAGTAAAGGTCGTCTTGCTCCTCTTAACACATTAGCATTTAAATAGCATTATATCTGCACTGAGTATCTCTGACAGCTCCCACTCTTCCACTGGCTCAGACCTTAACCGGAGTTGAAAACAAAGTTAAAAGATAATAAAGCGCTGGACTAGACTGAGAGATCAAAGGCATGCGACCTTCAGACTTGGCAGTGGTTGGCATGGTGGCTAGCAGCAGCACTATTTAAGAGAGGATTAGGATAAAGGCGACTGTAAGGGAGAGACCCAGTGTTGAGGCCCCACATGAGAGACGACAGCCTCTAATGTTTAGCATCATAGAGGAATCTGTCATTTCTGAGTTTTCCAGCAACAAACACCCTGCTTCAGTCCTGCTTCAGTACCACATACAATGTATAAATTACATACAGTGCTTGCAATCATGTGTGTGGTTTCTTTGAGAGATGTGGAGGGTTACAAAGAATTTTGAGGTTGTATATCGCATCTTTGTTCCCTGTACATTCTCTCTGCACCCTACCTTTGAGACAGATGAAATAGGCCTAGACGACCTCAAAGCATCTGCCAAGCTCATTTTAATCTTATATGCTTTCGAATTCATAGAACAATTACATATAGTGCAACAGCTGTCCAAGACAGGATAAAAAAGCTTTATAGACAATTTTATTAGCAGTAACAAAAGAAGGTTAAAATATATTTTCCCCCAAAAATATCCTTGTCTAGCTATTCCAGCAGCATCCCTCCCAAATGGCCAGAGTAAAGTAGTCACACCCCTTATTTTCTGAGCAAAACAAATCGATCGAATAGCTTTCTTATCCATCTCCCAAAGGTTAAATGCAGTCTCCCAAGAATTCTGGCCTTTCTTTAGAAAATCAAAGGAAGGGGAATTGTGTCCTCAACCCTCGGGGCAAATCAGCAATGGTCTGAGCTATTAGATTTTAAAAGGAGCCAATAGACAGAGGGTAAAAGTAGCAGGTCTGTCAGCTTTGAAAGCCTCATGATATCCTACATAGCGGATCTGATCAAAATAAGGCCCCGGGCTTGCAGCTTTGGCAGATATCCTGTTCACTTGTCGATCCAAGTGACAGCACATGACGATTAATACATACATTTCAAATGTTGACTGTGAGCTGACACTGAACCTGCAGCATTTTAATTGCTTATGCAATACTAAACTGAATAAGCTGTTTCAAACTGCCACAGCAATTGGGAGCAAATTACTTGTTACTGATATTTTTCCTCAAGGACCATCTGTCTTTGGCCGAGTGTGACGCCTGCAATGCCAGGAGAAAAAAAAAAAAACTGCTTCATATTCAATGCTATGACTAACACCTAACGCTGAGACATGAGATAAAAACAGAGTCTGCTACATTACTTTGTGCTGAGTCAGGATTGCATGTGTCACATATGGACAGGTATGCTCACATGGCTGCTCACACGCATACACAATGGGGGAGGACCTGATCTCAAAACTGGCCTTGAATCAAACTGGGGATTGAAAGTGGGGTGATTTAGAGAGAAGTTAACGTCACATGAATTCATACAATGACAATGATTTACGCAATTTAGAAGACCAGTGTTCTGAAAATACCTGCGAGAACCCAGGATTTTTAGTATGTGTGCATGTGTGTCTGTGTGCACCTGTGTGTTACCACAGTGAAGACTATCGTCCCTACTTAGACAAAGCTGCTTTCTCCGTACTTAATTAACACTACCATGCAACTCTCTGGGCTACTCTGCTATGCTCTATTAGACCTGGCTCAACTTTTCAGTTGATCTCAACTTTTTTACACTGGACATTTACTGCTACTAACCATAAAGAAGGTCATATACACATATAACCACTTGAGTAGGTTAAGACTGGTAAGAGGTGATTCTAAAAACAGAGGCGAAAATTATTTGCTTTGGTTGGAGCTACGTTTTTCCAACTCAGTGTGTTTTTAGAGGAAATCGTTCAACTAAAAATATCAATAAATACAGAAACATATGCTGTGCCTCAAATATACAATACATTCTGATTTTAAGCTGATTTTTAGTATGCAGTGTGTTCACACTGAAAAAGTGTTGAAATGAAATATACTCAAACCAGGGTATGGATACTAAATAGGGCTGATCTCTGTGCTGTTGATAGACACTATTCTCCTTTTAACCATATGCATGACAACTAGCATATAATACAGTGCTGTATAGAATGAGTATAGTTTTGGGACACAGTTTATAATCACACATCAAAAAAGACATAAATAGATAAATTTAATGTTTAATAATCCATATTTTGAAAAAATTATGGTGAAAGATCCTGGTTCCTTCAAGGAAAGAGGCTTATATATTAGCTCGAAGTAATACTTTTAAAATCGTGTGAAAACATTTGATCCTAACTTGCACTGATACACCTGCTTGTACATGTGTGGCTCATTGCATCTTAGCCAATAGTTTCAACAGAGCTGCTTGTGGTTACACTTTGATACCTTAGAGTGCCACTAGATGTGATAGATGTCAAAGGCAGACCCCCCCCCCCCACCCCCCCAACCCTCCCCAGCAATCAAACCTTACACCCGCTGTCTCTCTCCCGGGAGGGTGTGAACATTTGCCTGAGAGCAACGGAGGGACAGATTAGAGCAAGGAGAAGCTAGCAGAGGTAAGTGAGTATTGTCTTCTGAGCTCCTGTAAACAACAAGACCGTCTGTGTGTGGCTGCATGTTTTGGGAGAGTCATGGGCGATAACAAGTACAGGAGACTGTAATATTATACTGATACAAAGTGAACAAGAGCTGTAGCAGCAGATATGCATATTTCTGTAACCCCCTAAAGAGCTCTGAGTCTATCAGCCTTGGCAGTAATCTCTTCAAAAATGATTAGGCTATTGGCAGCCTGTCCCAACAAACGTATAATGGCAAATTCTCCTCTCTAAAACCCAATTTCACCGACAGCGTGGTGAGCTGAAGGGGGCCATAGCATATAGCCACAGAGAGATTAGGCTGGACAGATAAAGAGAAGCAGCTGAATGTCTGAACACTTATCGTGGAACCCGTTAATGATGGAGGGTGCTATCTGTGCTTTGCTCAGCGTTCCTCCTCAAGCTCTCCTCTCTCTCCGCCAGTCAAAGTGAGGACAGAACGATCGGTGACAGAAAGAAAGAAATTTAACAAAGTGTCAGGATCAGCGTTCCTTGTTCCTTTCTGAATGACAATACTTAAGGCTTTTGTGCCACCCAACCTTCTGGCCCCTCTTTGTTGTATCTTGGAATTGAACACAAAAGGCTGAATTTATAATGCTTACATTGAAAATGGACAGCCCACCTCAAAATCTGCTGTGGTATTTTAATCGCACGCAACGTCACAACAGCAGCAATGGGGTGAAATTGTCCTGCTATCTTTGTATCATTTTCTCATTCAAACGACCATCTCCTCAATCTAAATCATTTCAAAGCCCCTTTTTTTATGTACAACAGGCACAGAAATTTACTTGGAGTCCAACAATGCCCCTACGCAAACTCTTGCCAAGTGTGGTAGATTGCATGGACTTGCATTTACATGGTGGAATCATAAATCCAGCGCAGCTATCCAGCTATGAATAAATCATGCTGAATGTGAAATTCCGCCACAGGAAAAGCCCTGTGAGTGTGTGCATGAGTGTGTGTGAGTGTGTGTGTGTGTGTGTGTGTGTGTGTGTGTGTGTATGAGTGAGAAAGAGAGTAAGTCACATCTTATGTAACAGCAAGGACCGCATTGCCTGGCAACTTGTTAGAGGAAGCCTCAGAAATGTCCCTGGTTGCCATGGCAACATGCTCTGAAGTTCACATCCTTTGCTGTTTGCCGCCACCAAGGAGTTGTGGAGAAAATGAGAGATAGTTTGATATTGCCATACTGTTATTATTTGCAAGGGATGACGTAACAGAGTAGACATACGTGTTAAGGGTAAATGAGAAGGTCCAGACCACCCCTCAGTCCCCGGAGACAATCTTATCACAGAACTTATTTTAAAAACACCACAGGTCCCCCGGGCCGTGCAGGCATCCACGGTCCTCAGCCTGAAGAATACAATGGAAATCCTCTCCCCTCTAATGTAATTTTCCTATCTGCAAACCACAGTAGCCCAGAGAGCGGAGGGCGGGGGCCAACCATAATGACTTTTCAGAGATGGAAGTGATACCAACAGTCCAGTTCAGATCCTTGTCTCTCACCCGCCTTTTTTCTCCAAAGTCAGCCGGAACATTAGAGCCGCAAAGTCAATCAGTGCGGTAAATGATTTGCAGTGACACTAATCTGGACAAAATTAGATCAGAAAAATTAAGTGTACTGACAACATCTAAAGGGGGGGGGCTGCTACTGATGGTATGCAAAGTCTTAATTACCAGAAGGATCACATGCACTGCATGCGAGTGGAAGAATTCAAACACTGAACCAAACCACTACACCGACTTCATAGTTTATAAAAACCCTCATTTGTGTGCACACAGATGCCCTGAAACATGGGAGCACCCATGTCTTGATGGGCGGAGAAAGGTTTTGTGTCGCTCAGGAGAGCGAAGGTGAACCCGGACATATCCGACAGTAAAATGTTATAAGTGGAAGTGCCTGTCCTTGTGTTTCGCTGGCCTAATTTCACAGCAGTGAAACAAAAGAAGTGTTATTGACAATGCCCTGGCTGCACTCTAAATGCATCTTGCTAAAGCTATTTACCGGCCAATGGTGGAGCAGCCAAACATGAGATTTAGGCACTACATGGAGCTACTGTATACAAATAACCACACTGAGTGATGTGCTGCACACAGCTGCCACTATTATCATTGATGTGACTGTACAGGTTATGTTGTGATTGCTACATAACAACATTTACCTCAGTCCTACTGATAAGGCTATATTTTAAGTTTATAATTTACCAGTAGATATTTTTAGGGCAGCAACTAGAGCTGAATTTAGCTACGGTGTAGCTGACGTGTGATTAAATGATTAATGATCTACTCTTTTAAATATCAAGGAATAGTGAAAAATGCCCATCAAAAGTTCCCAGATTCTAAGTTGATAACTTCAAATGCCTTTTTTTTTGTCCAACCGAGTCTAGGATGTAAAAACACGCATTTTACTGGCAAAAGATTAAAATTTGATAAGCAAAGTCTAGTAACTCTTTTTTGCTCACATGGTTTTACCAAAAATTATTTAAAATATTTACATATTATCACAACTGTTGCAGATTAATTTTCTTTCAATCAATTAATCAGTTAATTGTATCAGCTATAGATTCTTTGAAATTAATTTGTATGCACTCATGATATTTGTTAAGGCATTACCTGTATATGATTGGACATAATTAACATTAATGAAAATGAAAAACATGAAAAAAAAATAAGTTTATATTAAGAACACTGAGCAGTGTTACACATTGCAGTTTGGAAATATGCAGGATAATCTACATCTTGAAATTTGACAAACGTTTTCTTGATTCCTTAAATTCCCCCTTTATGAATCATATGTGAAAGCTATTTGGCAGCATCAGTTACAGTGGATAAAGACATTATGGCGGACGTTGGGTAAAAGCACATGTGGCTGTCTTACACATTTGAGTAAAGAGAGTAATTTCCATCAGATATGTGTACTCATGCTGTCTTGATCGTCAGCTTCTGTGCCAAAGCACTCTTAAGGGCACAGGCTGGCTTTTATTTGCTTCCCCGGGTACTCACTCAAACCACATGATTCTAGTAATAATTTGATGGAGTGAGTGGGCTGATTTGGTTTCCCCCTCAGATCCAACACAAGTAGCAGTAATGGGATAAAAGGATACATGGAAAACATGGATATAGGCTTTGAGCATAAACAGACTGGATTGGAATTACCTGTTGTTAAGTGCTTAAGCTGTCACCTGTTATTTGATGCTCAAATGTGTAACAGGAAGTTTGAAAAAAAAGGAACAGAGAACACATATCAACAGCAAGAGATTGACTGGTGACAGGCCAAGCATGTTTCCCATTTTCAGTTGATATTCCCACTTCACACTCCTCTTATTCTTTTTCCCAGCGGTCTTGCTGCAGCCTCTGCCACTGAATCTCGACGACACGCCATTTTTCAACCTCTGTGAAGCGAGTAGAAGTGATTCGAAATGTCAGATTGCTTAGCACACATGTATTTGTGTGTGGGAATCTGTGTGCTGTCATATCGAGACAGTGTGTGAACAAGAGTGGCAGGCAAAAAGGGGAAGAGAGGAGGGTGAAAGCCAGGTCAGCATTCAGTTACCACAGGGTCAGGTTTTTATTAGGGAGCACTCACCTGGTCAAATAAATGGTAATGACATTATAATTTGACTTGGAGGTACATTATATATGGGAATGCTGCAAAACACCAGTGAAATTGGGAAAATACAGCATTACAATAAATATCACAAAGGCAGTAAAGCAAATCCTCCTTCAGTGAGGATGCTCTTGTATAGCTTTCTGGTAAAAAAAACAAAAAAAAAAACAAAAACAAAAGAGATATCTTTGAGTATGACATTCACTTTCACTGCTTGGCAAAACGTTCCTGATAATTCATATTTATGAGCTGCAGATAAGACGTCTGCCAATATCTAGACTTACATCATGGCTGGGAAGCTCGACAACTCGAGAATCTGTTGAAGTTCCACCTTGCTAAAACAGCAATCTCTGACATAACTGTTTCGAAAGCAAACCCTTTAAGTGGAACCATTAACACAACAGACATCCATCCCTCCATCCACCCACCCCATGAAGACTCTATAGCAATTCTATCTTGTTCTTTTCTTCCAAGCTTTGAGCTTGGAGGTTGCTTAGAAACAAAGCTCAAGCATTTCCAAGCCAGGACCAGGGTGTTAGTGTTTGCCTGGGGCCACATACAGTGCACAGGGAGATGAGCGAGTCATAGCAGCCACTAGCTGTGTCCAAATTCAGGGGCTTGATCCTCCAAAGTCTGTTTTTCCATAACAGATATGTTGTAACCGGCCAACAGCGCTCGTCCCAAATGAAAGAGTGTTACAAATGCAGCAGACACATTCTGCATTCCTTTGCCCAAAATTGGAGAGCACATGTATTCATGTAATGCTTTAGGCCATCAAATTCTATAATCAAATCTATTGCTGGTAAATATATCACAGTAAAAAGACCAATGGAAAAAGCTACTGCATGTAAACAATAAAAAGACAAGTGAAAATGTTCCTTCCTGTGTGTAAACTGGATATTTTGTTAATCAAATTGTGTTACAGATTAACTTTATATCAAGGAGAACCTAATTTTATTATTTGGTAGCCACCATTTTGACAGCAAAAATGCCACAAATTTACTGATTCCAACTTAACAAATGTCAATACTTGTTAGTCTCAAATGATATTTAACTGATTGCTTTTGGGTTTAGGTTTCTGGTAAAGCTAAGCAAGTAATCTGGATATGTCAACTAGACCACTGGGAAATCTATGGGAATTTGTTACCATTTCTGATATTCTATGGGCTGTACTATTAATAAATTATTTGACAAAATAATCAATAGATTAATTGATGATGAAAATCTTTTTTAGTTATAGCCCTAGTCTTATTTAAGGGTAAGCAGAAGTAGAATATGACGAAACAGTTTTCCAGTTTAATGTTTCTTTACAAGCATTCATGTTTAGTACCTAAAACATCTACAACGGCTGTATCCCTGAACACAACCTCAGTTTAAAATCTTAAAAATCATGACTAACAAAAAGACGTTACATCTCTGCTTTATACTTACGTCAAAAAGCAGCGTTGAAAATTCAAAAGTCAAACGGAAGAGGCATAGCAAACTGTGGGTGTGCATGCTCTGTGTCATAGGTAGTGAAGACCAATTCAATATTCCCTTGGTCCCCTCTCTAGCACTTACATCCCTGTAGGTAATTAATGACAATTTGCCTCGTTTTTACCATCATTTTAAAATTATGCAGTAAAACATTGTCACAACAAAATGCGTTGTATATTTGGATGTTTTTGTATTTATTGGAATGAATATTGAAATTGCACAACATCTGGGTGGTCTGTCCCATAGCCGAAACCAATCAAAGCGGCCGTGATATCCCTCCCGCTCCCATCTCCATTTTCAACAAGGCGAGCCCCTGATGGTAATGACCGCATCGTTGCATCACACTGCTTTCTGATTAGAAATACTTGTCCTTGGGGCCTGAGCTTTGAAAAATGCTAGGGCATTTCTATATGTGATGTGTATGCACACAGCAAAAGAATGAGCCCATGACAATTACTTCGCAGTGAGTATTGAGGATCAGAATCAATAGAAGGCAGTTTGGGTAACATAGCTGGTTCTTCTTCATCTTCTTCTTTTTTTGGCTCATGTTGCTCATCAGAGACATTACACAAGTCTGGGAAAACACAAATTACAGTGTTCAATATTCGCAGGTGTGATTCAATATCAACAAACCGTTGCATTCAGTATGAAGTCAGTTAGAGAGTATGTGATCCTGCTGTAAATCAAAACAAGTACCGTGCTGTCTCGCAGCATTTTCTTCAACAGAAAAGGCAGAAATGCAGGATAGTAGAAGAGAAAAGGGAGCAAAAGCAGAGGATGAATTAACAGGACAAGGTGAGACATGATGAATCATGCAGCAAGGCATGCTTATGATGGATTAATGGTGGTTTGCATGAATTAACATGAAACATGCTGTGAAACTGTTTCACTCAATGGTCAATTTAATACAATTTAATAACTAATTATGTTTCACCTGTCATACTTTAATGCCGCCTGAACGTGAACAATGAGAGGTGGTGATTTAATTGATGCTGGTTCCCTCGTTCAGCACTCTGTGAATGCCATGGGTTTTGTCATTCTGTTAAGGGCAATAGATAATAACACATTACCTTGGGTTATCAATGTTGCGTTTGCTTAAAAAGCACAGGCATTGCTCACTAAGTCCTACTGGGCCACTTAGTGAAAAACTTGATCACAAACAGATTACGAGTGATGGAGGGATGAATTTGTGTTCAAATTACAGGAGGGAGCGAGCAAGCATGGCCCATAAAGCTGCATTATGTGAGGATATAAAGTTAAATTTGTACTGGGACTAATCAAAGGGTTTATGGGTTTTCCCATAAGATTGAAGAGATACTTTAAGGTCACTAGCTAAGGGTGGACTGAGTCAATAGTAAAGGTCAACATTTCCTAACCTCAACAGCTGTATTTCTTTATTCCCCAGTTCACAAGATGGAATTTTCCATAATGAAAGTTTTTTTCAGCCCGAGAGGAAGCTCTGAACTCTAAGAACTCTTAAAATTGTTTTCACAGTTTTGTAAATAGTAATTTTTAGTAATTTTAAACTACATGCCTGTAAAGTTTTGTGAATGTATTTTGCACAGCGCTGAGTCTATTGTGGTGAAAAAAATCTGTCCACAGTGAGACATATGGTGCGTTCATAAAGTATATAGACCCCTTCACTTCACTTCACATTCTGTCATGTTGGAGCCTTATGATTTATGATTTTTTTCCCCCATCGATGTACACTCAACACCCTATAATGACAAAGCGAAAGCAGAATTTTTTTAATTTTTTTGCAAATCTGTTAAAAAGAAAAACTGAAATGTTTTAGATTAATTACAAGATTACAAGAATCATAAGCCCTGCTAGCAGCACTTTGTGGCTGTACCTACGTACAGTGTTTCTTTGAATTAAATGCTAAAATCTGCATGCTAACATGCACCAAATGACAAAAAGACTAACATGCTGATGTTATGATGCTTACCACGCACACCATCTTAACTTAGCTTTTTAACATGCTAGCCTTTGCTAATTAGGGCTGAACATAAAGTAAAGCTGAGGCTAATTGGAATGTCGTCACTTTTGCTAGCAATCAGGCATAAACCAAATAAAACCAAGGGCCAATGGTCAAATAAAAATTCTGTCCTAATGATAATGCAAGCTGAAAGTTAATTCAGTCATTAATTCATCCTGAGGGGGTCATGAATGTGTGTACTAACCTGTGGACATTCTATCCAATTGTTGTGGAGACATTTCTTTCATAACCACAAAAGTAAATCTCCTGATAGCACCAGAGGAAAGTCAGGGGACTGGTGAAGACAGTCAAAATCATTATATCAGTACCATCAATTTTTACTTATTTAATCATGAATCAATTAATTTCAAAAAGTAATCAAAAATTCATTGATGAATAAAATAATTGTAAGTTGCTGTCTTACAATATATACCCTAGATGCCAAAGTGAAGGTGGCATCACAATTAAATTCTCCATATATAGCAAGAACTCATGGATGATACCATCTCCCCACGTCCTCACCTCCAACTGTTGATGAGAACAAACAGTAATAAACCAGCTTCTGTCAAGCTGTTGTCAGTGCAGCCTTGCAGCTTGTGTGATCGCTCAACTAGAAAAAGATGAATCAACCTCAGTGAATCAGAAAACAACCAGAAAGACGGAAAGAGAGATACAGAGAGTAATAGAGACCTTCACTATTCTTGGCTGATGGGTCTTTTCCAGCCATCGAAATGTTTGTTAGAAAGTTTGCAGTTGTTGCAGTCTGTTGCATTTCAGACAAGGGGCAGCACGAGGGAGGTTTAACAGTTCAGAAAGGTCTTCAGGTTGCCAGGAAGAAATACCACAGGTTGCATTACCTCTCCGGAAGTTCCTGTGCGGCTGACAGTGATGGATTGTTTGGTTTTTAGAATGAACATTAAGTGGGGCTGGCTGTCACATTGTGTGGTGTTTGAGAGTGAACCAAAATCAAGTGTCTTGTGTGGTTTCTGAAAGCACTTCAGCTGAGCTGAAAGGTAGAGACCCTATTAAAATGTCACTGCTGCCTCATTTTGAATTCACAAAAATGTAAAACAGGTTTAATTTCATCTCCACGTGACGTTTGACGTTTGAAGCAACAAGGTGTTTTATATTTCAGTGAAAAAAGTCTAATCAAGGACCAGGAGCCACGGCATGCATCCATCATCCACAGCTCCGCAGACCAGCTTCCTTCCAGATTGACCTGAAGTGAGTTCCATTGAAGCTGGGTCAGGAATTATTGTTTCCTGAGGTCCACATCGGACCCAGGCTTTGAGTTGTTATTAGAACCCTCAAGGAAGTGGGGGCATTTTAGGGTCAGGACACAGTATACACTATTAACCCCACTGATCTTGGATTATTGCCACGTCAAACTGATGTTGGTTATCACCACACAGACCAGGCCAAAAGGGCTAGCTATTGTGTCCTGAGGTTAGCTTGCCATACGGGGTGCTGTGATTGAAAGCTGTCGGCAACAACAAGAGGTTGCACTCATTCTTCTACTGAGATGCACATTTCTGAATTTTACAGAAAAAAGAAACCAAATCTGAAGCAATCACTGCAACTACGACACTTTTAATGTGATTATTGTAATCATGTGAGGCTCATATTCAGCCCTAAAACCAACTATCCCTTGGGACTGGGAGGATTTCTAAACTGTATCACCAGAAAAAACATTTCTAAACAAAGACTTCCAAATAACACTTCTCCAAAACTTGTGTAGGAGGTGAAGTCATTTGTGAGCGAATCAGCCTCACTCATGGATGATTCAAATGTTCCCTGATGGGGAGGTGATGGAGAGGAGGGGAGGGGGCAGCCCAAACCCACAGAAGTGCAGTTTTGTCATAATTGTTGCTGAAAATAATGACTTTCTCCCCCAGGCAGTTCAAGCTGTGTCCCTCATTCACTGGTTTATGCTCTTTTGGTCCCTGTTTTCCTTTTGAAATTTAGAATGGGGGAGCATGAGATGTGTTTATTTTTAGCGAAGAAAAGTACGTCTTCAGCTCTAGGACTGCACCTCGGAGAAATGGCTGTCGTGAATCAAAAAGAACATGAAAGTAAAAGCTTTATGTTTCAAGTGCTCCATGTTACTAATAAGGGACGGTTTTTAAATGGAAAATACTACGTGTTAGAAGCTGTTTGAAAGCAGGAAAGACAGCTCACCAGACACCAGTGCCATGAAAACAAGAAAAATTCGAGACTGCAGTCAGTTATTGACCTGAATTATTATGTAAGGCTTAATACTGCAGGACCTAGTATTGTTACAGTAATAATGGTGATGTGTTTTTCCTCAAGTTCATTCAGTTTTCCTAGCTAAACATTTGGCATATGTGTGTTATGTCACTACAAAGTCTTAGCCCAACTGGAGGCAATGAATTCTGGGCCACTGGGAAATGTGTCTGACTTGCTCAGGTCATTCGGTGTCCACCTGAATTGTGCTGGGGTTAATAGCTAATGAAGCCGCATATAGAGTGGTCACTGAAAAGCGCCAATGTGGCTCCAATGTGGTGGATGCTCACATACCCAAAAACAAATTAAAAACACTGTTTTTTGTACATTACAGATGACGTTATGAGTTTTCACATAGGCCTATTGTCATTGGGACAGAAAGGAAAGGAGAAGACCAGAGGAAAAAATAAGTTGTATTTCCTGCTGGTCGACGTGCTTTCAGAATCTAAAGCCATTTCCTAGCACTACTGAGCCAAATACTGAGGTAAATGAAAAAGAGCACAGAGCATGATAATGTGTTTTTGGTGCGAGCGCATGAACTAGAGGGAAACAACACAACAAGTGAAAGATAGTGTTTAGTAGAAGAAACCGGCACATCCTTGAATGGAGTAAAAAATAGCTCCAATGCTCTATTGTAGAACGTGTGTGTTGTATTCATTATCTCCCACGTCATGCTGGTTCAGTGTCAATGAAAGACTTACTGCCTGTCATGGGCCACTGAGGACTGAGTCTCCCTGTTACATAAAGGGATTGTGCGCCTCTCTGTGACCTCGATCTGTTTGAGCTTATCAAGTTGTAAACAATGCAACATAATAAACTGATGAACACTATTTTATCGAGCTGCAGCCTTCCCCGTCTTATGAGCTGTTCCTGAAGCTCTTGTCAAATGGCAATGGTGTCAGTTCAGTTGAAATGAAAAGAATCAGGCCCCTCTTTCCCCACCCTGCAAAATCATACGAAAATAAAACACTGGTAAAAAGGAGACAACAGTTCCAGTAGGAAATGTTCAAATGGGGGAACATTTGGTGGAAATTCAGATGGGTGAAAATAGGGGTGTTCATGATTCACCCATGCTGCAGCTTGACAGTAGCCATCCGTCTTCTACTCTCTGTATCCATTCTTCTGAGTGCTCTGAGCCTATACATAGCAACAGTGTGCTCGCGATTCACTAGCAAGCCAGTGCATCATCCGATATCTCTGGCCCTGTCTAACGCTTGGCTAGCGAAGCGATGCATCTATGGAGACTTCATGAATACAAATGCAGCAATAAACTTTGATTCTAATCAAAAAAAACATGCAAGGCTTAAATATGGTGAGTTTGCATTGCTCTGTTATCACTAGCATCTCTAAGGTGCCATCATTTCGCAAAGCAACGATTAATTTCTTTGGGCATCCATACGCATGAGGCTCTTGATCATATAGACCGGAGCTCGTCTAAAATGAAGGGCCCAGCAGAGAAATGATGTGAAATGATGACATTGGTGGTTCAGCAGGGGAATTTTATGAGTCTTATTACAGTAATTGGTTCTTGTTGCTGAAAAATCTGAGGAGTTCATGCTTGACTGAGTGGAACAAACTGTAAAGAAATTCCCACCTTTGCCCCTCCGTGTGTGTGTTTAAAGAGAAAGTGGGGATAGAGAGAGAGAGAAAGTGGTAGCGAAGGAGAAAGACAGCAAAAGGCTCCCAGGGGGCAGGTTTGGGGTTTTAATAAGCAGTTCTGAAGAAAGAGAAGTGCCTGAAGGGGAGAAGACCTCAGCACTGATGACCACAGCAGTGTGGCAGTGGACACTCCCATATTATATGGCCTGGTGGTCCTCTGGCTTCGGTGTATTTCTGAAGACAAATTCCTTTCACCAGTCTCAAATTAGTGAAAACCCTCTGTGGATGTTATACTATTGCCTTGTTTAAATATTTATCAGCAATTAGAGGAATTCTAAAGTGCCAGTTTGTGTAATATATAATGCATGGATAACATTACCAAAGTGGAAAACAAGACTAATGCAACCACAATTGTGGTTCTATGTGTGGTCAGTTATAACCTGAATCTAGTATTCTGATATAACTATGTTGCATGAGAAGTTTCAAGTTTTCATATACTGCAATGTACAGGATGATGTGCTTATTTTAGTATGGTACATGCAGGAAATGCAAGGGTCACGGGATGAAACAGACCAGAAGACACAGAGAGTCAGACAGCGTGCAAGGTATCATAATCATAAAGGACTAGCGCAGCATCAGAAATGATTTTCCTACCTGAATCTAAATGCTAATGGTCAATTAAAGTTGACATTGAATTCTGACCCTTTGCTCCACTTTTACGATATTTGGCATAAATGTTTTCATATGGGTCATAATACTTGAATTAGTGTCACTATTTTTTTCTACGTGAATCCTTTCTTACTTTTTATGAACCTCTTATTAGCATAATGCACTGCACATATAGTATTACAATGAGTGCTTTTATATCAGTGCATACTGATTCCAGAGAAAGACTTTTCCATTAGTTTCAAGTTATTTAAATCACCGACTAGCTTGTTTACTGCAAACAACAGCAGAGTCTGGTTGATGAAACTGAAAGTGGAGCTTGTGGAACATGATTGCAAAAAGGGTAGCCAAGTAAGCCCTGCATCCTTCTCTTACTGACAAGCAACCAAAGGCCATTATTGCAAGTTTGGCAGAGGTTAAGCCATGAGGCTAAGTGATAGTTAAATCTCCACCTGGCAGCAAAATATTTCACCAGTGCTAGCAGTGCTGCGACACAATAGAAAGTTTCAACTTTTCCCTCATGAAACTTTAACATCTGCTTTCTTATCTTTCCTCACAAAGCCCACAAGGACGACAGCCCTCAAGCTCAAATGAAAAATCAGCCTTATCGGATTTAAACCAAAGAGAATATAATATATATATGTATGTGTATATATATATATATATATATATATACACACAATGCAAATCCACCCATGTCTACCATATATGTTTTGGAACAGTTAGCCAACAATGGGGCGTGTTTAGACGGTGATGCAAGTCAACACATCACACCTTACCACAACTATTTAAACTCTGTAGATTGGAGATATTGTAAATAGATACACCAATACAATCTTTCCTTGCCTGATATTGATTCCAATAACTCAGCTCCAAGTATCAGCTGATACATAGTATTGATTAAAACTGTATACCTCATTGAAAGATAACATGAGGTCAGGGATTGAACAGTACTAAAAAACTGAGTCACCAGCCTACTGTTATATAATGAATGTAGGAGAAATGCCGTATTGTACACTTCATTGTCTGGGCTGACAGTGGATCTGCTTAATGTCAATATTGGCAAAAACTGTATTGGTATAGTGCATCTGTAGTAGATATGGTTAGATTCTGAGCAACTGTATCTCAAATTTATTCAGAAACTACTTTTGTATATCCTGAGTGAACTTTTAAAGTATTTTCCAGAATAAATTTCCATGTTTCTCCAGTTTAAATACTGAAGAAAAAAACCAACAAGTGTGCCTGTCTAAATAGGTGCAAGACAGGTTCTGGTAAATATCTGAGACTGACACTATGCATGCAAACTATGCAAAGCTATATGGAAAGATATCAAGCAGATGCTTGTATTGTCAGATTATTAAACTTGTAAACATCCTGAAAAAAGCCCAATATGTGGTGGTTTTATTCTGTTTCCTCTTAGAGTGTTGGTAACTAACCAAAAGTAACATTATGCCATTTTTGTTCTCACCGCTGTTTTTACCTATCCAAATTATCAAGTGGAGTGTTTGGAATTTAACCACCATCATCAAATGGGAGCTGAGTGATGTCTACACCAGGAGCAGAGTGATGACACCTCCTCTGGCCAATTTGTACCACAGCCTCAGGGAGCTTTCCGAGTAATGACACTCTGCTTGCTGACGGTCAGTTGTTCTTGTTATCACCCCTGGAGCCCAATAAAAACCACATGAGCTACAATGAAGTCAGATGCAGCAATGAATTGAAATGCATCACTCTTGTTTTATTGACTGTACTCTGCCCCAGAACATGATGCTTATATTCATCTGTGAGTCATCTTGATGAAAAAAAACAACTACTGCATTTTATGCCAACAAGCTCTTGCTATATTTTCTAAAAAATGAGTCATAAATGTGAGCATTCACAAAAGGCTCATCCAAGACTTTCCTGTCTGAATCGATTCAAGCTCCCCCCCAACATTTATGCTGCTCATCTGTATTTTACCTGGAGTGATGTCAAGCTTTCCGCTCTCTATCCACTGATTCTCTGAGCAAAGACGCTGCATATGTACTCCCCCGCAGGCATTACAGCCAAACCTGGACAGCTCCTCACCTGGGAGGCACACACACACACACACACACACACACACACACACACACACACACACACACACACACACACACACACACACACACACACACACACACACACAAACACAGACCTATACAGTTAAAGTTCCTATTCTCAACCTGCAGCCTGGGGTTTCTCATGTCACATTATGAAAACTAAATATTGATAGTGGTGAAGCAAGAAAGGCAGAAAGAACCTGTGATTTGAACTCCTGCTAAAGCTGCTGAAGGTCCCTCATTAGCTCTTACTGCTAAGGTGTCTGTATCTCTGCCTTCTCATTACTCTCGCCACTGACTTTGGCGTAACTGGAGAGTCAGAGGCGGACAGATCGATGGCAGCAGAATGTGAGAAAGAGAGAGGTGTTCCATTTCAATCTCCAGAACAGATACATCCCCACACATTTGTCATGCCTACACTCAAAACGAAGCTTGATTAGATGGCGTGTAATATCTGAGGCAGTGCCAGCAATCGGCCAAAACTTTCTCCTTGCAGCTTCCTTCGTTATGTTGGTCTGATAAGATTTAATATGTCATGTAACTAACTGGAAGGCTCTCCCTGAGACATTAAAAGAATAATTTCAAAAGTACTGACGGGTAATACTAAGTGTAAAAATATCAAAGCGGAAGAGCAAAGCATCAGCAAAGTGTGTTGAGCTACAATAAGTGGTGTTTTTTCGGTTCTCTGTGTGCGTCTGCAACTCAAAGTAGAATGAGGGGTCCAGAGAGCTGAAAGAGCAACTTTGGTTACTTGATGATAAGCTCAAAAGACTGACTGCCTGCTGCACTTTTCCTTGCTGCCTGGTGGAGGAAAAAAAATTGCTTGCAGTTTAAATAGCATGTTTTCTTAATCCTACTTCACTGGGCAGCTGCTGGCAATCTTCAGATGTTAGACTTTCTCCTTACTCTCCATGCTCCCTCACCCTCTTTCTCACTCAGATGGCTGTTAGTGACATAAAGCTGCTGCTTTCCCATCCTCTCAAACACTAAGCCCCTCAAACATTGTGTCGGCTTCCCAGGGCTGGGAATAGCACTGCAATCCAACGTTGCAGTGCTGGCCCTCAGGCTGCTCGGCCTCTCCTCTGTGTACAGTATGGTCTACGGAGCACACCCAGATCTTCTGGCAGAGACTGCAAATGCTACAGCCCAAGATTTAAGCTGAGAGACATGATTTGTCAAAGTGAAGGCCAAAGTTCTCTGAATATGCCAACTCAAGCATCTGAAAACAAATTGAAAGGTTTCAACACACAATACTAACATGGAGAGTCAAAGCCACTGGAGTTCTTGTCCTTTTTCTGTATGAGTAGTAGTTTTACGTGAGTAAATTTTTAATGGCTGTGCCTTAAAGTTGAACAGAAAATGAAATGCTAGTTATTTTTTCCTTCAGAAATTAAAACTACAATGAGCTATACAACTACTCTGCATATTTTTCAATTTTTTAAAAGGGGCTTAAATCACCTTTGTGACATATTTGTGGAAACATCATCTAAGCTTTAAGCCTCTGGGCAGGTGTTTCCAATGGCAGTGGTTGACTGACATTGGAGGGCTGGTGTTGCCAGGTGACATGCTGTCAGCTTCTGTGGTATGCTACCAAGTCCCATAAAGCCTACAGAGGTTGACACTAGAAGGCTTTTTCCCCTTTTTCAACTAGCCAGCATAATGTTGGTTTTGTACCATTAGCAATTTAAGAAATCTGTTCCTTTACAGCATTCAATATTGATGAAGATCCATCGCTCTGGAAGTTTAAAGGTAATAAGCTAGGTAAACTGCCATTCTTCTACTGGAAGATGTCTACCCAGACCAACTAGAGCATGATTAAAGATATATGCACAAGAAAGTTTCATCTGTGTTTTTCAGTCGTCCATCTCATGGACACCTCATGGAACTGACGCTCCTATCTGAATCAATCCAGCTGTCTACGCAGGCCACATAATGGTTCCCATTTTACTTGCACTATAGATCTATCTGTCTATCTGTCTATCTCTCTCTCTCTCTCTCTCTCTCTATGTATATATATATATATATATATATATATATATATATATATATATATATATATATATATATATATATGCCCATGAACATAATCAGAAGTGTATTTGATGCTAACTGTGCTGAGTAACTACAGTGATTTTGTACTGGGCTCGCATCGCTTTTAAATTGCAGGTGACCTAAACCGCTGACGTACTGTGCTTCTGTAGACACACATGGAGCACTGGAGCTGCTTCTGCTGCTGCAGCTTGGCTCATGTGCTGCTAACACTATGCCTGATGTGTTATAGTTATATTTAGGCGCTCACAGCACTTGGTTAATAGGACGATCGTGGTGGTGTTTGCAATATCTTGAAGAAAGTTGTTGGGACTGAAGCGTCAAAGTCCTGTGCTTGGTATGCTATGGCCACCATCTACACCCTAATTTCCGAGAGGAAACGTTGTCCAGTCACCCTTCACTTTCTTCTCTCTGTTCCTCTGTCCTCCCTGATGCAACTCACACTTCAATTCCCTCTATCCCCTTATCTCTCAAGCATTGTATATCCTTCTCTCCCTCACAGCGGTTCAGGGTCTTGGTGAAGGTTTGGTTGGTGATGAAATGCTTCCTTGCTCCAGATTTAGGTGAGTAAGCTGCCCATGCATAAGGTGAAGGACAGGGCTCTTATTTTGACACAAAATCAGATGTGATTTCTATGTCCCCGAAAGAGTAATGCAAAATGAGACTGACGCCATATGTCAGACCTTGACTAGACTTCTTTGAATTTTTATTGTGCATTCTCTGGGTATGACTCCTCCCAAAACTTTCAGTTTTGGGGTTTGAAGTCACAGAGTGTTAGTCAAGGTGAATCCAGAGACTTAAGTCTTTTCAATAATGTTTAGATTTACAGCCACCCCATCTATAAAAGGGTCCTCCTGCCCTTTTTCTATAATAGCTATTATTCAGACCTCTGATTTTTCTCCCAGCTGCAAGAATAGTTTACAGACATAGCTGAGTAATTTCCTCTTGTTTTTTTTCTCTGTGTCGCATAAAAGTGTGTTATTTTATGTCATGGTGCTCTCTCAGTTAGGTGGCTTTTTCTCTCCACTGTCTGGAGCCGTGTCTTCTCATATTTCATTGCAAATTTAGGGCCATTTCACACAACATACCCGAGACAAGAATTGTAATTGGCGCATCTTTAAAAAACAGAACAATACCTTTGGCTTTCCTGCATGAAGAGTTACAACAGAGGAAATTATCTTAACATAAATATTCATAAGAGTCCTCCACTCTGTTCACTGAGGAGCCATGCCTTCAGTGTTTCAAGCTATTATTCAGATTCAGCAGAGTATGGCAAGAATAGAGCAATGGAGAATATGGTTCCATGATGAATTACTTCTAAGTGCTACACATTACTCGGTAAAAGCTTTAAAAAAAACAAAACACAACACAGATACACTAGGACTCTGAAACAACTAATACGGAAAAACACTTTACTAAAATCCCTTTACACCCTGAAATTATAAATATATATTTCATATTACGCTGCCACCTATGACTGTGTCCAATAATCTGAATTAATGGTGTGTGTAATGTGGTGTATACAGTATGTATTTTGAGAAATGGGGGGGGGGGGGTTCCCAACAGGACATGTTGCCCCTTGCTCAGCATTCTGCAAATTTGCATGTGTGCACTTCAGTTTCTCTCTACCTTTTCTTCCTCCCACTATCACACACTCTCTCCCTCTGTCTCTCTTGTAGGACAGCAGTTACCTGCAGGCAAAAAGGCCTTGGTTGGCCTTGTAAATGCATTCAATTCTTCTCTAACAAATCTCAGAGCAAAGATTACAAAATGGTACTTTTTTGTACACTGAGGAAATTAAAGCTGCACTAATCAATACTGTTATATTAACCACGTCTCGAATGAGCCTCCATTTCCCCTCAGCTTTACACAGTGTTTTAGCATCTACCAGCCTACTGTTTTCATTTTATGGCCCATAACTTTACTAGTTTGGTTCACTCTCAAATTTTTCACTGACCTTCCTCCAGGTACAACAGCTGTTTTAGGCAAAAAGCTCAGAAAAACCCAAAACTTTACATTAACTGCCCATTACTAAACAGGAGATAAAATTTAACCTTTTGTTTCTTTTTAACAAAAAAGCCACACTTTTTGAAAGCATCAGTGTTTAATGTTCTAGCAATAAAAGATATTTTTCTCCAGGCACTGAATGTCAGGTTTTGAGAATTGACAGTTTTGGTCAGTATTTGGTCAGTGCTATCTGTCTTTTCTTAGAAGATTATTCTGAACCAACCACACACGCCCTCTTTCCAAGGCTGGTCTCCCTTTGGTGTTTTGCGGCTCTATGTTTCTGTGCAACATGGAGCAACAGCATGGAGATTCCTTGGGAGCTCCCTTTGGTCCAGCTCCACACACATTTGCACACATAAAAATACAGTGGACATGCACATGCATGCACGCGCGCGCGCACACACACACACACACACACACACACACACACACACACACACACACACACACACACACACACACACACACACACACACACACACATTCCCTGTCCTTCCCTCAGGCCTCCCCTTCCCCCTCCCTCTGCCTGTCTCATCGGGAAGGTCACAGGCACACAGTTATTGTTCGATTTGATTTCATCTTAATCCAATCAAGAAAAGCAGAGAGAGCAGCATTGATTTTGGAGACATAGAATAATGCTTATTGGGCTAAGAGGCAAATGGCTGATTCCTGGACAAGGTTAAGAACTTTGGGAAATATCATATCTGTCCCCGAGCCTGTCACTGAAGATATTTATCGTTTATTTACTTCTCACTGCAAAATGTAAACAAAACTGCCAGCTCCTATTGTATTCACAGTTCATTTCTGGTTACTTTGGTTCAGTAAGATTGTCTGCAACAGTAGACTTCTATATGAAACCAATCAACATCTATAACGGTTGAAAAGCCTTGGCTGTCCCGACCAACTATAGCTGAGAAGAGGGACCAAAAAGGATCCATGCAGAAAGGATGAACTCTGGTTTCAGGAATGAAATGGGAAGAGACATTTGGGAAGGGTTTTCAATTGGAAATGGAGGATTAGGTAGTGTCAGCAACTTGAGAAGAGCACATACAATATAGTGGAAGGCTCAGGCACTAAGCATCAGGAGCATTTAATGAGATGTGAAGCAGAAGCAAGTGTGGTTAGTCATCACTCTGGAGATGTGTCCTTCAGCCTTCATGCTGTCAATCAGTCAGGTTCAGTGAGAGTAACCTCAAGAGCAGAAAGATGGTCGTCTCCTGGAATTACATTTTACAGACCGACTCTATTCTACACCTGTGATAGTTTGAAATGTGCTGGGCTGTGGTCTGAATGCCTTAAAGTAAATGGCATCAAAACCAGGAAGATGTTTTCTTTATAAAGTGCATTTTTTTTCTACATTGAATGTAAATCCTGGCTTGCGCTACTGGTCTACTGAGTTGAAGACTGAAGAACAGTGTGTCTGTAGCAAAGCGTCGCCCCCTCTCCTTCCCACCCTCCCCAAAAAACCAGCAAAACAAGAAGCCAGGAGATGATGATGACAGGAGCTTTTGGGGAATGGCGAGGCCCACTCACCTTCTGGTTCACCACACAGTGTGCACTGTGATTCTAAAGAAGGACCAAAGAGAGACAACAGCAGATTAATAGAGGCAACAAATATATGAAAGTTTATGTTTGTGCATGAGGACAAACATTAGTGTCACTGCCCTGTATCTAAAAAATGCTAACAACTGCTATTCAAGATATAGCATCTTTCTCTCCCAGGCAAAAACTAGTAAAAACAACAAAATTGAACAAACAACATGAAGAAAAACAGAGCATTTTCTGCTCCTACTATGCTTGCAGAGTGGTACCCATGTGCAACATAATAGGAACCCAGCCACCATGCATAATGTGACCATCAGCCACATGCAGCTACATAAAAAGATAAAATGATGCAGAGAAAGGCGTCGAGGGGGAGGGGGTTGGGGGGCAAAGTATCACATCAATTCATCACTGCCATGTGCGACAGATACCGTGCACCAAAAATATGAAAACACAAACCTTGGGGAGAATTGATTTTTTTATTGCACACTATCCATCATTTGTATTTTCACATCAGGACTCTTCCTTTAATTTAAGCATCTCCTGAGCTTCACATGCAACATGTGTTTTAATGTAAACATGGAAGATAAGTTGCTATTTTCCTTTAGCTAGTCAGCCCTCATTATTACCATGCAAACATCAAGAGTACACTGTACTGTAAGCCTCAAAAGCTAAATCAATATATAGGCATTATTGTTAATGAAGTAACAATCTTTCCCACGAGCCAACAGAGTGGATGCAGCCTCCAAGAAGTGTTCCAAGTGTATTTTAAGCAAACAAGATTATTGGATGGGTTTGTTTTGCAGAGATAGACACTGGGAATGATGAACAGAATGATGATGAAAATGAGCATAATGTCCTCAGACCTTGGTTTCCACAAATGGCCCCAAAACAGCTGTGGTGTGTCAGTGTTTGTCTCGCTTCCCTGATGTAGCACTACCCAAATGAGGCCTTTTTTTATTATTATTATGTCAATGCTCTCCTTTATCTAATTACTTCTAATTAGGAGCTTGATTAGACCACCAACAACCTTGAATTCATGATTTGTCTAATTAAGAGAAAAAAAGCTCTTTTGATATTTCAAATCACTACATTCATGGTATTTTATAATTACAATAAAACATGTCCATAAATGTTCAAAACACTAAAGTGGTGCCTTTTCTCTCAGATGACCTCGCTCATAGGCAAAGTGTAGGGAGGGCAGCTTGGCAGACCAGCGAATGAGTGAAAGAGCACTTTTAAGGGTTTGTTGTAGCTGTCGGTCTGCACAGGTTAATTGCATTTGGCAGAGCAAAGAGCCACAAAGAGCCAAGTGTGGCTCGGGAATTTATTTATTCATTTATTTTTTTGCTTTAAGACTACTCTGCACAACACACCACAGACAGATAGACTAAGAACATTGCAAACACCACCCAGTGTTCTATCGAAATAATCCTGCTGTTGTCATTTTGCAGAAGTAATTGCAATTATAACTTTATTTCGATTTCTGTTCTCCGGTGCTTTTCCAGGGAGGCGGTGGCTGGAGTCTGTGTGTCCAACCACAGTTGAGGCCTGGAGAGAATTTAGTGGTTAAATTAGACCTTTTTACTTCCCTCTCCCTACAGAATAATTCCACGGAGTCAAAGCAATTGTCTCTATTAGTCCTGCCTGTTTAAATTTAAAGTGCTTTTGAATTTCCCTTTGTGGAGCCCATATTGATCTTGATCAGGCAGTTTTTACAGTACAGGAACTCTTCTTGGGTAATTCTCCTTTGTTTTGCAGTTGTTTTGTTTTTTTTTCCCTCTGGTTTGAAGTAAGTCTGAGTTTTACTGGAGAAGGGTAAAGCCACATCTCTCCACCTACCACCCAGAATTGAACAATAAGTGAGCCTGAATCAAAATCTTATCTTGCCAGGGAGAAACCACTGTCCTTTGAATCTGATCCAACCATAATACATTGTCTTGATGAAGCTAAACAAAATATTTGAGTGTTGAAATCAGATTAATTTACAACCAATGATATTTTCTTTTTCTAATCTTAAAGAGTAGCTTATCAGAAGGGTTAAAAGCAGTGTTTTACCCCCCTTATGGTTCAAAGTGTCACACCATTTTCATCTCTGACCACATCCAGCAGTCAGACACGTGCACTGTTGCACCTGTAACCCCTCCCAACAGTGATGTCACAAAGTCCTGGAGTACACCTGTCCATAACTGCAACAAGGTGAAAAGTTAAACATTTTGAGGTCACCAAAAACACTTTTTTCAGCAGATCTGAAGTTATGCTTTAACTTTGACTGGTTCTTTTTTAATTAATTTTTTAACATTCAACAAAAATAGTTGATATTAAAAAAAAAAGAAGCAACAGTCCAAATAGGTAATAAAAAAAGGCTGTACAAACTAAGAACAAACAATAACAAGGGCCATCCCTGTTATCGCCTTGTTAGGGGTAAATCCATTGCCAGATGCAGAGGGTTTTCTATTTGTGCTACTTAAAACACTGAAAGAGGTTTCTAAGCAACTGCCTGAATTGCAGTCATCTCATATACGGAGAAAATAGATAAGAGCCACAGAGGAGAGGAAGCAGGAAAATAAGAGACTATGAGAGGACGAAAAATAGTGACACATTTGTTGTATTTACATCAGGCCAAGTACTGAATAGTTAATCAATATCGCCATTATTTGTGGGATAGAACCACAAATGCTGATTAGTACCATTCCATGCATTGTAATTTAAATCCAAAGATATAAGAGATGCTTAAAGTCAAATGCCAGTCCATTTCAAAATGTTAGACTTGGGTAGCATGCTTCAAAAGTAAAGCAAAACTCAATGCTGACCTCTTGTCGGTTGAGAGTAAACTAACACAGAAACTCACAGGGGCTATGGTGTCCCTAGGTATCAATCTCCAAACACAGCATAGACGGAGAACAAATCCTTAGCCTTGATCTGATAATATATTCATCCATAATTAAAGCCTTCATTTCCATAAGAGCATGGCTTGCTCACACCTTCCCCGTTGGCTGATCTCTTTCTTACCCTCACTCCTTCTCTCTCTCACTCTCTCATTCTCTCCCTTTCTCCTGATCATATGATGTGTGAGAGATACAGGTGCTAATTAGCTAGTGCTAAGACTGTTCTTGGCTTTTTCACAAGAGTGCTGCATCTCTGAGAAATCACACGAGGTTAAAAAAAAGCAAGATGAGACGGGGCGTGAAAACTTTGTTTTGGGAGTTGGTGCAGATTATCAATGACTTAAGGTTCAATTTGAGGTACTGCCCATGGGCTCCTTTTTTTTTTTTTTTTTTTTAGTTCGGCAGCTCACAAATTGCGAGACACAAATCCAATAAAGGTTTATATATTGGGACAGGGTTATATACGTAGTCAATAAAGGGAAGTGCACAGTAATGTACAGCATACACAGATGTACACTGACACTGATGAACCAACGTGACTGTGTACTCACAGGCATGACCACACATGCACACAGATGAACAGTCTCACACAATTATACTCAAACACATCACAAGAACAACATACTCCCACGCCCTCAGCTGCTAGCCTCATCTATGTCGACAGTCACCAATTCCAGTTTACGTTCCCCTCGACTGGCACAATCCATCTTCAGCAGGGCCCCCTGAGTATATGCAGCCTCCCCCTGGAGCTGATCTAGCACTTCTCAGAGGAGACGCTGTGCTGAGCACAGGGCTGGAGGAGAACTCATAAGCCCGGCAGTATAAACCCTCCCTGCCTCTTAAGGGGCTAAGTGCACCGCATTGTCACATGATCAAACCTGGCTTGAAATATGAACGTATACGACACCAATAATACTTTATATCTCGTTCGTTAATCAATAAATTGAATCAATAAACATGAAGTGCTTAAAAGGAGTAAAAAAAACATTTCTCAGGGACACTTTATTGTCAAGGTGAAATTTAGTACTACATGTAACAAGCTGTTAATAGATTTATTGCATCATGGCATCAAATATGATATAATACTAAATGGTAATGTGAGATTTCATGATTCTTCATTCTTCAGTTTACCATGAGGTAAAACTGTCCTGCAAACACAAAATAAGAGCACAATACAAGCAGCAGAAACCTGCTTTGAACATAAATATAAAAGGTGATTATAAATCAGACAGAAACCACCCCATAGGAACAGACAGGGATTCAACACCTCACTAAAGTGCAAAAACAAGGAGTTTATTGTCCAAAACATCCGTAACAGCAAGTGTTTGAAATCAAGTCGGCCAAGACCGAGGTGCAGTAGAACCCAAAAAGACAAAAGATAAAAAGCTATCAGACAGGTCCTGTGGCGGTGGTTAGTAGAAGCAGCAGTGGGTGGTTCGCTGTGACGTGAGCGCAGGGATCCAAGCACGACCTTCAGTTACAGACAAATACTGTCATTCTGCAGCGAGTAAAAAGCCATCACATGTCAAGATGCATCCCCTGTCTATCGGCGAAATCTCTGTTAGTGTGTATGTTTTTGTGTGTATGTGTGTATATGAGTGGTTGTGAGGCCACTGATGCTTGAGGCAAGCGCATCGTACTGCTATGAGAGATTCATGACACTGCTCTTTGGATTATTGCAGCAGCTGAGGATTTCTTTCCTGGTGTTCGATCTATCTATCTGGTACAAATAATGGACTAATAATTGATATACAGCTCCATTTAAACATAATATGAGAAGAGTCTGTGTGCGTGTGCCCATTAGTCGGTATTATCTTCCCCTTAGAGATCGTTTCAGTAGAGACAAATCGCCCATTTGCAGGTCTTGTATAACTTCGTAAACAGTTTGAGTGAATACAGATATGTTGAATCAATCAAATAGTAATTATCTACAGCTGACATAATCTACAAAATTAGAGGTTTACTGTCTTTATAATTTTAACATTACTGTTTGCTGATAAAAGAAGGGGAATGGATAAAAGATAAAG
>CM029120.1:17510000-17565000 GCA_016859345.1 Istiophorus platypterus
GCTACTACGGACAGTATTCAATATTCATGTAAGTAGAGTCTAAGAATCCTTGTTGATCTTGTTGATAATGACTTGTGTGATATTTTTCAAGCTCTGCGGTTACATGAATCCATAACTGATTGCATGCAGCCTCATATTGCACCCTAACGATGCCCTTGGGTGGCGTGCAGCGTTCATCTTTATGCACCGTGTACCGCTGCGCTCGTCTCAAGGCGTTTACAGCCCAACAAATGCATGCAGTGTTTAGGGCTCAGCGCACTTTGCATCGTAAGAATTTGATTGATAAAGCAACGGGGAAAGCGAGGGCTGCTGTAAGTTATTCAGAGTACTACACCGGTGTGAAATATAAGGCTACATTCCGCGGGGATTTACGGGCAGACACTGCACCTTACGATGCTTCACTGTCTCGCCCTGCTTGTGGAAATTTGGGCTGAGGATTTTTATTTATTTATTTATTTATTTTTTTGGTGCTTTTCACGTCCAAATTACACCAGAGTTCAAACCAGCCAAAAGGCCCTCGAGTTTTTCTCATGTCTTAAAAATGTCGTAAATCGTGTAATTCCCCGCGTAATCCTATTTTGTCAAGTGTTCATTCATTAACAGGTTATTTTTCTTATTACGCAAGCGGGACAATTGCCCTCGAAAAACATCCAAACTTTTTTTTTATTGATGATTTTAAGGCCTCTGCTTGTGATAAATATCCCTAAGAACTTTACAACGTAACATTTTGACAGTGTTTCTCCCGTTTCTTGCCGCAGTGCACGGTCTTTCCGCCAGTTCTCAGGACTCCGCCAAGTCCCCGGAGCCGTCCGCGGACGACGAATCGCCGGACAACGACAAGGAAACTTCCAGCAGCGGCGGCAGCGACTCCGGCAAGAAGCGGAAAAGGAGGGTGTTGTTTTCCAAGGCGCAGACCTATGAGCTGGAGCGCCGCTTCAGGCAGCAGAGGTACCTGTCCGCCCCGGAGCGGGAGCACCTGGCCGGGCTGATCCGCCTCACCCCGAACCAGGTCAAGATCTGGTTCCAGAACCACCGGTATAAGATGAAGAGAGCCCGGGCCGAGAAAGGTATGGAAGTGACCCATCTCCCTTCTCCCAGGCGGGTGGCCGTACCCGTCTTAGTCAGGGATGGAAAGCCTTGTCACACTCTTAAAGCTCAGGACTTGGCGGCCACTTTTCAGGCCGGGATCCCCTTCTCGGCTTACAGTGCCCAGTCACTCCAACACATGCAGTATAACGCGCAGTACAGCGCCGCGGCCACGCCACAGTTCCCCACAGCACATCATTTGGTGCAAACGCAACAGTGGACTTGGTGAGAGAAAATTATAGACTTGGCTTTGGAGGCACGATAGGGAGTTTCATCAAAAAGCAAAGAAAAAAATAAAACACAAAAAACAAAAAGACTTTTCATTTTTGCAGCTTGACTCATATATATACTACCATTTTTATTCGGGGCTCATGTGTGCGCCGTGTTTACATGTTTTCGTTAAGAGAACTGGGTCCAAACCTCTCCCTTATAGATTTTATTAAGAATGTCAATGCTCTTGTGAATTTTTTTGTAAAGTATGTTGTGTGTTGGTTGTAGAGATGTTTTCCTCTTTTTTCCCTTTTGTCCCTTCGTGTTATTATCAGCACGTACGAACCACTTTATAATTATAGAAATTTTAATTTCTTGCTTCTTTTATGGACCGAAAAAAATATTTATGGCCATGAATAAACACTGGCAACTTTTCATCTATTTTCCCTTTTGTTTTTATTTCTTGTAAATATTTTCTGGCAAATGTTTGCAACCTAGGGAACTTTCGGCAGCGTTAAGATCAAGATCGGCCTATATATATATATATACACACACATATATATATATATATATATATATATATATGTGTGTATATATATATATATATACACACACACAAATTTAACAAAAAAATGACAAAACAAAAAAAAAAAGAAAGAAAAGACGGGGGAGTGCTTTTGACTAAACATCATGACTGCCGTGTTAGATCACATATGTAAATAACAGTGTAGCCTCGCGGTGATGGCTAAATATCCTAAACATTTTTCAAGGATTTTTAAATAAAATGCTGTGTTTCTGGAAGAAGGTTTGGTTTATAAAAGTGTCATGTTCGATTTGTTCATCTCTGAAAAGGCTTCGCTTTACATCAGAATGAACGGCGATTAGCCAAAACATTATATTGTGGCACAGAATGGAGCGTTGACTATGGGAATAAATCTCCAGCGCACTCCAGTCTTTTCTTTTTTTAGGCAAATTTAATCCAGGGAATATTTTTTCTGAATCCGAACACCTCACTAATAAAGAGCCTAAAGTCACTTGTGCAATGGGGCTAAAATCCACTCACTTAATATAAGAGGGCTTCTCCACCTAAGAAGCTTTTGAGTCAAAAGCTCTCCTTTTTGTAAGCGTCCCCCCAACCACTCCCGGCCTTGGATGTAAAGTGGAAGATTGTGGAGGGGGGTCGTTTAATGCAATAAATGTTTTGTTATCTTGTTCAACGCTAAACTGCAAATAGAGCAAGAATAATCAATGACTCACCAGCCCTCTTTGTTTAACCGCGGCCAACGGTCAACTAAAACGCTCACGGCTCACAGGGGCTTTAACCGCCTAATAAAGTTACTTTTTATATGATCGTATAACATGTTAGCGACGATGCCCCGCGTTAAAATACACTTTGCCCTATTAGACACCATTTTCCTTAAGGTGAAACCAAAACGAGCACAAATGGCTCCCCAGTGATCCGCAGCGCACTGCGGATTATCGGACCCCCAGTCAATATCTTGGGTAAATATGATAACCAAGTAGAAAAATCTATGCATTCTGTTTGTCCCGGGACAAAAATCTCACAACAGATGTTAGAGTCGCCCCTATCATCACTGAACAAACAGCCAAATTGGGCAGATTTGCTAATTATTTACAGAATTGAGTCTCAAGGGGCTACTGCTTTTGTGGGCGATACAGACTCAATGTGTCCCGGACAGAAAAAAGGTTTTGTGTCTCAACACTGGTTGAGCTTGTAGGTCAAATAAATCAGCGACTTGCTGGAAGCGTTCGTTGCTTTATATTTATCTGTCCATGAAGAATGGGGAAATGAGAAGTGAGTAGCGTTGCTTATAACGTGACAATAGTCGCCTATAGCACTGTTATTATTTTTTTTGGAAAGTGATGTGGGGAAGAGATGTGATATGATCCGCAGTGCGCGTTATGGTAATTATCAAGTGAACTGATAAATGGCAGTGATAAAGGGCTGACTCTCTTTCTCTGATTGGTTTTTAGTGAACTCTGGCTGGTTTCTTTCAAATCAATCTTAAACCGAGCCAGTCTCAGGACAAAAATAATTCATAAAGTGAAAGAAAAATGCAGAGGTTTTTTTTTCTGTGACCGGGATCTTTGCCTCTCTGATGGGGCAGTTTTGTGACTCTATCATTGCATAATAAAGTACACGACACAACACAGGGACAAAAGCCCAGGCCTGGTTTTTGTAGGATGTTAGAGGCGTGCATGTTAACGAGCAGCAGGAGTAAGGACGCAGACAGTGGAGATAGAGAGACTGACAGAGTTTCTTGGTGCTGTTCAGAGTCAGGGAGATGTATCCTTGGGCTTTTTGTCCTGCCTGTCACTTGGTGCCATTGTGATCTTTGCTGCACACGTTGTATCCCATATGGGCAGCTGTGCTCGGACAGGGAGAAAAGGATCTCTCACAAACCCCAATTTGTATCAAGCTTTCAAATAAAGCATTGTTGTCTCTCAAAGAAAAACGAATTAAAAATTCGTGCTATATCTATTCTGGTCAAAAAAGAAGCCCCATTCACAGATAACAGGGAGTCCTTCTTCCTTGATAGAGCTATGCCAACAACAGCCCTCTCATTTCTCTTTTCCCATCTATCCTACTATTCTCCAAAGTGAAAGGCTGATTATTGTCTGTCCCCAAAAAGTGGCTCGTCACGGCGCAAAAACTATTTTTAATTCCAGACAGTGTTTCTCCTTGTTTGCTTTGAGCCCCGCTGGAATGCGAGGGCCTATTTTCCAAAGCAGACACATGGAAAAATATTTGAGAAGATTCGCCCACATTACGAGTTCGTTTCGAGGACTTCCGTATCAGGTGTGACACTGGGCTACTACCACAAAATGCTCCAACTAAAAACAAATGGATTCCACAAACACTTTTCTAGAGTTCTACGCCAACACAGTGCTGTAAGTTAAGGCGCTTTTCATGCTGGTAGCAATACGGGAATATGCAAATGGTACCACTAATTCATCTAAGAGGTAAATGCTGAAGCTGCTGTTTGCGCTCTCATTTTACTTTGAATCTAGTGGTGTGGAGGAGATGTTGTAGGATGATAATGCTTTTTCCATGGGAACAAAAACTGAGGATATTGGCAGGTGTTAAGTGGACTAATGCGCCAAGATTTACTGCCGTTGGAAAGACTGGGAATTGTTGGCCAGTTTTGACCATGGCTTATATTTCTAAAAATATTATATATATATGTATGTATATATCTATATATATCTATATATATCTATATATATAGATAGATATATCTAGATATATTGTTACAATACATTTTATATTCTTTCAGGACCAAGAAAAAAAGAGCCCGTGCACCTGCAGATGTGCTGTAGATTTAAACACATTTATTTTTGCATCAGTCTTATTTTTTTTGCGTTTTTCCCCTAAAACTGAAGCAAAAATAAACGCGTTAGCCGTGTGAAAGCCTGCTGGTAAAGTTTTACGGCGAAGAGTCTTCGCTTTGCATCCCTGTATTGTCATTAACGTACCAGAAAATTACACTACCTCTCAACCAGCTCAGCAACAGGGTCAGATTTATCGGAAATTGCTTTTGGCTGCTTGAAGGGATAAAGCAGCGCGACATTAAAACAAAGCATCCCGGCGTGCAGCATAGTTCAGCCTGCGTGGATAACAATATTATATACCTCGGAATACAATACTTGAGGAAATGTGCACTTGGGACACCACGGATCTTCGTCATCCTGCCCATTTGAACCTCGACATGAATCATTTTTCTATCATGCACATCGCCAAATAAACGAGGATTTCAAAGCTATAATAGGCGGTGCTTTTCATTTAAAGGAAGCTATCGGGGTTTTATTGCCTTAAAGGAGATCCAGATTAGATTCGCCACAGTGCCGATATTAAAGAGAGAGGGAGGTGATGGAAAGAGGGAGAGGCAGACCCGAAATAGTTGCGCCGAGCTGCCACAAGATGGAAGCAGAGGTCTGTAGATGGCGTCATGCGGTTTTTACCTGCAAAACGTCCAACTTCATCTAATTTCGTCCAACACAAATTACAGCAACTAAATCGTTTTTCCCAGCGCTGAAATCAAAGTGTTTCTTCTCTTTAATGAACAGACATCCCGGCAAACTTGACTGTCTTTTTAAGTGCATGATTGCGGTTTGTGACATTGCCATGGATCTTGAGAGCATAATCATATCGCTCTTCAAAACAAACTAGTCTCGACGTAAACAGACCACGGCAAATTAGCAGCAGTTCCCGTTTTCAAAGTTAGAGGGAGAGAGAGAAGAGAGAAAGAGAGGGAGAGAGAGATAGAGGGAGAAGAGAGAGAGAGAGAGAGAGAGAGAGAGAGGGAGAGAGAGAGGGTAATTCCACGGTGTGGCGCAATAGGATAGGGGGATAAATATGGTGCTGATTAATTCAGTTCAGTGAAAGTGAACAATAGAGCTGAAGTGAGGTTTTCCAAGAAAAGTCTTAACTCAGTCAGTGTCCTTCACAACAAAGAAGACTGCGAGTTAAACGTCCACAGCAATATGAAAAAAAACAAACCGCACCCGCGCTGTGGATTATTCTGCACTGAAACCGATCAAAGAGCTGTTTCTTTCGCACAAATGTATCATATCCGACAAAAAATGACAAGATATATCCACCTGTAAGGCCTAGTTTAAACTAAACATGGCAGTTCTGTGTGGCTTTCTTAAAAACATACAAAGAACTAACAATCGGATCGACAGACTCGTGTTGTTTCAATGTCTACCACGTCCTGCAGTTACGCAGACATACTTTCCAGGCTTTAAAGTGCCCGAGCGAAATTATCTCCTCACCCCGAGGAAAAAGTATGCGGGGCACCTCAAAATGGGTCAAATGACGTCAAAAGAAAAAAGGCTACCATCTTTGTGCACCTGCTCAGTGCAGCATCAGTGAGCTTGCACCTGTAGGGGGCCTCCTTGGGTTAGAAAGACGCACCAGCGGGGGGGTGGAGGGATGCGGGGATGAACATGATGGCAGAGAGTGAGGAAGGAGGAAAAAAAAAGTGTTAATCTGCTAGAGCTCTGGCCATTTTTTAATAACGCTGGTTTGGGGGGGAAATACGGAACAGCCACAACACATTATGGCAGTAAATTATATCCAGATACTAATGTTTTAATTAGGTGTTTAGTTTTTGAGGAAAGGCAAAAATGGACATGGAAAGTATCATCTCCAACGAATTGCCAACCTGCTTTCCAGTGGCTGGTGATATCGGCCGTGTGTATGTGTGCGTGTGTGTGTGTGTGCGAGTCCATGCAGACCGGTTTACTCAGTGGCACAGAGCGTCTGCAGAGTGTCGTTCAGATCAGCCTCCAATCTGCATGAGAAGAACCTGGTGAGCTGAGAGCTGACTTACACAAACACACCAGTGTCTGCGAGTTAAACAAGGAAGAGACAGAGGAGCTACGGCTTGACGACAGTTTTCTGTGGAGCTGAAGTTAAAAAAAACAAAAAAAGATCCCTGCAGCATCACTGAGCATCTCCAAATTCTGTTATGTTGTCTTCATCTATATCTGAATTAAAAGTGTGATTCTTTCTGTTACCTTTTCTATCCAATTCGAAAGTAAAGCATAGTCATTTGTGTTGGGGTAAATACAGTAAATCTAGGTATGAGGAAATAAATCCATTTAAAGCATTTCAATGTATTTTCCAATTGCATTCAAAAATTGTGGACGGCTTATTTCAAATGTTTAATTTGTGGAATAATTGCTCACCAATAAACCCCTTTATCTGCTCACAATATATGTCCTTGTTTGTTAGGATCCCATACAAACATTTCTTGACAGTCACTTGGCAGTTTTGCTTGAACTGAATTGACTGAAAAAAATAAACTGTAAAATGAGATGACAAAATTGAAAGGAGGCATTTGGTAAAACTATGACTACAACATGATTGTGCCCTGCAGTGTTATACAACTCATATTTTACATCTGTATGACATGTACGTATCATTTGAATCCCTTTTCTGTATCCAGCATATAAACATCCTCACAAATTTTTTTGATTTGTTTTACGATTTGCTCTCCAGCTACTTACTCTGAGGTGCATGACTCTTGCTTTTTAGCTCCCTTCCTTATCGGCTGCGTACAGTGTCGTTCTTTCCCATGCCTGGTAACATGGCTGGGAGGAAATGTAGAACCCATTTGCTTAAGTGTCTGTGTCTCCATGTAAGGTCATTTTCACAACTTCATTCGCTGGGAGTGTGAACAGATTTAGGGCATTTTTGGCTCTCTTTTTGTACCAGTCTGAATCTGAGGTAAGCTGAGGCAGGATCCATTGTGATATTTTTCTGAATTCTTATACACTAAAAGAAATATTTAACACAGTCTGTGAACTAGATCTTATGAGTGCTTCACATTGAAATAGATGGATATGTATTTAATTCTCGTTTCCTCAGACAAGACAAAACAACTAGTAGTTTTTTTAATATGGGAGATGCTAATAATGAAGTTCTTAAACTGGGGTCCTAGTGGGCCTGAGTTTGAAGTATTGCAGCTGAGCGGCAGCCAGTTTGGAGTCATCTTACTGAAATGAGCGTTAAGATTTTTGACTTTGCTAAATGTTGAGATTAGGAAAATGGCAGAGTCTGGCGAGAGTGTCAGAATGATCTGGTAGATAGATCAGACAGAGCCTTATTTTTCTCAAGTTGCACTTTTACACCATCTCTCTACTAATACTCAAAGAGTCCATGTGAAAATGTGTGTATCATCTGTATGATGAATCAAATAAAGAACTGCAAAAAATCATACTGACTTTTTTATTTTAGTCTATATATCTAAGGGGCAGGCTTGTAATGTATAGTTGGATCATAATAAAAGTTTATAATAAAGTTATCAAGGAATTTTATAATTAGAAGCAAAATAATCATTTTTCAGTTTACATCATTAAGTTATAGTCTACAGTGGTTGAACTATCTATGTCTCTGAGAGTCAGTGACAAAGGAATGCGACAGTCAGTGTATAAAAAAAAGTTGTTGAGAGCCATTAATAAGTGATTGTGTCTTAAGCAAAAGTGTTTGATTCAGCCTCCTTCCTGCTTTCACATTTGTATGAGCTCTGTACGCTAATGGAACAAAAATGTGGGTAACTACTCATCCATCACTCTGGAGGCTTATTTCATATGCAAGATGCAAGATATATTGAATTTGAGTGACCATTAATTATTTGTATGCCATGACCTGAGAGGTCAGCTGGGATTCTTAGATTTCTCTCTTACATTAAAAAAAAGTAAGACAGACTGTGTACTTCAAATAAAGTTAGTTTTATTGCTGCCATACAGCATAATACTGCCTAACCATCCGTAAAGCGCTTCACACAGCAGTGTTGGAAAAAAAAAAACATTGTCAAAAAAAACTTTGCTAAACTTAATTATTCCCATGTTTTCATATAAATTTAAACTAAAAAAAAGGATGTTTAAACCCTCCTTAAAGAAACTTGAAATATTACAAAAGTAGGAAATTGGTATAGTTCTAAGTTTTAGTGTCTACAGTACCTTCACAAGTTGGTTAACAAACACATTGGATCATAGTCATAAACTGCAGGCTGACTGTGTTTGCTATGAGCACATCAATCAAACCAAAGACAGAATTTCCCTTTTTTTACATCATAATTATTATAGACATCTGAGGTGTTCAGGAAACTGTTTGTAATGAACTAAACATTGATGGACAGCAGTAACCAAATGCTTATTGTCTGGGGCTTTCCCAACATGTTAATTCAACTGTTCTAGATTTTAGACTTAATTTAGAGTTGACAAAAAAATCGCTACATTTTAATGAAGTTCTGCAGTTAAACAAATTAAACAAAACCTGAAAGAACAGCACTAACATGCATATCATGCATAGAGGTTTTCACCCTCATCAATTTACTGTACGAACAAGATCAGAGATAGTCAAGTAATTTCATGCTGATATAATTAATGTCGAATTGATTCCCCTTTGCATTATTTTGTGAATTTGTGCTGCTCAAAACTGGCCAATATACACATGACTAACATGTCATGTGCCAAACGATGCTCACGTACACTACTGGTCAAAATTTTTGGAACACCTCCATTATTCCAGCTGTTATTAGCTGTTAAATTTACATAATTTAATGCTTCAGTGTTTCTGAAATCAAAGCATAGAACAAATAAAGAACTTGAGGAGTTTTTTTAAATGAATTTTAGAAGCTTTTTATTGAACAAAAATTTAATGCATTCATCTAGCAGCGGAACACACTTATGGCATTCTTTCTACAGTGGAAATCAAATAAAGTTCCTCCCAATACTGCTGCAGAAGTTCCCAAAAATGTATTACACTTGTAGTTTGCTTTGCTTTCACCTTTTGTCCAGATCATCCCAAACCAGCTCCTCGGATTTTAAGTCTGAAGACTGTGCTGCTCTACCATCATGTGAAGCCATTTTCTAGTTTTTTCCTCTAATGCTTTGGATCATTATTTTGTTGTAGGATGGATCTCAGACCAACCAGTCTGTCTTCTGATAACAATTTACATCCTGCAGCACTGTATGGTCCTAATATTGCATCAGAAGGTGTAGTAACAGTTTATTCCACCACTGTGTTTGTAAAGACAGCGGTTGTAAGTACCCATAGTAATTGTTTGCATTAACGTTCAAGGCTTCATTTACTTCCATTACCGGAAAAAGGCACTGGCCAATGTCTATGGAATTTACATGATATTTCAGTTTGGTGACCTAAACTTTTTTTTCCTTGGGCAGGTTACCGCCTACAATTGTGCCATTTGAGGTTATTCACTGGACTTGAAATTTCAATAAAAACTCAAAAAATAGGGGTGAACTCAAACCTTTGCCCAGTGTTGTAATTAATTTTAAAAAATGATGATATACAGTAGATAATGTAGTTAATTTAAATTGAAAAGCTTATAAACATTTTCTATCTCTTGCAGGTAAATGAAAACCCACACTGCATGACAATTAATATTTAGAGCCAACTCGTCCTAAAGCCCTTTGTCTTAAACATCTGTGTTTTTTTCTATTAAAAGTTTTGCTTCTGTATTATGATATGCAAATGCCATGTGGTCTTATTTCCCTTTGTCTTCTCTTTCTCAATGTTCCACCTTAGGACTTGAATTGTCTTGTATAAAACCCACAGTCCGCTGCAGTCAGGTGGGCTGGATGGGGGACAGCGCCAACAATCAGGTTCCCAGAGTTGAGTGTTTATGCCTTTCACTTAATGGATTGTCTCACCTTCTTCAGAGGATGAACATGAGGTGCTTGAGATGCCAGCACTGTAAATGGATCCTGGGGCTTTGAGTTTGATAATGACTTGCCGTCATCTGTGTCAGACGTGCTTCAATCAGCACGCGTGATGATCAAAGAGCAACAATGTGTTTTACTGATTCAAGTTGCCTAATTAACTTCCGGTTTAAAGAGGATATATAATGTGTGTAGCAAGCTATGCCTGTCATGTGTTTGTGCATTTGTACCCTGTGGTGAATTTATACAATAATGTATTTCAGAGCTAGCTGTGTTGGGTGTAAAATACATTTTAAAAAAGCCTTCCATTTGTAGACTTGTTTGCAGAATAGATACATGAATAGATGCAGCATTTCAATAACGCCGATCAATGCGCCTTCTGACTTTATTGTATCACGTATTTTATTCAGTCTATATGGTCCTTTGTGATGCATGAGACTGAAGCAATAACCTTCAAATTATTTATCTTATAGTGACAGATGCCGACCATGTTTTCATTCACACAAAGGCGATGCAGTAGCACAAACATCCTCCCATCAGCCCACAGTCCTTTATGAGTGTTTAGCATGCTATCCTGTGGGGTATCAGAGCTAAGACTATTAGAACAAGGAATATGACACACATGCCTACTGTTGCCAAAGTATACCTGAGCGAGGTGCAAAAACACACTCTGGTGCGGGAGTTCTTACTAATCCTGTAACATGCATATGTATTTACAGTACGTCTGGCAAGGATGTGCAATGACAATTAACCTGCTTTTATTTCTTCATGTCTTGAATATTATAACTCAATTTATGTGGGAGTTACTTAGTTTTACCCATAGTTAATGCAGAATGCTGCAGCAAGGATAAAAATACGAATATAAAAGATATTCTCCTAAATTAGTTTTTAAAATTCACACAGTTTGACAGCAGTTTATATTCATGAATCCCTTGGTCCCCACTCAACCTATGGGCCCCTCAGATCCTCTGTCCAGTTGCTCCTCTCTGTGGCCCCAGTTAAAATCTGGGGGATTGGTAAAGTGTTGTAGGACAGTTTATAAAGTTCCTCTTATGAAGTTTATCTTCCCTGCCAGATCTTCCCCTGCTGTTTTTACTTCAGATTCATATCTATGTTCACAAATGTATATATGAATGTGATTGCTATATTCTGTTTTATATGTTTCTGTAAACTGGTCTTTTGTGTATTGCAAGCATCTGCAACATATCTGTACAGTACTCCGGTCACAGTTTGTTGTTTTAAAATGTTTTCTATGAATAAGATTGGCTAAACTTGCTCAATAAAATAAATGTCACCATAGAGGTTAATTTATAATTGCATTTTTGGGTGTTTACAAGAGAAGCCACTAAATCACAACTTGTACCTAACAACACATTCATCAGGAAAAATGAATCTAATATTATGTAACATAATTACTAGAAGTTCTAGATCTATTTATATAATAACATAAACATAGGAAAGTAATATATTTACACAAGTACCTTACTTGTTTATTTTGTGAGACTTTTACTCGGCAACCTGTTAACAGTTTCATAGTAAAATCATGTTTAGCCGACAACACACATGAAATGTTGTTGTAGTTTAAAATACCCTATCATGCAACGAATACCTTCAGCATCAAAAACCATCTTACACACTCACTCATTAATACACTCTGAAAGTGCCCATCCTTCAGATTGAACAAACTTGTGATATTGAGTAAAGCAGACACCACATTACTTATGTGAGCTACGTATATATATGTATATATATATATATATATATACATATATATGAATGTCTTGCATTTATATATTTTATTTTATGTATTTTATTTTACATTTATATATACTGTACTTGTTATTGGACCAATTTTTACATTGTGGTATTGTTACCTTTACCCAAATGCAGTGTTTAAATTCCCCCTAGCGAGTAAATACTGGTTTTTATAGGGTTTAGTCTTCCACCAAAACAGTACACTGGTTTATCATGATACTTCCTACATTTATTCATCTCTGTTACCTGAGGTTCATTCACACTAAAAAATAACAACCATGCTTAAGTATTATACTTCAAGTCAGCAAAAATCTGATATGAATAATATACTGTATACTGTATAGGAGTTCCAGACAATGTCATTATGTGGGGAACACAGAGATCTCTGTAATATAAGTTGGTTAGCCTACTTTAGGTAATAAAGAATAGTGGGAAGTGTAGTAGTGGAGCTGGATGCATTTTTGCTTTTTAAACTGAATAAACAAAGTACATAAGGATGAAGGTGAAACAATTTAGTAAACACAGAAGGGATATTATTGTAAAAGTACAGTTATTTTAGGACATTTATTTTGAAGCATGCAAAGGGACTGGGAAAGCCACTGGTATGAGAAGCACGGCTGTGAGTGGTTCCAATCCCAGAATGAGTTTGGATTGGAACCACTCACAGATGTGCTTAAAGTCCATCTACAGAGGGCTGTGGTAACACAAAGTGGACAGCTTAGAGGCACAAGTCTTACCTCTCTACTATTTGGACGGGAACTAGGTTGCTGCCGAGATAATCCTGGTACCTTCAAAAGAGTCACCTTCAAAGAATAAAAGTGCTAAAAACATTTCTTTTTTGTGATGAATCTGGCTGTTCATTATTATTTCATCAGCATGAATTAGTACAAGAGTTTTTTGTTACTGAAATTGATACATTGTAGTCTTTAGTAAAATATACAGTCATTATTATATTATACATTAGAAAAAGTGTGTGAAATAGGATCTTACAAATAGTGTACACATTATATGATAAGTAAACTTTTTTTTTTATCAAACAATATTTGGGTGCCCATATACACACCGACGGAGATTTTGCTTGCTGAAATCATTCTTCTCATGGCCATTGAGGCATCCTTTCCTAAGGCACTTTCAAAGTAAGGTAAGTGAATTTGGACAAATACCACAGTCCAAATTTGTGCAAAATTGTAGTGGGGCTTATATGAAGTTTTAGTCATGGGCACCTGACTATTGTTGCAAGACAAACATGAAAAAAATGTGAACCTATCATTTGATTTACACAGTAGATAGTTCCTCTAAACATCTTGATCATGTGGCATTACATTCACAGCGGTCTGAATTGCATGTTAGAGACCCTTTTATGAGATGGACCTTGAACACATAACTTGCAGGCTGTTTGTAAGAGTTCAGAAAAATGTTTGTCCATTAGTGTTCTTATGAATGTAACACTATGTTTGGTAAACATAGACAAAGAGTGTCTGAAACAAAGCAGATCCCATTATCGGTGTTCTTCAGGCATTATTTGAGCCCTGACTTCTGCTTTCAAGTAGATAACATTCCATATTGAATGTTTCACAGCAGACCTTTCAGCTCCTCATAGTAGGAAAAGCTCAGTTTTGACTAATAACATTAACAATGGCCATGACAATAAACCAGCGTGCACAGTACCATTCCCTGCTGTTACACATCAAACTGTCCTCCATGAAAAAGCCTGCCAACAAAGTGAAAGGATTTGATCCATTTACACATAGCACACATTTGGATTTTTTTCCTTTTGCAAATGATAGATTATTAAATATGGTTACATTCCCAAATAAAGGTCAATTAGTGGATTCTAACAACACATAGTTAACATCTCTGCATACCTTGTGATACATGAATATTAAAATTGAAACTCTTTACTCAAATTGCATTATCAAATGCAGGGAGAAATTATTGCTTTTTTACACAGTGTCTTTCGAGAGAGAAATATCTCTGATTCTAAATGTTTTTGTTTTAAACAACTGAGTATGCATCCATTCAATATACATGGATATTGCTGCAGTGTATACACACTACAAACATCAGTAAATCAAATAAGAGCTTTGAAAGGTGAGCAGTAGGTGAAGACTGAAGGATGTATTGTGTGTTTTCCCGTTGACTGAGCATCAGTCGTCCAACCGGAGGAATCTTTTTCTGGCTCCTGCACACATGGCTGGAGGGATGAGAGAGGAGGTACAGTCTGTGGTGTTTTAGTGCACAATTTCACGATGGTTTCAGAGAAGAGGCCAGCCAAGCATTTCAAGTGGCAGAGCAGCGAGAGTGCAGCATTGTAGAGGAGAGCAGGTAGTGTAATAATCAGGTAGACAAGATGACATCAAGCGTCCTCAGGGATGGCCAGGCACAGAGAGTAGACATCCTTCCAGAGAAAAAGAAACCGCTGACACAAGACAAGACAAAACCAACAAACAAAAGAGCCATTAGCCTCAGGAGGACTTGTTATAACCATGCAACAGCAGAAAGTTAGACACTCATTGCAACACATGCAGGGACTGACAAAAAGATATTTAAAGACTGCAGATAAATAATGAAACATGTCAAGCTGTCTTTAATGTAGGCATTTCTCAGAAGTCAGTAACAATAGGAAAAATTTAATAGGATTACTCTTAATTTGTGCAGCAGCACCTGTTGTATTTACATTTTCCTTGCACTTCCACTAATTCCCAAGGTTCTTAGAGCTAGAGAAATGGAGTTATGGGACCTGTGGGATGTGTAAAAAGGCTTAACAAATACTACATATAATAATTTATCTTCTTTTACAAAATATCTCATCATAGATCTGATGGCAAATAACAAAATAAATGAATGTGTGAATGTTTGAAATAGCTCTCTCTCTAAGGCTTGACCGTTACAGTACTTAAAACTGAAATATTTTACTATATGTTAAACCTGAATAGAATTTGTATGCTTATACAAATAGTTAATTTTGCAATATAATAATACATATGTTAGTCCATTTCAGACTGTAAGATATTTATTATGTTTTACACTTTATACAATATCATACAATTGCATCCTTATATAAAAACAAAAAAGACAGACACACTGCGTTAAATGGCAAATTAATGACCTCTGAATGAAGGTAATGAAGGTAATGAAGTAGACAGTGATGACAGGATGTGGACTAAAATAAATGATGAGCTTGATGATTTTTTGGCATCAACTCCAACACTAAACATGAACTTTTTAAACTTTTTTTTTTACTATCCATATCATACCATCCTCCTGTTTTTCCAAATTCAGGAGTTATTATTAACAATTAATACCAGGTGTGATAACTGTTCTGGTACATGTCATTGAGCTAGAGAGCTAAAACCCTGTGTTGCAGTGCTATGTACTGTTGTCTATTGTGTGACTCACAAAAGATTAAAAAAAAAAAGCTTGAACTATAAAATGCTAGAGTTTAGTGTTTTTAAACATATTAGAGAAATTAAGAATTTTAAAACCAATTTCTCTTTTTTGCACTGATATGATTTTATAAACTTATTTGATTTTTATAATTTCCTTTTTCTGTAGTTATGAATAGAGATATTTTGCACACAATTTATCAAGTTTAAAAAATAGGTTGACCCACTGTCACTGAGGACAATTCATTTACTCACACTGCTTTATTTTGGGGTGTGATATCATTTAAACCACTGTAATTTGATTAATTTACTGTAATACTAGTCTTTTTGCTTGATACTTGAGCACATTGTTATCACTCACTACATTAAAATTTAAATTCAATCTGCACTATATACTGGTTCTCTTTTTTAAAAAATACCCAGATGTCCATATTCTCATGAAAACACAGAGAAAGTCATGAAGAGAAACACCATTTACACAATGTGTGTACTGTTGCTCCAGTTATTATCTGTGCATTGGACAAAAGTGAACTTTTGTCTGCTGTAGTTCCTCAGATGGCCACCAAAGAAATACTGAAAAAACAATAGCAGTATGTGAATAATAACAAATGTTTTGTGTATGGATGTTATTATTAGATAAGCTGCATGTTGTAATTTAAACAGGATGCATAATGTATCAGCTTTATTTTTTAGTTTACTAATATCTGAATGTGTGCTGTGGGTAAGTGCAAAATAGTTTTCATTATGATATGTTTGGTTCAGAATAACTACAGGCGGTTAAATGAACTTATAACTAACTTCTTGTTACAAAAAAAATCTGTTTGATAATATTGGAGAAAAAGCCATTAGACTGAAATGTGGCTTGTTTAATTCCGGTAAAGTTGACATGGGAAAACCAAATGTATCCTTGAGCAGGGCACCAGCAAACAAACCTTTCATTTTAACTTATTTTTTGCACTAGATGTTGGCCAACCTCTCTGGGTAGATGAGAATTTAAGAGACCAAATCGATTTTCCAAACACAAATAATCAATTTATAAATGATTTTTTTTTGTAGCTGTTTGTTTGTTTATTTCCTTCTTTTTCCTTTTAAAAACAAGGACATAGAAAATAAAAAATAATATACAGTAACGGAGGAAAAAAAGCTGTAATGTCTATACAAAATAATGTTGGTGTAAAAAACAAAAAGATGTATTATTTGAAATAGTTTTAATATCAATAATTTTTGTTTTGTTTGTTTGTTTTTTGTACATAGGCAAATATAAATTGACACAATACAAGATAGAAACCCATAGAAATTAGATGGCAGAGATAACTATGAATTCAGAACTTAAATATTCAATAAGAATATTCTAATAAAATGTTACTAAGACATAGTTCTACAATTCTACAATAAACAGTATAATAGTGATGATGTGTAAATGTTTGTAAAATAATGTTAAACTAACTTACAATATATAAAAGTTTTGACATATTTTCAAAATCTCACATCATCCTATTTTCATGTTTCTGTGGGTAATACTTCACTCTCAGAGGATTCGGTGTAAGTGGCCCTCCCCTTCGGCATGGAGCAGTTGATTTAAGCAGCGTTCAGTTTCTGGAAAGAAAAAAAAATAGAAATGAAAATATTAATCTCCTTACACTAGGTAGTATGAATAGGTTTGACTCTAATTCAAAATTGTAGCATTTGGGATGTGCTCGTATCTGTCAGGATCAATACATTCAGAATTTGAAGTAGTTTTAGGATGTGTTTATATGGATCCATCTAAATAATGGTAGGCTATCAGGTTACATACTGGGTAAAAGCACCCCAAAGTGGGGACAAACACACGGCACAAATATTGCATTGACATGCAGCTTCTGTTCACAATTCCATTGTTGAGCTGTGATGCCATTTAAAAACATTCTGTCAGCGCATACAGTTCTCTAAGTGCTCTAAAACTTTTCATTAGAAGATGCATCTCTTGACTGTCAATGTGAAAAACAAGCCAAATAAATGAACTGCATAAATAGACATCAGGAAACACTTGATACAAATTGCAGCTATTTGCATGCATTTCAGGAGTAAAAGCATGTTTGGTTATTTTTATAATTTCTTTTACCACACATGATGATGTTGAACTTTTGCAGCTAGAAAAGTGCAGGGAGAGAGCTAAACTTCACTCCAAGATAATGGAACTAAGTTAAAATAAATAAATACATAAATTGCACACAACACATACCCCCTCCCCTCCCAAAAAAAGGAAGCTTGTTTTGTACCTAGTCTAAAAAGCCCAAAAGTATGTCAACCATTTTACAATAATATCTGATATATATAACTTACTTATATAACTTAAAGCAAGTCCTGGCTGTAACTCTGCACTCTGTTTTATTTTAAAAAAAGAACAAAAAAAAAAAAAGAAAGAAACCCCCCCACACACAAATACACTTGCACACGCACACACAGACACACAGACACACACACACATTCATACGCACACACTCACACACAAATGTAGTTAAAAAATACAAACCAAATGACAAGATACACCATTTCAAACTAGCAGGAACCGCACCACAAGAAAAATCCCACCAGCTTATACTTTATAATTCCAAGACACCTTTTTTTCATGTAAAACACAACAATTCTCCCGTAAAAAGCTCTACTACAACATAAAATGTGAAATATCATTTCAGTACGCCATCAAACAGATTTCATCTTATCACAACAATTGGCTTCCAGGGGCAATTAGACACAGAAAAAGACTGGCAGAGACATTTTGCCATATGAGCAACTGTGTGGCAATGGAAGAGTGAGCCGTGGTTGAGTCACAACCCTGGTCTGTAACAGCTTTGTTTACCTGCCCTCACTGCTGCCACAATTAATGCCACATGGAAGTGGACAAACCAGGTACCCTTGGAACCAGGCGCCCTGTCCAAGTACGCCATCTGCTTTGTTCTACCGTGCATTTGGTAATCAGCACTGATCGTCTGATGTGGGGTTTTTTTTTAACTGTTTTTACAAAAAAGAGCTGCTATGAAATGTTGCCACTCAAAACAATGTAGCGGACTGTGGCACTCACAGGCCCTAAAATTCAGGAAAGTAAACCCTGAAAGGTGGAATGGGGTGGAGATTCTTTTTTTTCTCTAAATCCATTTAAGGTGACAAGTTATGGAAAAACTGAACTGACTTATTCATGAATATATATGTATTTAGTTTGGTATTAGTATTCGATGCATGATTATTAGAAGCTACTAAGGCTAATCTCACTCTATCTCACTCCCACTCTAATACTGATCATACCAGTGTTTATTAAAGAGACTCAGAGAGCTTATTTAACTACCTTCCAGCATGTATTTGAGCTATAAATTAAAAAAAAAATTACAGGAGGTTTATGTGCTATTTTTGTGTCTAAACTGAATCATCAACTTCTGATTAAAAATGGGAACACAAGGAAAATTTCATAAGCCAAATGCCTGTGCCTTTTGACATTAATGATTTTACTTAAGAAAAAAAAATTGTAAAAGTCTAACTCTGTGTTTGCATTGATTTGGAGACAGCTGATCAGTTTGTGGTGTAAAGTCTACTGATCTGCGAAACAAAAAGAAATGACTCCAGCATCTTTTCACAGGTGGAAGGATTTAAAAAAAAGCACATCATCATTAAGTGGCATCAGCTTTTAAAACCTCAACATGACAGCACATTTTTTGGTCAAGGTTCTTTTAAGATTAAAACATTTCTCCTACTTAATGGTCTAAATGGAGACTTGTGTCTTCAAAGTGATATATCAAAAACAGTTGGGATCATGCTCCGTTATACTTAGATACTGTCACTGGTACTATTTGTTTTTTCGTGGCTTTGGTTTGTTGGCTTGAATGCTTAAAATACTTTTTTTTTTTTTAAATTCAGGATACAGGGACTTTAACGCAGTTTAATAATGTCACTCCTATAAGTGATGGAAATCCCATTGTCTTATACAGTAAAACTATTTCCATGGGGGAAAAAATATAATTTTTTTGGGTTTAACTGTAACATGGTCAATTGAGCTTACCCCTGCATCCAGTGGAGTCCCCAGAGTCTGATTATAGCCTTAATGGTAACAGTAATACACTAAATGAACTGCTACACCTTATCCTGGGAAACTTTAAGAATAACTTTTGCACTGTAATCCTATTACAGCATTTTGAATTATCTGCTCTCCATATCTCCCAGCTGTCAGATTATGGTCAGCGTCCCATGAAAGCCCATATTCAGTTTTTGGGCGCCCTATTAGCATCATTTCGTCCATCAAGCGACATTAATTGTGAATGAATGCAAACTCCTGCGGAAGAATACGGTCTTCAAGAGGCCTGTCACATACTTTCTCCACTTGGGAGGACCTTTAACCTACTTAGCCGAGGAACCGCACCGTTTCAAGTAGTGCAGCTGAAAGATATGCACCTGCCCGCTTTTTACTCTCACACTGCTCGGCGATTTAAGAGGAGCGAAAGTATTTGATCTAAATGGTACTACACTGACTGCAGGTGTTTGATTTCTTCCAAAAAATTTCCCAGAGCAAGTCAGCAACAAAGCATGCCACGATACAGAGGTGGTTGGAATTCTAAGTTCGGAGCGAAGAAAACAATTAATTTGTGGTGCTGCAACATTTCAGTGTCAGTACTGAAAGATCAGAATGAGGTTTCGTTTCTGCTCCATGGACGAGAAAATGACCAAATTATGTCTCGTACCTAATCTAATAAATCTGATAAATATTTCGATATTTTGGGAAGAGAAAGACATACAAAGGCACAGACACTGCTGTCGTCTTATAATTTCTCTCGCTAATAAATCGCATATATTTTTTTTTATTTAAATATGTATATTGAAAAAATAATTCTTTTTCTGCTGCCTGACCTCAAACTGTTTGTACTGTAAGAACTCGAGGACTTCATCCAAATTTGGCTTCTTTTCAAGTTGAATATATTTTTGTTTCACTTTAGATTTAGAGATAAAAATCACACTCTTAGAGGAAGCAGTTTAGTGCGTTAACACGCCTTTTCAGAGCACGTCAAATCAAAATTTATACTTTCTCTGTCTTTCTCCCTCGTTCCTAAGAACCATCAACACGACGCATCATTTTCTTTAAACTGGAGACGTTCTGATAACAATAGAAAAATAGAAAGCTGCTCGCTGGTCGTGCGTAATATACGCACGCAAAATTTAACCTAGATGTGGTCACCACATAGCTTACACTTAAAAAGTTTTATGACAGCAGCACACTGTCGTTTATCATTTAATCTTTGAGGTCGCACAAAGCTTCTTTTTTGTCTTCACTTCACACAAAGTGTGAAGAGAAAAAGGAGAAAAAACTATGACCATTTATGGCATTTGCTCAAATTTCCCTCGCGCCAAAGACAAAAAGAGTTAAAAAGTTAAGTTAGCAGATTGGAGGACTAGATGAATCAGGCTAAATAAATCTCCTATTTCTGCACCCTGTGCTCGGCCGGTGTGTGGCTGAGGTTGCAGGTCAGGACCCTGGCCCTTCAGCCGTCTCTCCACATCTCTCAGGGTATTGAACTAGCAACGACGAGATGGAGAAAAGCACTCCAGTAACCAGGCGCTCTGGTCCATCTGCTGTGCTGTCCTCAGCTGAGGGGGGTGATGATGTTGGAAAGAGATTGTTTGTGTGACACAAGCTACCAAAATAGGCGGATATGTGCTTGTTAACAACACATAAATGGTCGGATGAAAGCTTATGTATCTCATGTGGGGAAACTGGTTAAAATGTCTTTATAGAGCCAGAGCACTATTTATTTGAATACACCGATTCACTATTTCAGTCACATTTCTTGCGCAAAAATCTACAGTATGATTTAATCACTGATCACATCTTATTGAATAATGGGACATTTATCATTCTTTTATAATAGACTTTAAATCGTATGTTAGTAATTAAATATTTTTTGAAAGCTAGTAAAATATTTGGCAATTTCAATTATGGATAAGGACTGACAATTGCATTAAGTAGCACGGTCTGCAGAAAGTCAATAAGTATAGAATTTTAAAAGCATGTCAAAACAGTTACAGTGCAAACTAGCATCGTTTCTCTGGGTACTTTGATGAATAAAAGACATTTTTTGGCCACGTTACAACCTAGTTACCACCCGTTCTCCCCGGGGCGGAAAGCGTCAGTGTAGGCAAATTCAAAAGATTTATGACATTTGTCATATTGCAACACAAACGTTTGTGTTATAACGTTAACACACAACACAAAGCTCCGTCCAATAATTATTAAAACAAACAGAAGAAAGATTTTTACTTCGATGTCTTCTCTCTATAAAGGCTCAGATTTATCAACCGACCTTGGCAGGGGCCTTCTTCCTTCTTCCTGGTTCCCTGGCGCGTCCGTTTGTCCCGCTCCTGCTGTCCATGGCCACCTCATATTCACTGAGTGTAAAAGTTAACTTAGATTGACAACTATATAAATGTGGACAATAAGCTCTCATAAGCGTTGCATGCAGCCAACCCGCTCCAGATTTTTATGGGATCCTAATGTGGAGGGTTTGTGGACCAGGGTCCTGCTCTCTGACTCAGTAATCCACAAGGTTGAGAGGTTTGCCTCATTTACATAATGTTAGAGGTCTGGGGCCGAGGCCTACCTCTCTTTTCGCCCTGAGAAGACACCATGCAGCCGCTGCCAAGACAGTGGGAAAGGTGCACAGAGGTCTGTGCAAGAATAAGAATATTTACAGGTAGGAAATATGACTTGTGAAATATTTCTTAATATGAAATTTATCCGATTTTCTTAATATTGATTATTTGATGAGGGTTGTTTTGTTTTTTACTCAGACCATCTGGTTTACAACTTATCAAACAGCTTTTTATTTTTGAGATTCACGTTTTTCTTTTCTACTTCAGAGCCTTTCAGATAACTACAGCTGACTTTTGAATACGCACGTACTGTTCTGTTTTCCACAACAACAATGAAGTCCAGCCACTTCACATTAAATCCGCGGCGGAGCACAGGCATTCTAGGTGTGTGTGTGTGTCTGTGTGTGTCTGGGGGGGAGGATGCTGAAATATGCACAAGAACAAAGATTTATTACAATCAGGCTATCAACTTAACCGGAGATTGGCGTTCTTGATATGTCGCCATAATTGATGGCTGACCATGTCACATCTTCATTTGTTCAATTAGGGTGGGTAGCTACTTGCTGCCATGCCATGCTAAATTACATTAGTGGCTTTATGCATACGAGTGCTTCCTTCCTGCAGTAAAGGAAGATAGAAATACATTTCACGTCTGGAAAATAACCCCCAAGCAAGCAACACCTGCTCCTGCTGTTGTCTGCTGCAAAGTGCTGATGGTTGGGGAAAAACACAAACCAGAACAAACATCCTCATCATCCTCAGTATGATTACAGGAGTTTGTGGGCAGCATAATAGTCAGACTATCTTTATCTTTGGCAGTTATACGCTATAGACTCAATAATGCGTTATAAGATCAATAAATGACAGACGTTAGACTCGACTGGGAAGCTATATTAACTAGTATTCATTATTTCAGTTTGTAGTACCTCTTTTCTCTTTTGACCCTTTCCTTTGTGTCTGTCTTCCTCTGATTCTTCCCCTGGCGCCAGTCAGTTTGCTCAGAGATTACAATGTCAGGTCAAGACTGCAAAGTGTCATTAATGCATGCTGACCAGACTCGAGGGTTTGAGGCTAACAATATTGTCTCCAAATTGCATTAAGTCTAATTATAGGTTTTTGAGAAATGTAGGTGTAAAAATGTCATTTCTGCTCCTTTCCATCCCGAATTATTTCGAGTCAGGAAAACTGCAGCTGCATGGTCAGCTTTGGAAAATATAGGCTGATCTACGTATCCCGTTTGTCACAAGCCCTCCCTTGCTGATGATGTTTTTTTGGTATATAGTGATATACTCACAGGTTGGATCCCCATTGCCGTTCCTTTTCAGCATTTTTGTCATTTTGAGCTTATCTGGACTTGTCCCTCTCTGGTGGGGCCAAAATGATGCTTAAGGAGCATAAATGAGCTGGTCATACAACTTCATCGTGGCTCTTTGATGATACTCGGTGGCCCTTATGTCTGTTCAAAGTGCTCTCAAAGTTTCTAGAAAGAGTGGAATTCCCTACTGACGCAAAATAGTCATATGTGGTCAGATCAGCTGATGTGCAGAACATAATGGGTAATTCTCACCTGTATATAGTTGTCAGAAAGGACAGAATACTAAATATGTGGCGTCGTTTTATTCATGTGTGCGACCTAATATAAAGCAAAGTGTATTTTCATGAACTATTTCCCTAAAATGTCAATGACTATTGTTTGCTGGTTTAGGAGTTTTGCTCCGCCCCCTGTGTTTGTCGTAAACCTGGCTCCTGGCTCCAATAAACCCGGGCTAAGAGCGCCCTGGGCTCGCCTCCTTCTCCAAGGCGATCAATAGGATCTCAGGCGCACTACAAGCACTCTCTTACGTAGACATCCACCAAGGAGAGAGCCGATACAACAACACGGTTGATCTGCTCAAACACAAAAATCTACCTTCTTTCTGAATCATGTCGTTGAGCCCAAAGCACACAACGCCTTTTTCAGTGACAGATATTTTGAGTCCAATCGAGGAGACCTACAAGAAGTTTAGTGGCATGGACGGCGCAGGGAACCTAACCTCTCCACTGGGAGCCTACCGACAGCCTCAGGTGTCTCAGACCGGCATGCAACAGCACTCCATGGGCCACAACGCCACCGTGGCCACCACTTACCACATGCCGCACACCGTCTCCCAGTTCTCCCACAGCGCAATGGGGGGATACTGCAATGGAAGCATTGGCAACATGGGAGACCTCCCGTCGTACCAGGAAAGCATGCGGAATAGTGCAGCAGCAACAGGGTGGTACAGCGCCAACCCTGATCCAAGATACTCCACAAGTAAGTTTTGTCCTTTATTTAAACACACTTTTGTGATTTTTTTTCGATGTAAATAACAAAATTAAACTGACATTTCAGGAATGGCAGAGGAAAACGCATATGACTAAATATGTATCGTTTATTAAGCATTTATTTATGTTTGGGGGCAAACGATAACAAAAAAAAAGTTTATGCAAATTGTGTGCTCCGTTTTAAGAATTATTTCATTTTAAATTACTGTTCATGGCGGGTTAAACTGAAAAGGAGATCATTCTTTCAAGTCTGGCTCGACTTTTTTTTACCTTTGGCATTAGTTAACATTTAAAAGCAAGATCGATATTCATTATTATTATTATTATTATTATCATTATCATTATTATTATCATTATTACTATTATTATTTTTAAACGTTTGTTTAAAGTTGATGCTTTCAAACTTCAGTCATCAACGCTTATAAAAGCCAATAATTCATAAAGACTACTTCAGGCGAAATAGTGTTCTCCTCTTCTGTTTATTGAACGCACGTATATGTATGTATATTTTTAAGTTTCTAGATTCATGGGACCTTTCACAGGTATGAACATGACCGGCATGGGCAGTCTCACAGGAATGGCGGACGCCACCAAATCCATGCCAGCTCTCCATGCTGCGCCCAGGAGGAAACGGCGCGTCCTGTTCTCGCAGGCTCAGGTCTACGAGCTGGAGAGGAGGTTTAAGCAGCAGAAATACCTGTCGGCGCCTGAGAGGGAGCACCTGGCCAGCATGATCCACCTGACGCCGACTCAAGTTAAGATCTGGTTTCAGAATCACCGGTACAAGATGAAGCGCCAGGCCAAGGACAAGGCGGCGCAGCAGCTGCAGCAGCAGCAACAGGACGGTAACCTGTGCCAACAGCAGGCGCAGTCCCCGAGGCGCGTAGCCGTGCCAGTTCTGGTGAAGGACGGTAAACCGTGCCAGAACGGCTCCAACACGCCAACGCCGAACCAGCAACAGGTACAACAGAGCCAACAACAAAGCCAGCAACAGAACGGAGCAGGAGTCGTGCTCGCATCCTCGACCGGCAACCTCAGCCAGCATCAAAGCCAGCAGCAGGTGAACGCTTTGGAGCTGGAGGAGATGTCGCCCAGCCCCCCCTCACTGCACAGCCAGCTCAACATGGGCCAGATAGACACATCTGCTGTAGATTACACCAGTAACATGGTCAGCTCAAACCTCCTCTACGGCAGAACGTGGTAGGACCTAATACAGTACTGTCACTTTCCACTTTTTCTATGTGAACCTGCGGATGAGCCCATGCAAGAGCAATATGTGTGTGTGTGTGTGAGTGTGTGTGTGTGTGTGCGTGTGTGTATATATATATATATATATATATATATATATATATATATATATATATATATATATATATATATATATATATAAACATATATAAATATATATATGTGTGTGTGTGTGTGCGCGTGTGTGTGTGTGTGTTTGAAGGCTGAGAATGAAAGAATGAAGGCTGAAACCAGGGGCCCTTTGGTGTCGGAGGGGACAAGGCGCACCAGCTGATCAGGGCACATTTTCTTGACATCTCTGAGAGGGGAGTCTATTTTTGAACATTACAGAAATGGCTGCCCTTGAAAGCAATTATTTCGTCTCTGGACCTTTTGTAATCCATGTTTTTTGGACCTTCCTCATGATGTTTTAAACGTAGTCTATGTTGTTGAAACAAAAAGGAATGCTGCTTCACTTGAGTTCGGACTTGGGGTGGGGGGTGGGATCAGGTTTGAAGTACACTAAGCCACCACTCCTTATTTGCGGTGATAACCTGGTATTTTATCATATTAATATTGTAAACTAATGTATTCATTTAGACTTATTGAATAAAGTAGGGACTTGTATATTTGGCTAACACACAAGAGTGCGTTTAACTGTATAATAATCGTTATTGCGTCCACTTTTATGTTTTCTTTATTCTTTTGTAAGTTAAAAAGGAACAAATGCGTGATGGCTGCTGTATATGTTTCAAAACAAAGTGAACGTTAACAATAAATAACTTGAAGTGTGAGAGCTATTCCTGAAGAAGTTTTTTTTTTTTTTTTTAAAGGGATCTGTTGGAGTGCATTTTCATTATGTTGTGATTGAGACCAAATTGAGCTGGAAAGCAAGGTCGATGAGTGAGCCAGCATTGTTCAGGTGACATTTTGGAGGACTGCCTTTCATGGAGGATGTCTGCAAGACTCCAAGATCCGGCAATCCCTCTTTTTAAAATCACTAACACTTTCTGATAAGTTCGATAGTCACATTAATTTCTACGTTAATATCTGTCCTTTTTTAAAAACAAACTCTTAAAACGTATGATCCTACTGTGTTTAGTAAGCCCAGACCTTTTATTTGACCCTTCGTTTTGCCGCAGTGTAATTTATTGTGAATGCGAGCTTCCATAAAATACACAATGGCAACCAATTAGTTTAATAAGAAGGACTATATTACCTACAGGAATGGACTAGATGCCTCGTAATATCATTATGCTACATTTAATTCAATTTCTCTCTAATCGTATTATTATTATTATTATTATTATTATCATTATTATTATCTTTATTAATATTCAGAAGCCTCAGTAATTTTGCTAAATCATACATTTATCATATCATCAATTTAAAATAAAAAACAAATAATATACATTTTCTTGCTAATTTTACGTTTCAATTTTAGATTATTCAAAACCTTTAATTCAAAATTTTCGCTTTTTACTAACACTGAACCTGAGCGTAAATTAATCTCCAAAGCAGTCAGTTACGTTTTTTGAAGGGCGTTAATGTTAAGGATTTGCGCAGTGATTGTGATATTAAAATGAAAACATTCTACTATTATTTAAATTAATTACACTATGTCATATTCGTCAAAAACATTTCGGAATTTCACGGTTAAATCTCCTTTATTTTGAATATATATATTAATATAATATTTGATACAATCATTGATGGGCAAATGTGTCAAAAAGTAATGAGAAAAAATTTAAAGATGTTTAAAGAATAGCTCTACAGGTAACGAAACACTGAAAATTGTTATGTAATTACTGTTATATTGATTTAAATAACATTGATATCCTATTTTACCTGATGTATTAAAAGGCCCTTGTAAATTTTCCAAATACCCAGCAGCAAATTGTCACAATTTCTTTTTCATTCACACACACATTCTCATACTGTATGCATACACACACACACACACACACACACACACAGAAAAGCCATATTCTGATCATCTCTTTGGAAGATGAATGATTTGTGCAAACAAACTCCAAAGTGTTTAAGGTCATCACTTAGTGTCAGTTCCCCTTTGCTTCTGTCCTCCAAAACCTTTTTTACACCAGCAGAGGCTGATAATAGGATCTAACATTTCATATCCTGTGGTCATTTAAACATGTTTGGAAATTACTTCTCAATCCCCTTGCTGATGACAACCTGTGATGATGATGATGGCTATCAGTGTGTCTCAATGGAGACCTTGGAGAGCCTCCATTTCCAACCCCTTCACATACCTGGCAGCTGTATGTATATGTGCTATCATCCCTACACTCGAAGGAAGCATCAGAGCCAATATGCACCTGACATTTGGAATCGAGCACAACAACTCCATCAGAAGAGAGTCTGATAAGAGCATTAAAAAGAGAAATGCATTCCACAGTATACACTTTGATGCTGCAAGATATTTCTGATAGATTTTGTCCGTAAATTGAGGGCATGAATGAGCTGTCAACAAAGCTTTTGATGGTGGACCACATGGAATGAAAGTGGAGGTGAAGCCATTCTTTTCTCTTTTCAATAGCCATAGTTATGGCGCACTAATAGGCTATGCTTGGTAATCATTGACTATTGTGCCTGTTGCTTTTTTCAGTTTATTGGGAGGGGGGGGTCCTCTCTTTGTGAGAACATATGAGACACGCTGGGCACTGTAATTGGTGCTGGCATCATCATTTCTGTCTAGAAAGTTTTGGGGGCTGCAGCCGCTACTGCATGGTGCTACTTCCATGTATGCAGAATCAGCTTGCAAGCTGTCTATGTTAACAACATCCGCATCCACACACATGTGCATGCACATTCAGCAAACATGCAGGTAAATAAACAAAGTAACCGAATAAATTATATGTGTGTGTATATATATATATATATATATATATATATATATATATATATATATAACAAAATTACCTCTATAACACAAAGCAGATAGTTCTATCGGAGCAAGAGGGAGTCTATCACTATCTCAAAACCATATATACTGTTAGCATAGAGCAGGAAGCAGAGGATATTCTATTTCAGCGATGTAAAGAATTTTTTTAGACCACTCATCTCAGGTAATTGCAGGTTGCACGGCATAATGTGAATGTAGAAGGAGGCCTTGCTTCAGTCTCTGTAAACTCCCTCCCCCCACAACTCCCTTCATCCCCATTATTCTACTTAATATGTCAGAAGGTCTGATCGCAGAGAAACCTTTTCAAGTCCTATTGATGTGTTCCTCAATTGACCATGGTGACCTAGCAACCTGGAGAGCGCTAATTGGCAAGGGCTTAACATTATTGGCTGCATAGTTTAAACAGAAACACAGGCCAAACATATAACCCTCATCATACACAGTTCAGTGTTTTGCTGATACAACAGCAGGGGGAACTGTGTCATGTTGTTTGTCTTAAGAAAATGCCATTAAAACAGAGAGCTATAAGCATGGTCTGGCCTGGTTTCTGAGGGGAATATAATGGATGAGTAGGATTTTTCCTTAAGACAGAAACATATGGACAGAATAATGTGGCTGCACTTCACATAGAAGAATTTTGTTTAGGTCATACATATGAAAGCAAAGATAGTCAGTAATAATATCCAAAGTTTACTTCCACAGGTCCCACCACCCCCTCTCTCCTGCCTTCCCTAGAGATAGAATCTTGCCCCATGTCATATGATTAGAAGAGACGAGGCCTGCTTTTCCTTTCACTGAGCAAATGAATGTATTGAACTGGCAAGTTCTGAGTGTCACAGAGTGAGATTTTAATTAGTGTATTTCCCTCCTGCTCTGCAAAGGAGAGACAATTTCAATCTTGTGCTCTTCTCTGACAAACCTGTGCATGTTGGAAATGCTTGGTTTCCACAGAATGAGTCAGTGCAAGTGTGCATGTATTTGACCCAGGAAGCATAGAGTTGCCTAATTCTAGTCATTTTCAAATGTAAAAAAAATGCCTTCAAATAATCATCTTCCTACAGAGTGAAAAAAACCCAACAAAGTCTGAGAGTAATTCTCACTCTAACAGATTTCCATGATCTTATATTCATGAAACCACATTTGTACCGGTGGCATTGGTTTGATGAATGCATGAACTCAAATGCAAACACATGCATACCCACACATACACACACCGAGTGTATGCTATTCCAGGACTTGCACTTTGGCAGTGGGGATGGGTGGGGTGTGTGTGTGTGTGTGGGGGGGTGAAAGATGAAGGACCAGGTTAGGAGTATGTGTGTATTTGTGTGGGGTGGGTGGGTGGGTGGGGGGGGGGGCAGCATCCCTTATTAGAAAACCATGTCACATTCTCTCCTGTGCCGGCCGGACTCGCTGCGCTGCCAGTAATCCCCCCTCCGAGTCCCCCTGTGCATGTTATTCAATTCGCTCATAAGTAGTTAGAGAAACTGTTTTCAGTTGCCACTAATAACTACTGACCTCCAGTGACACAGGCCAACAATAGGTTTGTCAGGCCTGAAACGCACAACCAAAGAAGCTGATTAGGAACTCAAGAGGTTTGAAGCAAGAATCAATGGCTGCTCTGTCCTGCCACGGTGCTTCCAGCATGGCACTGCTGATTGTGGGACCTCCATTAGTTATGCCTCATTAAGTCCCACAAACTCTTCTTTAAGAAAATTAGTTTAGCCAATTCTAAAATCTATTACAGCCCTGCAAGCCCCTAAGGAGGAGCCAGTGTGTTTAGACTCCAAGGCAGAAGAGGTTGCATAAAGATCAGCTTTTTATGGTGTAATAACTTTCTGAAACATGTGAGGGTCTGTGACACTACATACATTATATTCAGTCTATTCGTATACTATTTCCTTCCTTTAACACCACTAAAGTTTAAGTCTCACATTTTGACATTTCTCTTTTTAAATTCCTCACCTAATTCTGTCTTCTCTCCTTGAGTTATTGACAAAAGGCTGAAAGTGCAAATGTCAGTGTATCACACATTATTTTAACGTAATTTAGATGTTTTGTCATTTTATGCTTGCGGAACTGCAATGAGCCATTCCCTCCATAAAGAAAAGCATCTCAAGTACAAACTTAACTATTTTCCATTAGGTGAGACTAAACTATAACAACACTATCAATAAAAATATGCTATTGCCACAAGAAATTTAATGTGTCTTTAGTACCATCATTACAGGTATTCCAAAGAACATACTTTTATATGAAATATCTGGCATGTTTTGTTTGTTACCATCAACATGAAAGCACAAACATTTTTGTAAAATGTATGTTATTCCACAAGGTTTTTAAATCTCTCCTTAGACATCTGCTAATAAAAATGGAAAATAAAATGGGACAGAGACTTAACTCACACACCAAAATGGCTACAGCATATAAATCAGTGACAAACATTTTCCATGACATGAAGGACAAGTTTCTCTACAAGAGATCTGTGAACCATTGAAAATACTATTGTCTGTCTGTCTATCTGCAGGGCTACACATGATATAATCATACTCCATCCTTGGAATGGGTTTCAATCACCTGAAGCAACAGAAAAGAAAATCAAACGAGCATAAAAGACATTAAATCGTCACCTCCAAATATGTAAAGAGGTGAAGTGACAATGAAATCGAATTTTGTATTCAGAAATATGAAAAAGACACATTTACAGGACAAAAGAGTTCATCTCTGTCCTTCACAGCACTCCTCTTTACTTTTGAACCAGCAAGCAGTTTTCTCCCAACTCACTGTTGCCACGGTAATGGCCAGCTGCCAGTCTGCGGATTACTGGTTAATAGGGCCAGGACTGGAGAGCAGTTCAATGAAGGTACGCAATGGATAAGATCAGTGTGTGTTGCCTAGAACAAAGTTATCTATGTGCATTTGTGTTTGCAAGTGTTTGTTCCTCTCTTTTATTTCTATTTATCATTTCATTTCTTTTTATAGACAAAATTGAATCTGGCTGTAGTCTTTAGATACAAAGTCATGCCTTTTACTTTTAGACAAATAGGTATGCATGCTGTGAACAAATGATACATAAATACACAAGGGAGTTACAGAACGTACAAGAAAATAATTCGCTGGAAAATTCACGGATGACACTTAAAATATGCCTGTAAAAAAACAGAAAACTGTTCTCAGAACCAGTTAAAGGGGTTGGGGGTGGGGGCAAGGATCCAACAGCAATCAGTGACACACAAAAACATACACATACATTTACACAAATGCACAAATCAAAATAAATGGCCAAAGAAAACAGAAACAGCCATCTCTCAATAACCATATCTGTCAAATTAAGCCCAGGAGGACATAAACACTTCTTCAGGTATGACATTCAACAACCTGCCCCCTCCAAAACACACAGGAGTCTCAATATATCTGTCCCAGAGGGGCCGGGGGGCAAAAGAGGACCACTCACTTTCTTTACAATTATCATCTTGCAGCAACCTGTCTCCTCTCCAGCATTCAGCAGGAGACACTGACTGCTCTCCAGAGGGAATTACAATTAGACCGCTGTTTGTCCCTCAGATAAACTCCCAGACTGTAGCACACAATCTCAACTTTAGGGAACACGTGACCCCGAGCACAAACAGGATTACGCCTCAAATGCCATGTTCCTTCACTCTCTCCTTCAGCTGCTGTGGTCAGGGGGTCTCAGGGTGGAGGCAAGGAGGGGTATAGTTTGGTTACTTTTTGGGGTGGGGGTGGGGTAATTATAGTTAATTTATGATAAGGTTTCCACTTTGATGTAAAGAAATGGTTTCAAACCTGGGGGTTGGGACCCACTAAAAAGTCTTGAAACGCAGAGGGCTTGGAAATAATTGGCAGGATATGATACGATCAAAAATGTATTTCTTTGGTATTAAACTTTACTAGTTTTTTCGGACAACTTTAATGATTCTACTTCTTTTTTTATTCTTTTGAGAAAAGTAGAAAATTGACTGACATAATAAACATAATAAACCTCTGACTTCCTTCATTTATTGTTGCTTCCTTCATTTATTGTTTATTTGCCCTGCTGTAGCCAGCTGGATACAAGACAGAAAAGTTAAAAATCTGATCCAGTGGTCTGCTAAGTCCTCAGTTTTTGCATTGTACAGGTGAATATGAGAGGTTTCTTTTCACATATATTCATACATTTCTGGTAGGATTAGGCCATATAGTATATTATTACTTTGGTCCCGAACTGATAATAAAAGTTTAGTTTCCTAATGATTTAGATGGATGAAAAATTTGTATTTCTGTGATTTCCAGCCGTCTGCATCTACACTGTTTGAAGTGTTGAAAAAAGTCCCTGTATTCTCCCAGCAGGCTAACATTGGTCTATTATTTACTTGTAACTTGAATCTTCTGTGTATTATCTGTCTGTTAAAACCTCATCAGTGCAAATAACAATCGCACTGAGGATTTGTCTTGGGGACACCAATTAGAGCACAATCAACATGGGACAAAGCCTCTGTTTCGGATGGTAGTCATACCAGCCGGGGGATCTGGAGTGTTTATTTGCCCCACTGTAGCCAGCTGGTCATACGAAGGCACAGAAACAGTACATTGACTCCTCCCTGCAGGGGGTAGTGGTACAGCAAAAGGGAAATAGGACTCTTTTTCAGCTCCCCTCTCCACAATGCAGCACACCCCGTCAAAGCGCCCCAGACACTTTTGTGGGGCTGGTGAGTGGACAAGCAGAGGGTGGGAGGGAGGCACGCTGAGAGAGAGGGGGGTGAGTTTGAGCTGCCAACCCCTCCTCCCTGTCCTGTCTTTGCAGCCAGCCACACTTCACAGCAAATTAGTGGTCAGATTCACTGGCCCCTAATCAGCAGGACATGTTAAAACTGCCCTAATCAGGCCTAATCCTGGCTTTGTGTCACACACACACATCCTTCCCCTATCTACTTACTCCGTCTGCTGTATTGATTAGGGAGTCATTTGGAGATTTGGTGGTCAATACGTTGCAATCTGCAGTGGGCTATCGGTGCCCTGGACAAGACTGTATGATGTCAATAAATGAAACTTTATGGTAAAGCTTCTATAGCTGGCCTCGGTGGCTTTCTTACCTACCCAGCAAGTGATTCAAAGTATTATAGAAATGTTATGTTGACAGCTTAAAAACTCTTTTTCTCTCATTAGTCAGATTAATGAGAGGGAAAATCTAAGGAAAACAAATTTAAATTGATGTCTACAAATAAAATTACTGTAATTGAATACTCAAGTAATTAATATACAAATATTTGTTACTGAATTTAATGACTTCTACTTGTTAAGATAAGTTTAGTGCACCACTACACAAGTAAAAAGTTTATTTTCCTGCTGCTGCTTTACATTTATAAGCTGTATATATTCAAATAAATAGGTTCTGGATGGTTCTGTTATTAGTAATGTCTTCTGCCTAATCTCTTCTCAAGCCTTTACAACCTTGACCCCAGGACCTCTAGTATCTTAAGATTTTATTTGTGTAGAGGTACTACATAAATAAATGACTTTGGATAAATTTTATATTTCCTGTCTTTTTTAAACTCATCATGTCATGTCACATACATGCATTCTATATTGTGAACAAATGAAAAACAGCTTCCTTACAGGAGAGATCTTTTTATAATAATGAATGTCCCTTTTCATACTCACTTAATGTGGTTCCAAGCTCTGGCAAACAGTACAGAGCATAACCTCAACATTGTCCTCAATAAATGAGAGATTTGTTATGAAAATGTGTGCAGGAACTTGTTTTTCTTCTTCAAATAGATCATCCATCACATCTTGTACTTTTGTAAGTTTTTCAAGGTGCAGATTTACAAAGGTACAGATGAAAGTATTTGTTTTGCTTTAACATTAGACAGAATGCTTATTTTGTGTTCACTGGATTGCGTATTCCATTTAAAATAAGCTTTAATGTCTGGCAGAACTAGCAACTTTGTTACATCAGAAGTGTAGTATTTTATCACTTATTGTAGTTATTTACCCATTAACCGGGCTATAATGTTGATTAGGGTCTAATACAGACACTCAGAGATGGGTGGGAATAACAAGATGTGTTTCTAGTAGATCATTCTGATCATTCACACATAATGAGCCACTTGCCAAAGCCCGAGCCGACAGGATGTACATACAGTATTTCCATTCTGTACTATAAGTACTGTAATTGAAATAAACCAAACCATCTGTTAGAAATCATATTGTTGAATTTTTATTCAATATGCTGTTTGTACAGTCTTTTCCTCACTTCGGTGTCATTCCCATTCACATCAATGCTGTCCTAAATGGTTTCTGCCTTATACTGTATGTGTGATACGGGTGATTTGGAGATTACTTAGAAACTTTTGGAGGAAAAATAAGGTCATCAGCATTGACAGTATGGATGAAGTTTAATCCAACTGCTGGACTGTGGAGAATGGATTAGGTAATTACCATACTTTCCAGCGATATAAGGCCATAAATTAAACTCTCCAGCAACTTCTCAAGTGACAACTCATCTAATCAGGGGGACAATCATGGAGAGGCCTTGCTGTTTACTGATTGCTCTAATCAAAATGGCTTCTTCAACGACAGCTAATTGGTCAGTTTACTCACGGAACGGGGAGGCAAATGTAGAGGGGCTACTGTCGTGATTTGAAGGACCCAAATATCTCCCATTTGCATTGAGTGCCACCAGAATACACTTGACTCCCACAAGTTATCAGCAAACCAGACAATTATTCATCAGGCACAAATTGGTACATCAAAGTCAAATCAGAGAATTACCGTCAGGAAGACCCCAAAGCAAGGGCTGAGAGAGAAAAGGTGGCTTTTGATTGACCGTGTTGCCCTTCACTCATCCTACCAGCTCTAAACTGTCAGACTGGGTACCTTCCAGAAAGCTTCCAACTGCTTCACAAGTAAAATCACATAAAATCTGAAGTAAAAAGACAAGAAGATCAAGGTACACTGCTTAAGACATTGAGGCATTTCTTTCCTCTCTCTTGCCAGCTATAACAACAAATAAACCATATGTCATAAAAATGAAAACTATTGCCTTTCTGAACAACCTTTGTAGTTGGTAGCTTTAGGGAGAGACTAGATCACGACTGCTTAAAGTTCTCGTTATGTCCTAAGCACACCGAATTCATCATTTTGACTTCTTTTTAGTCCTTGTAGATGTTAGTATGTCTACTTGTTAACACAATAGTGAGAAATAGTATTTTGTGTTGCATTAAAATGCACTTTTTCTGGAATCTCAGAAACCCAAACAATCATCTGTCCGCAGTTGACGTGTGACAAAACAAATAAAAACAAAAACAAAATAATTCTAAACTTATAGTACACCACATGATAACTCAATTTAAATGTGAAAGGATGTTAAAGGAAATATTGCATACTGTTATCCTGTGTGAAACTCGTACATGGGTGGCCATAAAGGGCACGGGAGGGCATCACCCATACCCATCTGCAGTTTACCAACCAAAATATCTTCTGGCAGGTTCATTCTATCTCCTGTTTAGGATATCACTGGCCCCGCCACATGTTAACTACAACTTTAAACCAACCCTGTCTCCCAGAAATCCCTTCCGTAGGAACAGGCCTTTATTAAATTCAGATGTTCGGACTCGACGTGTTCTTTGCATAAACAAAGTCACACATTTTTTTTTAACAGCAAGAGATTTGCAAGGACATGGCTGAGGTGGTTGGTGTACAAAGCACAGGACTGTGACACCAGAGACCAGAGTTTGAATCCACATTACTGCCTGTGGTTTAGGCAACAAAACCACTATGGGTGAGCTTAAGGAAAGCTTGTGGTATTGGTTAAATTCAAATAAACAAAAATAAATTTAAACCAGAACATGATCTTTCCCAAACCTTAACCCAGTGTTTTGAGTGCCTGAACACAACCATAAAATCATTTAATAATGCCTGAGTCACTATAAGCTCACATTTAACTGATATGTTCAGTCTCAACATACTTGCATCTTGCAGCTCTGACAAGGTCTTGCTTCAAACTAAAATACTAACATTCTGTAGTAATCCACCGATTTATCGTTGCACCTTCGAAACAATGTTGAACTTATGTTGGACAGATTGAAAATAAAAGGATCAATATTGCTGCGGCAAAACTAGAGATGTAATTTTTTATAAAACATGCTTTTTGGCCTTTCTCAAAACCTGGTGACTAAGTTACCCATAATTCAACCAAACTGCCAACAGTGCAGCCAGATAATTGGTTGGGTTCAGCTAATACCAGCTAATGTGACCTTGAGCTGCTAGATCCAAACAGAGATTGACAGCAGCTTCAGAGGTCTGGCATGCTCACTTCTTTCTAACTTCACAGCCCCAGATTTTTTATTTTTCAAACTTGTAGACTGGCATCATTTAAATGACTCAAACGAGGTCCCTTTAGAGGTTTTTTTTTTTAGAGTACAGTCATGCCAGATGCAAAAATATGAAATTCAAAGACTATGATAAACATTATTATCAATAAAAATTATATAACAAACTATAATGCAAAAACAGCCCACAATATGGTAGTGCAGGAGGAGATGTGCAGATACTTAAGTATTGCAGTAGGTGAAATATTGCACTAAGTAGCATGGAAGCATAGTGGCATATGAGGGTACCGTTACTGCTTTCAGCAATAATGCTCCACAATACATAGCAGTAATATGAAACAGAACCAGTGGTTCACACAGTAAGTCCATAGCAGCTGTATCAGCCAGAATGAAGCTAACAGCAATCCAGCAGTGCTGGTGATAACAAAGTAAACTGTGATGAGTATACAGTGTATGAATATGTATCATGTATCATGCAATGGAGGTGAGTTGCCTGGGAGACAGTAGGGAGGTGAGAGCTCTGGGGAAAAAAATGTCCCTTCAACCAGCAGAGTTTTGATTCTGCATTTAGGTTAATTAGCATTTTTGACGTACAGAATTTCTAGACGAAGCTTGTACATTTAGTCAATGTATTGTCAACACTTACGTTCTGTTATATTTAATTTGCATTATTAGCAGTTTCCTTGTTTTGGTCTGAGGGACATCTGGCCTCCACCATGTAAAAAAACCAATACAATGAGCAGTGGTGCCTACACCTGTGCCCTTAGAGCCCATTTAAGACAATTATTATCTTTTATTTGCTCTTTCTCATTTTTTTTGATAAATAAAAACCCACTTTTTTTCAATCCAGAGATCTGTGTCTGGTGTCTTGCTGCTTGTTCACTGTCTCATCTACTTCTACTATAAACAAATACATTTTTTCTCCACACCTCAATTTCCCATTATTCTTCCAATTTCCCAAATTAGGGCCGGGGTGCAGGGTAGCATTCAAAGATGCTGTGGCCAGTCATGTCTAAATGTTTTCAGGGTTATCTTTACTCGTGGCTATTACCAAAGAAGGGCTGTGATTCACTTACATACCTACAAAGGATCGCTATATTCTCCAGATCAACATCAAAACACTTTCAAGGATATCTTGCTCACTCTGTTAAAGTATACTCAATTTCCCTTTTACCATATTTGACTTCTGAGTTCATTAAAAGAATTTCATAAAAATAATTATATTTTTCAGCTCACAGTTCAATTTTAAAATGATAACTTCGTAGTTAGAATTTTCCATTCTCTTTCTCACTTTATTTATAAAGTAATTAAATATCTTCTTTACTGTCAAAGCGGCTTGTTCACAAGGTTAGCCGTGTCCAGGATAGGTAAAGAATGTTAATCATGCTGATATGTTATTTCTGAGGGACAAATGTAGTTTTCAGATGTCCCTGATCTACTATGATACAGCTGGTAGAATGTAAAAGTTATTGCTGAATATTATTAAAGGTATGTAGCACCTGAGACCCACTGCCTACATTGTTAATGATATGATTCTGATTTTGAATGATATAGCTTCTACTATAGGCAATATAAGCAACCATGGTACCACAGGAGAAAATTCATGCACATTGCCATACCATGCATGGCCGTCATACATCCTGCAAACAGTTGACATGATTGATATCACTTATCTAAAAAAACAAAACAAAACAAAAAAACCTGAGACATACTTCACATACTATGACCTACATGAAAGTGGTTTATTTTGGTGATGCGTGAAATTACTCTTGCAAGACTATATAAAAGTTATAGTTGTAAATTTATTAATATTCGATGAATTTAATTATAACTTTGACTTTAAAAAGTGTATACCTCATTTTGGAATGAAAAGACATTTTCCCTCAGTTACCTTAAAAACTGCTTTTCAGCATTAGTAGCATTGCTCACTTGAACTGTTGGACACAGCTAACAAGGTTAACAAGGTGGCATTCATGGAATACAAAGGACAAATCTAATAACCTGTTTGGAAAAAAAGTGCAGAGGGCAATGAAACATTAAGATATAATTCAAATGTGATTCATCATTTCATAGAGGGAGTAATTAATATTTTTTTAATAGCCCACATGCCCTTATATTTAAATCCTCTGACTTTAAGAAACAAATTACAGGGTGATTAGGGTCTGAGGGCTCATATATGCTGGGTCAAATAGGGGAGCAGTAATAAGCAACAGCAGCTTTATTCAGTCAGTTGAATGTACTTACATTTACCTCTGTCTGCTTAAAGTTGCCACAATATTCTATAACTTTTCATCTAGCCTCATTGTCAAAATGTTTTATTCATCTAATACTTTGGTGTATGATAAAGTGCTTTTCAAATATATTGTGATCTGATCATTCAAACCTCTTACTGAGGTGTACTGCAGTGCATTTGACCACATATCATTTTCAGTATAAATTCCAATTCACCCTGATGCATCCCCCACAAGGACATAACAGGAAATGTGTCATCAGTACAGGACATGGTGGTTGTTTTAGTGACAGCTTGCTCTGCCAAAACTCAAGAAAAAAGATGGAGAGGACCACTGGTGTACGTGGATGGAGTGCTAATGAAACTAGATGCCTAAACTTCATTTGGACCAAGATCCAAGGGAGGAAGTGATGTAGGCAGTAACAAAATCTATATTTGATTGTAGGCTGGCTGCATATTAAGCAATGATGTCTTGTTTTCTATTCCTACACATTAAATGCAGCAGATGTGACATAAGGCTCTGGAGTTGTATAAAGGCACCTTTGGTGGAGTCTTACTGGGGAACAAAACTAATGTAAAAGTGATTTACAGTAACTAATTACTAATGTTGTTTAGCAATTGGTAATATTTAGTTATTTGTAATGAGTAATTGATTACACTCTGGTAATTAGTGTACTACATGAAAATATTTGGAGAACAGAAACTCATGAATTTCTCCTTTATGATAAAGTACCTGGCTGAATATGTTAAATCCAACAGATTCACAAGCTACCTTGCTTAATGCTGAATTCCTTCCATGCTAATTCCATGATGATGAAGACGACTCTGCAACACCATATTTTCAAAGACAGAAAATCCACATTGTCCTTCTTAATATAATGTATATGACTTTTGTGGACTAATGAGTGAATTAGTTGTTGGAATGAGGGATGAATATTCTAGTTATATTACACATTACTAGAGGTCACCTTATGTAGGGGTCTTTGGCATAGATCTCTACTAATCTGCCTCAAATCATCACCTGATGGTGGAAGTGTGGTGCAACATTGCACACAGAGAGCTTCAAAGCATTTTATGTGAAAATGTTGCAGTATATGTTAAAGGGTAATTATCTAAACCTCATGTTTAAGATAATTCTCTACTATGATATACTTTCACAACCAGTTCTATTCAAATCATTTTGTATCTTTTACATCAATAACTTATAAAAAGGTTGAATCAAGGCTACATAAAAACAAACTCATTTTGATGAATGTATTGGTAATGAGAGGTTTCATACTTAAAATTCTCTAAAATAAATGCAGAATATTAATATTTATAAAGAAACAAAACACCAATTCGAACAACTATAAAAGCCGCAAATACATAATGTAACACTATTGCTTCAAGTCAGTGTGTTTACTCAAAGAACTGTGAATAGTTTGTTGATTTGTTGATCGCTTTTATGTGGAATCTGGGCTACTTTTTTTCCTACTGACTGGTGAACTAAATAGAAAAACACATTTTTTGCCCATGGAAAATTATTTTTTGAAGGGCATTATCCCCATACAGTTCTGAGCAAGCATGTAACAAAGCAGGAGACTAATGAATAGGCCTACTGCTTGGCCTTCCTTTGCAGAGTAGGGAGGTTTTGAAAAGAGAACTACCTGAATGGCATACATTGCTGTGTTCTTAACAGAGCTACACTTATTTTCCTGTGCCTGACTTGTTTAGCAGACCAAACAAATTTTGATTGAGTCTGCATTTAGATGTTGGCATAAAAGATATTTCAAAATCAGTCCCTCAACCTGGAGATCCAAGCGTCAGCTGAATAGCTCTTTGAACCTGATATTACCAGTCCAGTTAGAATAGAAAATGTTGATACAAAAAACATTTAAAGTTTAACTTTTAAATAGGTTATGCTTGTTTTTGATAGAAATACTATATGAATAGGGTTCCTATCTAACTATCTTCTATCTTTCAATATTGTTATTCATGTTTCATCCAGATTTTCTTTCATAGACTCAATGAATTCTCTTAGCCCAGCATTCATGTCAAACCTGAGAGACACATAATCATATAAAAATGTTTATACCTGATTCTATTCAAATCACATTATATTTTTTACACATTTTGCTGCTGTTACAATGACCCAACATGTATTTAATGGTCACAAGGTCAAGGTTACTGTAGTCTGCTGTCTGCTTGTCTTTAGCCTAACTCAGTCTTTGTACTGTATGTGTGCATATTTGAGTGACTGACTGGACGACAAAAAAAAAAAAAAATCTTTGCATACATTTGGCATAGTGTTATTGTTTATATTGGACATTTTGCCTGAAAACACACACACACAGACACAGACACACACACACACACGCACACAAACATATATATATAGCCTTAGTCTGGGAAGAGCATGTGTGTATTGTGTAACAAATATTGATAGCACTCATGTTTTGATGCTGAGGGAGCCAAATTCATGGGGCTAATTGTCAAAATACCTCTTCCTGCTCAAGCAGTGCAAGACTTGAGGGCTCTTGTTTGCCTCTTCTGATCTGATGATACAATAACTCCAAGCAAGTTTGCAGCCTCAGGAGTGATGGCTCTCATATGTGTGTTCCTGGACTCTTCTTTTTTATCAGTGTGAGAGCCAAAGGGACGTACAAAGCTATCAGCGATACTGCTGTGAGCTTGTACTTTTTGTCATGCTTTAGGCTGAAATGTGGTGCATAAAACCAGGCCACATATGAGATGTTATGCCGCTGTGAACCTGTTTGTGTCACTGGTTAGGAACAGCTTTGAAACCTCAGCAGTAAATAAACAGCGGTAGTCAGTCATGGATCTATTGATTCAAGCTGAGCATTATCATTTCTATTCCATGTTAATGGCCAACCTTGCATTCCCCCAGTGAGGACTGGTGAGCGTACTGACTCCCAGATAACAGCCTGTGTTAATGACAGGGAGTCAAAACAATCCTCTTGCTGTGTCTTGGGCTAATCTGATTAGATCACCTTTGCTAACATCTCTATTATCAACAGATTTCAGCCATCAACAAAGAATTACATTAATGCCTTTTCCTGTGACCCAGGTGCACACATGGACATGTGTGTGAGTAAATTTAATGTCTATTCTCTTGGGAGATCGGAAAGGGGTTGTGAATGTGAAGACTTTTAAATGCAGTAACATTCACTAGCCTGACATTATGCATTGTCTTCATTTCAGAGACTGATACAGGGAGTTGCAGCAGTTCAGGCACCAGGAGATCATTGGGTCCTCGCATGGATAGGAATATAAGACACTGCACAACTCGCTCAGATCATTTAGTATTATTTGCGCATTCGGGGAAAGATGCAGAGCAGGAAATCTGTGGATGTGTGGCATGCGGGCACAGACACGTCTCTAGTGGCTGTGGGAGAGCGTACCATGAATAAATTTAGCGCTGTCCCCAGGAGATTGCCTTCAATCACGAAGCATAAGGTGTCAATGCTGCACCCTGTGTGCATGGAGCACCAAATTACCTTCCAGCAGATTGCTGAGCAGGGTCTAATAGGAATGGGGGAATGGGCTGAAAGGGATGGATGCTAATTAATCTGGACAAAGTCAGAGCCCATGTCCTGGGCCTGCTGACAACTGGTCATGATGAGGCTAGGGGTATATGTACTGTCAAATAAACTGTTTCAAATATTAGGCCAACAAAGTAAGTCTTGAGAGCATAGACTAATTCAAGAAATTATTCACAATATAGTGTCCGTATGTATAAATATTTCAGGGGGAATAAAGCTAAATGTTGTTTGATCATGATACTGTCTTAATACTAAATGCACAGGAGTATGAACAAAATAGTGCACAATCAGTCGTCAAACAAATTTATTATTAGATTATTTGACATAATCAAATATATTTATAACCTTTGTAATGCTGTGCAAAAACTGTGAAGCTATAGTAATAGGGAACCATAATCACCAAAGCATTTTATGTAGTGTAACAGCATCAAATGTACTGAGGGAATCCTATGGTGTATGAACCATAACATAAAAGGCCATATCTAGTATTCAGCACAAGCTGAAATATTAACATCTCAATTTACATATAAATTTCCATGCATCTAAAAGCAAAAAACTCTTTACCAAGCCATTTTCCCATTTTGAATAATGGGTGGTTTTCTGAGATCCAGTTGATTGACTAAACAAAGACATGACTAGTGCATTAAAGCAATTGTTTATTGCCACTGAATGATGGTGTATGTATAATTTTGCTGTAAATGGTTATTAACTGATACAGAAACCATGGATTTGTATAATAGCTGGTAATCATTTTACCTCAGGATGTGTTTTCTCCCTCATAGACAGGGTTAAAGAATTAGAGTGTAGTCAATTACATTTAGCAGGTCACAGAAATTGATTTACTGTCTAAGGAATGTTTTTTTTTTTTTCCCCTGCTAGGCTTCAGCTCTGTGGTGGCATTCTGTGCACATAATCAAGGATGAGTGTAGCCTGTCTACCCAATCTACTACTTGGTCCCACAGGGAAAAATGACTTGCAACAGGAAAACCTGCATGAATACTAATTTGCCTACTTGGCTTTAACAGCTATTGCAAGCCAATCTCATAGGAATTTGTAGAATATGATGCCTTTCCATCTTTCCATATTAATTACCCCAACTGAAAATAGGGACAGCAAGAGATGGACGAAGAGAGTGACAGAGGGAGAGTGTGTGAGGGAGAGGAGGAGAGAGAGAATTAAGGGAATAGCTCTAAGCAGGGACTCTCTGCTCTCCATCCTAAATGCGGTTAATTATAATGTGATTTGAAACATCTTGAGCAGGAATCTGGCAATCTAGATTTGGAGCTCTATGACCACAGGTCCAGTTTGGGTCTCTTCATTATGGGCTCAGCATAGCCAGCCCTTGTTGTTCCCGTCAGCCTGAGGATCACATAAATGGACTAGACACAGGAGTAAAACTGGGACACACTGGTTATTTTCATACCAGACATGTTTGGGGCAGATTATTTTGACTCTTCAACTCTTACTCCTTAGTTTATTTTATTCCGGCAGGTGAGAAGCATAATTTTCAAACCTGAGTTAATGCACCAACACCTGGGAACATTTCAGAATGAAGTGCTTTGATTGCTAAGTCATGTGTTAAATGATATTTGTTCCTTCTGAATTTTTTGGAAATCAAATATTTAATGATACTATATTTCATCGAGAGAACTGAAAATAATTTAACTCAAATTGAAACGATTAAACAAAATAAAATTGACAAAATAATGTAATTGCTGCCCAACATGGCATTTGCTTTGTCACGTATGAGGTCATGCCCAGGTAAAAACTTAACAAGTGACCTCTACATTAGCAGTAGGAAGCTGGAGTTAATTGATTTTGTTTGAATCCATATACTTTTGACTCTTATTTTGATGTCCAAAGAAATAATTGGGGCACTCAACTGAAGAAATGAATGAAATGATATCTGCCTACTTCCTCCAGGCAGCATTTCATCTGCTAGTGTTACAACAGGAAAGGAGAGAGGGCCTATACAAGTCAGCTGTTACAACATGTGTTATAGCTTTTTTTGTTTATAGTTAAAGCTTGAACAGGCAATGACTGTCTCAGACTGAGACAGACAAAAACATGACACAGTATTGTATAATCAACTGCACCACAGAGGCTGCCCTGTGGCTGTATATTTGCATAAAATATAATGTCATAGATTAAGTTAGTGGGTAAAGTAGTTAAAATAAACCCACCTTTGCTAACAGCAGTTAGTGATGCTTACACATCAGTGCATCAGTGTTTATAATCCATTGGTTCTGAAATGGGCCATTCTGCATAATGAATACTTTTGGAGTCTTTTGGTGTATTTTTGATGCTACTACCTCAGTAAAATTTTGAATGCATGACTTTTACTTGTAACAGGGTATTTTTGGACTGTTGTATTGCTACATCGACTGAATGAAAAGATTGAGAAGAGCACTTCCTCCTCCATCACTGTTGATGATGCTCATAATTTGCCTTCCAATTCTTTCTCAGTTAGGAGTGTGTATATTGGGGGTTGGGCCATGCATCAGTGGTAGCATAGCCTACTTATGATCCAGGAATGCAATTGAACAAAGTCACCTTGAATAAACCAAATAAAACAAAGCAGAACAAAGTTACTAGCACTAGAAAATATAGCTATATGAAATATGAAAATGAAACTGTTGTCATATTTGGAATTCTAGAGAATAAATTTTGCTGTCAACATACTTGTTATGTGAAAAAAACAGTTCAAAGAGTGATTATTCCTGATGCTTATCTTGTCATCTTATTGCGTCTTCAAATTAAAAATGCTAACTATTCAAACAAAGTTGAAAATGCAAAGTTTATTTTTGAGGTAGTAAGGCCAGTTAGATGTTTTTGTTTTTTTTGCACAGAGAAAGCTTCAGGAAGTGAATACTCAACCTGTTGTGAACAGCCTTAGTACAGACCGTGGGCATTATCTTGGTTCCACACAGAAATTGAGACATTTTACCATATTATATGGCAAAAATATAGTCTTGTAATCAAAACTTCAAAGCCCTATGGACATGTAAGCAGCAGTCTATAAAGACATGGTATCCAGCTGTAGATGGGAGCAACTCAGTGCTTTTATATATGTCCACTGAAATCCACTCTAACGCATCACCATAATAAGGGTTTTAGGTGTCCATGCTGAACAGATTTTCACTTGGCCCTTTGTGTCAGAGAATCTCACCTGGTCTTTGGAGTGGGGGCAGAGGGGAGCAAACCTTCCTGCCCTGACTATGGAGAGACAGCCTTCCTCTGTAACCCACTCTCATTCACAGACTTCATTCATGTGCAAATCATCCTTAGACCCATTGTTCGGCCACTACGCTTTCAGATACTTGCTGAATCAAGTGATAAATGTAATGGCAGGGCTGGAGATTTGTCCCATATAGTGAAAACGAATAATAAGACTTATCAGAGCACTCACATTTGTTCAAAGGGGGAAAACAAATTGTATACAACTAGTTAGAACAACAGCCACCTTTAATTTTTGCATAATATGCTGACAAGATCAAAAATGACTATATCTGTGCTTAGAGTCAGTAGTGACTAGTTCAAATGGTTCCAGGTCATGAGCTGTCACAATGGCAGGCTGAACACTTCCATTTTGTGCAAGATTTATTACATTTGGAAAAAAGGGAATAAATAAGTGTTTTATTCAAATAGAAGCAGGCTATTTTTTAAAATTATTTTAGTAATTCTAAAATAAATTAGAGTATAAAAGTTTACTAAAAGAATTTTCAATTACTTTAGATTTAGTTTTGATGAAAATGCCCTCAAAGAGTGTAGCACCCATGCAACATTAAAATCATTCAGGGGTCTCTGAAACTATTTAATTTATTTATTTATTTATTATTACAAGCCAGTTGTTGTAACATTAAAACTCTGACTATCATGACTTACTATATTGGTACACAATGACTAATGCATTAGAAACTGTAGAAAACAACATAATATTATAACAATAGTAGTTACTGTTTAGCTCTTGCTAATATTTCTGTATACTTTTCTGTAATATTTCTTTGAACATCTAGCTTAGTGACAGCAACCAGTCTGCTGGGAAGACAGGACAAAATAGTTGTTGCTATATTTCATCCAGTTAAATGTTCTCTATCCAATAATGATTCAGCTGTAAAAGTAATTCTAACAATAATATCATTTAATACAAGACTAAAGCTCAATCGCCCTAAAGAGGCTTTGATACAAATTACAAAAGAACAGATAAGTCTTTTCCATTGAAATCACTTTAACAAGTCAGTGTAGGAAAATCACAGGTGTAAATAATAAAATTAAAGCAGTCAGAATGCCATTTTGCTTGTTTGGTTTCAGGGTCCAGGGCTGGACCCAAATCACTCTCTCATTCAATAATTCACTGCTCTCTACACACCCAGTAGTTTACCCCATATGTAACCAAGATAATTGAGATCTTGGTTACATATGAATCATATTCAATTTGCGTCATCACTCAAAGGTGTAGTGTAGTGGGACTGAATTTTTTGTGTTTATAAAATGTGGTGCACTGCATTGTGAAACTGTTAGCAGAAAGTGGATTGCATGCCATGGACAATACTTTTTTGGTTCCACTGCCGTTTCTTCCACTTAATCCGGCATTAATTTCATCCTCAGAATTCAGGCAAATGAAATGGTGGTTGTTAAATATATTGCAATGTTTAGTAAACTGGAAGGAATTTGGAAACAGGCCTGGTATTTTGCATGCTGACTTTAATGAAAAAGGATTTATCCTCTGCAAAGTGGCCATATTAGGAAATCTCAGACAGTAAGGTTGAGGCTGTGGTTGATGGAATTCAGCAACTGTCTTCAGAAGTATTCAAGACATGAGCTAGACAAAGTGAAAACTTTGACCTGCTGGTGGTGATAGATTTAAAAGTCAGGGATCATCAAAGTCATTATGCTTTATTCGCTGTGCATAATTAATGTGTACACCGAAGGTCATGTCTATCCATCAAATAGTTATTTACTGACGTGCTGGATCAAAAGAATGACTAAGATTGCCTACCCTATATACATGACGCTAAGGTGGCCAAAAGACGAATATGCTTGGTAAAATTCTGTCCTGTTATTTTAAATCCAACATACACTGTTAGTTAGATTCTTGCTGTACATTCATACAATTTAATTTCTCAGTATAAGACTGAGTAATTGCAAATTACATTCTGGTCAATAGTCAACCAAATGGAGTGCGGCTGTGGACACATCACTAAAATTTAAGATGTAGCCATGCATCATGAAACATGAAACAGAAGCCTTGGAGAAGCAGCTTAATTAAGCTTTGCAAATTGAATAAATAGTTTTTGTTTCAACATTCAAGGACACAATCACTAATCCTATCCAAAGTAAACATTTTACCAACAACTCTGCTGATTGGTGGAAAAGATTGTTTAACTCTATTTAATAGTGCCGGATCTCTTTGAAAAAGCTCAAGCTTGTGTAATCAAAAGCACAGCCTTTTGTCTCTTTAGCAGACATACCAAAGAAGCTGCTGAAGAGGCCACATCAGAATGAATGAATATTTAATTGAGGCCTATTAAGGCAGAAGATCAAAATGACCTTGCTTTAAAGGATTATTCACTGACAAAAATAAAAGTAGGGAAGGGGAGAATGGAAGGCACACACTTGTGAGCCTTGGTTTGTCCAGCAAGCAAAAATATAGCCTATTACACACACATATGAGCGCAGAGCCATTGCATTGTTAATTCATGTGTTTAACTTTGCCACTTGTTTTCATTTATGTCCAACCACTTACTGTTAACAACAAATTTTTATTTAAACACAAATCCAAAATGTGTAATGGTCATCTTAAAAGCACATAGGGGCAGAGAGGGAAGGAAACTATTGTTACAAACTAACGATTTTTATACATGGTACAATTAAATCTACTGCTATGGAGGAGTATTTGCAATTCAATTTACTAGTACCACAAGTGTCTTGAACGAACAATTTAGACACACGTATGAGACTCAAATGCAAGACACCAATGAGAGACCAGTGACCCTTCTTACTGGAAGTTGTCTGGACAAAAAAAGAGGTCAGTCTGGCTTTTGAGGTAGCAAGACCCCCGCCCTCAACTTGCCAGACACTCATGGAAGGAAAAAAAAGGCTGAGCTGGTGTGGACTGAACATGAATGGCTCTAAACTTGAAACTTGATAGCACGCCAGACTGAAAGGAACAGACTTCCATACTTTGGCTGTTGCATCCTTTTTTTTTTTTTTTTGTTATCTTGTTCATTATGTACTCCTGTTTGGCTCATAAATCTTTGTTCAAGGATCTTTCAGAAAAACACAACTTTTTGATCCAAAAACAACCAAACAACTTTTGGGGGCCATAATTCTGAATAACGGGCCATACCTGGATGAGATGTCTACATACTCTACTGTATGTACTGCACAGCTAAAATGTGTTCTGGTTACAAAGAAATGTTTTTAGAGATACAATATATCACTATACACAAATGACTATTTTAATTTCAGATTATTCTACAGATTATTTTCTTAGTAAACTGATTGTTTGTGGAAAACAACCCTTAATTTAACAGATCCCATGCCAGGGATCATCAAATGTCTATGTACCAAGACCAGTCCAAACCCAGAGAATGCTCAATTTGTTGGCATAGAAGACTACAAAATCTTGGAAATAATCACATTTGAGAAACTTGAACCTCTGATTTTTCACCATTTCTACTTTAAAAATTCCTCAAATGACTGATTAGGCTGAGATAAAGAGAGTTCAGATCAGACTTTCCTTTGTGCATTTCACTAGTTTAGATGATAAGCTGAATATAGTGGAAGTCAAATGCTTGTAGTCACTATTGTGCTATCTTATCTTTCCCATTGTTTTCTGGTAGCTTGTGTGTAAGGTTGTGTTTTCTGTTTATATGTGGTATCAGTACTGAACTGTTTCTCTGTTGCCTGAACATTTTCAAATGCACTGGCAGGTTACATTTACAGACATTGTATTTCTCATCTGAGCGAAACCGCATAGTTTCAGACCTTGACCTCTGTTATAGATGTAGAGCTGTATGGGTACATGAAGAGTGAGTCATAACATTCCGTGAAAACATGAGATGTATTCACACAATATGTTACCAATACACATGGTTGTTGTGCATGTTATTGTTATGCTGGCTTATTTTGCTAAAATGCATTTTTCAAATACTATTGAATGTTAAATGAGTTACAGAACATCATGTTACACACCACAATAAAAGCTAGACATATTGTTTTTGCAACGAGCACATCAGTCTTATAGTTACTGATTCAATTTTCAAGCCGACAATGAAGAATAAGTTGTCTCTCAGGGCCTTTGAGGTTGTAAATATGCAATAAAACCTACTGAAAATATTCACAATTAGAAAAAAGATCCTCAAGGAAAGAGACTCTGAATTAAAACATTCTTTAAGTCTGACATTGCTCCTCAGAGATGTTCTGTTTAGGTTTCCTTGCCGTAACAATTGTACTTTTTGTTTTCTTTTGAAAAGGAAATGTGTTTGCAGTCAAGCAATCTCACTGCCCTTTGGTTTCACATCGAACCAGTGGGAATAATTTGAATGTTACACTTAATGACATGTTGTTATTGTGATCAAGGACAGTTGAGTCCAGATTTGTGATACCTTCACATTTAATAAAGAGACAAAGCCTTGAGTTTTCTCATTTTATAGAAACACAAAAGAAACTGTCAAGAGTCCACACCAACCCGTATATTTTTTCAGCCCATTCCAGTGTCAGTCATGTTAGCTTTTACAAAAGTGCCAATCTCCGCTAGAATCATACTATAAAGGCATTAATAATGGACAGGCTCACAATGCATCCATACAAAAGTGATGAATATCTCTCCTTAGCTTTAATATCAACGGCACCCACAAGACCTCAAAAAGGAGATTTTGACTTTGTGAAATAGGTTTACAAGTTACTTTTTTTTTGGTATGCAAAAATAAACGTCAAATCAACCCCAAATACATTTTTCTGCTGGTTTCATGACCACTGTCCATCAGTGTCAACAGTGTCAGCATGTGCTAATTAAGAAAAGCACTCCTAGTTTGGACCTATTAATTATTTTTAGTATAATCAGAATTTGACAATGAGTTCTGGAGCAAAACTAAAGGAGAAAATTAAATGCCTTTCTGCACTGAAATCACAAGCAGTCCTGTGGGACCATCATCAAAAAATATACTTTCTCCAGCATCCATCACTCTTGGGTAATCTACATTTGGAGATACTATCGGTTCAATCAACATAAACATGGATCATCTTTGCTAAACCCCTGCTGTAAGAGTGGAGCTAATGTCAACCTAAACATGATGCATCAAGTAATGTGGCAAAGCTGATACTGTAATTGAGTCAGTCACTATGTGGATAATCCCCCTTAACTGCAAAATAAAACCTTACACATCCTCCCATGACAGTCTGACTTCACACGCCGTAAAAAAGAATGAGCTGACTATCATAATCACCATCATCTCTCAGGCATGGAATCAAAAAAGTTCTTTTTAAAAATGTTATTGTGTTAGTACACATTAGTACAATATAACTCCACTTCCACCATGAGCTATCTGTCGCACACACAAGTGTCTGTTGACATGCTCCTTAACATGGATATTATGTTAGGGAGCCTTTTAGCAAACTCCAAATTATTCTGCCACAGTCCCTTTTCTGTGGTGGGTCAGGGCTGTCTGAAGCCATTATTGGTAATGAATGTGGAGTCCTACTTTAAAAGGTTCAGGCATGTAAAGTCACCTAAAGCTGACTAATGGAATCCTGCTGACATTGAATGCCAGGGGCTTTTACCACATCCCAGAATGACATTTTTGGAAATTTACACTACAGACATAATGAACTATAAATGTAAACTTGGGAATGTAGCCTCCCACACAGTAGCTCTGAGTTATTAATAGATACAGAGCATTCAATGTGCTACAAAATGATAAATTGCAGAAGACTCTATTGTGTGGTTTCAGCAACAATTCTGGCACTTGTGGCTCATTTGCATAATAATACAGAGGAATTTACGCATATATCTTTGTATTTCTTTAACATGAGCACAATTATTAGAGAAGCAGCTGTGAAAATATGTTTTGAGCATTTGTTGGGGGGACTAAATATTCTGAGTTTGTTAGCACTGCAACACTTTGTGCCCTGGGAGATGGGCCTCTTGAGCAGGTTCAAAGGTCGTGCAGCAGCGTGCAGAGTGGCCATTGTGCTTTGTCATTTCACAGGTGACTCACATCACTACACTCGAGCATGCTGGAGGTAGAGCACTCGGAGATGCTTGCGGCATTCAAAATGCATGATTTTCAGCCTAGTGCAAACAAATCGCTTTAAAAGATCAGTTTAATCTATTTCGAGCTGTTATTATGAGCTGGGAGAGTTGTTCAGATAAAGAGACTGAAGCAGGGTTAACATCAGAGTGTTGGACAACTCTTCACATACTTTACCCAGTGTGAGAGCTGTCAACTTTATTATTTGTTTTTATGATACAGTGTGCATATGATTTACAATGTAGACCACTGAAATAATGGTCAGGGGTTGAATCACTGTGAGACAAACTGCCTGAAATTTTGCAGTGATATAATGTAGCATATTTAAAAAACATCTCCAGGGATTTATCAGTCATAGAAGTGTTGAATGTCATTGTTGTTTGTATTGAAAGGTTGAGGACGTAAGGCTGCTTCAATCTCTGAGTTGCTGTCATCTGATTCCCCAAAGAAACCTATACACAAAAGGTACACATGAAAAAAAAGAAATCAAGAAAAAGAAAAGAAAAAGATTACATTATTAGAGCAGAATGTTTACCCCTCCATGCTTCAAATGAAGTGTAACCTTTTACATCCTCTACACTCTGTTTATAGCAATTCAAGGATTTGAATACACTAAAGCTAAAGCTTACCTTGAGTTTGATTTCACAATGAAAATGTCTCAAAAGTCTACCTTTTATGCAGCAAAATCTGTGTTAAATTCAGGTCTTCCTCAACCCTAGCAACAAATTGTACCTTGGGTGATCTGAACACAGCTGTAAAAACTTTAATGCAGGGGTGACTGTGGTACCCAAGAATCTAAACTGGGGTCCTTGGATCTTTTTATTATTCATTTATTTTATGAGCAGCAGCTTAGCTCTAAAAAAATGGAAGTGATATATATGTTCACTTTCATAATGAGTATACTGTAGCAGAAGTTGCTACTGCATTCAAATACCGATTGTTAACTGCAACAGTTGTCAAATCTGAGCTAGATCTAGAGATAGCCTGCATTTATATACATTTCATAACAATGGCCCCTGCCTGGCTTTCATCATTACAACCGTCAAAGCTCTTTCAGGGTGTTATCTATAGCACTTAACAAACTGCCAAAAAAGACCTTGGGCTTTTGCTTAAGGTTTGAGCAGTAATGTAAGAACATAGGTTATTTAAGGTCTTTATCAGAGGATTAGGTAGTGCTTGAAATCTATGGTTTCAGGATTTGGTTTCAATGTCATTTTTTTCCCCATTTACACTTCCTCAAAAGGCATAGCTTCATTTACAGAGACATTTCATCCAACAGTTGATGTGTTTGCACTTGTTAAAATATGAACCCTGTCTATGTTGATCTGTATGGTGTAATTAACCTTTTTTTGACAGTGTCTTGACATGCAATTCAAATGACTTTGTCTATACTTACCTTTTGAGTGTATAGCAGAATGAGCCTTTGAGTTCTTTCTCCTGGAATCATAGAGACAGTTAATAGCCTTGTAAAGTTACTCACTTTAGTTTTTTTTTTTTTAAAAAGAAACACTACTGCACAAATAGCTTAGAAGGAAAAAGGCAGGTTATAAATCTACTAATTTAGAAATCATTCACCAGAAAAAGCTGAAGCAGTGTACAAAAAACAAACAAACAAGTAATAGAACTGAAAATCTTAAGGATTAAAAAGAAAAAATGAAACTCTTGTGCACAAATACTAAAACTCTATGACAAATTGAATGTTTGAAAAACACACTATGAAGACAGCCCTTTCACTCTGAGGAGGAAATTTGCTGGCTAAGCTCAGACAGCTCAGCAGAGGGAACTTTCTTGACTCCTGTTCTAATTGTGCCAAAGGACTTCCACAAGGCCTGCTTTATTCAAAAATAGTCCAAAGACAGGGTTGCCAGGTTCCCATAGCTCTGGTGATATCGCTATGTAAATGTGTGCCCTCCGAAAAGGCTTTGATCTACCTCAATGCATATGCAATAAGGCCCCTGTACCACTTTTAAAGGCCTCCTCTTTAATTTACATCATCACAGAGCCTATTCAAAACCCCACAATATATCCTCATCATCTCCCAGGTTAGCATACATATCCATATGGCTTATTTGTTTCGACCTTCTATATCGGAGCTGTGCTGACGCTACTCTTGGAAAGAAAAGAATTGCACAGTTACAAGCAGATGAGCTCGATCAAAAACAGTCATGTGGTGTGTTCCTTCCATCTGCATCAATTCAAACCCATGACCTCTCTGATTGTCATCCTCTCAATCACCCTCATCTCCTCATCTCTCCCTCAGCTAAGTCTTGGCACATGTGACTGTACATTGAGGATAAGGACCAAATTACGTTGGCTGTGTTCCAATTGCTATCTTCTAAACTATATATTGCTGCTTTGCACCACTCAAGGCAAAATGAGAGAAAAGAGATGCACCTCCCATCCCAAACTATGAGCAGATTGCTTTGTGCTATGAGCAATGTACCACAGAGCAAGTCAAATTGTTAGAATAAAACCTTTATAACCCATAAATTTGCTCGCTGATAGGACTTACTACAGGACATCTGGATGACTCTTAGATCTGTGTTTTGTTTAAACAGAGGTTGTTGTTTTCCAAAAATGGGAAAAAAGTGTCTTTTAGAAAAAGTATATTCAAATCTTGTGAAAAACAGGCATTTTGGTGAATGGAGGGTATTGCAGACAGTAAATATCTTTCTGCGTAGCCTATTTGTGTCCAAAATTTTGGTAGATAGATTTTTTGACTCATAATATCTCCTAAGACTATGTTGTGTTAAGGAAAAGCAAATGTGTCCTTTTCACTAACTACTGGCCATACTAGACTAACAGATGGCCATGTAAAAAATAATTAAATGCAAAAAAGATTATCACAATTATGTATTAGTGTATCCCATTTTGCCATCAATGTTCAGTAACTGCATACATATAGATGCTAAGAGCTCTAATATACAC
>CM029120.1:17567500-17610000 GCA_016859345.1 Istiophorus platypterus
CGCCCATCAGCCTAAAAAAAGCTTATAGCTACCATAACAAGTTTATCTGAAGAAAGTGATGAGTGCATTGGTTTTGCTGTGTAGAATCTGCATTGACCTGTAAATAAGTCCTACTCCCAAATTAACATGAAAACAAGCAACAATAATGCATATATAATGTGTCTGAAAGCCAAAATAATTTTTCTAGGGCAATCAGGTGTTCTTTACTGGTTTCGGAAAGGCAGTGCAGGACAGTGACCTCCTCTGGTTGGAGCCTCTAAATGCTGCCTCCCTCTACATTCACTGTCTTGTTTGACCTATTTTGGCCTGGTTTCAATCTTGTTTTCTGGGCATGAAGTAGATGACAAACCAATCACCAGTTGTGTCAAAAAAAAGATAAATAATTAAATAAGATAAATAAAAACAATTAGTACAAAGGTTATCAGCTGTTTTGAGAGGATATGTTCTCCAAACCAAATAATTGCAGAGGTAAAGATTAAGTGCCGCCACATAAATATCAGACTGCTAAGTATTATATTGTCATTTAAACTGTGTTTTCCCTTGACTCTATCCTTTAGAACAGGATACTCCATCTTTCACTCCCTCTTTGTCCATTACTGCTTCTCTGTCTCCCTCTCTCCCCTACTCTCTCTTTCTATGTCCCCTCCCCTCCACTCCTTTCTCTCAGCTCATATTCCTCTCACCCCTCCATCCCTTCTCCCAGTGAACTGTCAGAGATCCACACACATCGCCTGCCCAAGAGAGAGTGAGAGCTTCTGATTTTGACACTGAGTGATTTGTGGTCGAATGCTTGAGCACATCCTGTTGTCCAAGGCAAAGCTGTAAACCACTAATGGTTGAGTCAAGGTTTTTGTCAAGCAGGCAATAGGCACAACAATCATCACACCCGCTGATGGCTGGAGGATTTTGTTTTGTGTGTGTGCGTCTGTGCACGTGTTCAAGCATTTTTCAGGATCAAAAACAGGGCGGGAAATAAAAAGGTATTAAAAACCCAAAAATAAAAATAAGAAAGGAGTGGCATCTGAAATGCCTACAGTAGAAAGGAGCACAATGATGCTTTGAGAGGAAGCAGTGGCATGCACTCGCATACAAAGGGGAACAAGTGGTCTTTACATGGAGTGCAGCTGCTTATTAAGACTCACTCCTTCGTGCATTATTCCTTTCATCCCCACTCAACCACAAAGTGATTTTACTTTGCCACTCACAAAGACAGCAAAAGATTTCTAATGGACAAATCCTTAATAAATGTTGCAGATCAGTCGCTTCCCCACGACTTATAATACAATAAACAGCACGTTCTATAAAAGTATCTGACTGAAAAACACTGTGTGGGAGAGAGCAAGGAAGAGAGAGGGAGGCAGAAAAAAAAGAATATGAAAGACCTCAATTCTCTTGAACGCCATAATAGTGAAATGAGCACATATAAATGTGTTAAGAGTATCTCTTTGCATCTTGTATAGACTGCATGTATTTAATCTGTAAAGCTTATTAAGGCCCTAGTCATTGCTATGCAAAGCAGCACCCAGTGCTTTTCTCTCGCTTTTCAGCCGAGTGCAGTGTTTGGCCAATAGGACTGGCCCCCCGCCTCTCATTCTGCATTCATAACATGCAACATTTGCACAATGTATCTCTCAAAGGCCCTGAATAGAGGGCCTTAATACTCATGTAAACAACTGCAAACCAATTACTTAATGAATCGGGCCCACACATAATGAGGAGCCTCACAAAAGGCTATAAATGCATTTTTTGCACCAAAGCCTCTGCTTTAAACTACAATCCCTCTGCTGTAGTCTAGGCTTAACTGGCAAATCATAATTATTGTCTAAGACAACAGAGAGGAAGCCATTTTTGTATTTTGAGTCCAGCTCCATCCTCCTTTTGATGTCACTCATCAGCTCGCTGACAAAATAAAGCAAATAATTAACAAGCTGTTTGGGGGAGGGGGCTGGTGTTGGGTGAGGGCGACAGGAAGACAGAGAGGAAGAGTGGCAAAGAGATGGAGAGAGGGCACGAGAGCAACAGAGAGAGTGAGAAAAGGAGAAAGGAGAGAAGCAGGGCAAGAGCATGCTGCAGTGTTATGCTTCTGCTTAAGTGCAGGGCTTCCAGACCACTTGTGGTAGCAATAAAGCGCAAGAAGTGACTGTGGTAAGTGGAATGCTTAAATCTAAGCGTCCAAGAGAAGCAGAGAAAAGACGGGGGAAATCGTCGTATGACCAAAGTGAAGATGTTGGTCATGGTGACTAGCAGCTCTTCAAACTGCTTCCTTCCAAGTAAGATTAGAGTGTCAGCCATGCATAACTACCCATTTGTTCAGTTTTGCTTACTGTATGTATACAACTTTTGTCTCAACACTGCCCACAGCATTCTTTGTTTCTGTCTAGTTTTTTTGTTCTGGAAATTTTTTTTAATCCAAATATTGCTGGCTTCCCATGCACATTAATGACAGGGAGACAGGCACCATCAGAGAGGGTCTGGGCCCAAAATTGGCTCATGTTTATTAAAGAGGGTGGTCACTGGGGCTGGTTGTGGCAGACATCAGCAGCTATGAGGACCACAATAGAGCCAGCCCATTAGGCCCTTCCCTGGGCTAATAGGCAGACTGGGAGTGCCTGCTTGCCAGGCCAGGGAGATACAGACTTCAGCCCTTGTGTCAGCGTGGTGCCCAGTAATCACATGAAATCAGAGAAGATTATTCCTCATAACGTTTACCCAGCCATTACTACAGCCCAAATGGGTTCGCAGTGAAGAGGTGCTCTGAGGACCCGACATGCAATTGCAGATTTGATGAAGTCGTGTTGATATTCAAATGTAACCGTGCTGGTGTTAGGTTCCACCAAGCTATTTATCATTAGATGTTCTTTTCCAACCCACTTAGGGCTCTGATTTGAGCAGCCTAAATGTGTTTCAAGGGTGAAAAATCAAAGGACATTTGTCCTTGTCAACACTTGAGTCCCCTTCTCCCAAAACAGTTGTCCCTGATTCTCTTCTTGACATGATCTGTTTGCATTCTGACAACAAGGCTAGAGACAGAAAGATTATGACTCCAATTTATTTTCGTGGTAGCTGTTTTGCTTTTGATTTCTGGCTACACCCAGCAAACAGTGAGTGAGTGGGGCTTTAGGGGCCTTTTGTCTTTGTAAGCGAGTTAATGGGTGGCGCCCCCTTGATCTTATGGAAATTAACAGGGAATTATGAGAGCAGCCATGCAAATGTACATCAACCACTTTGGTGTCTGGTGGCCCATTTCCTGTGGCCCGTTGAATAATAACAATGTTCTTACCGGGGGTAAGGGTCTTGATGTGAGGAGCGTTTGGTCCTCCCCAGGTCCTCTTCATGGCCATGATTTATTCCTTAAAAGAGCAAACAGGTCTGGCTAAAACCAGTTGGTTTGGACATCTCATCACAACCTAATTAACAATGCATATTTATACAAAAACTTATAGTAAGGCTAATGGGAATCTGATGTTTTAGTATCTTTTGATATTAACACACATGTGATGAGAGAAGACTAATATTTGTTTATGCATTATATTTTCTTTGCAACCCACTTGGACCTCCCTCCACGAACAAGGAATATGCAAAACCCCAAAATCACCTAACAATTTCTGAGATACTTAGAATTGGGGGGACTGAAAATGAGGTTGTGAGCCAAAAATGGTTGAGGAAACTTGGGCTAACGGCTTTGGGCCTAAGGGCTATCATTTAGCATACATCTACACATGTCGTCTTTCTAACGTTCTGTTCTATGTTGTGAGAACATATGCCAGTGTTTACCAATGGTTAGGCTCCAGTTGCCCGCTACTTGCTTGACAGAGTGAATCACTTCTCTTACCTGAGAGGCCATCCTTGTCCCCCTCCTCTTCAGAACTCTGCAGCATTTCCTGCATGGCTGATTGTTTAAGCAACTGATATGCTTTTGTCTCTGTTCAGACACACACACACACACACACACACACACACACACACACACACACACACACACACACACAAAGTCACTCTCAAATATTTGTTTAAAACCCAGGTTTCCAACTTTCAGAGGTTTCTGTGTTTGTTGAGACAACACGCTTCAGTAGCTGAGTCTTTTGGTCTCACTGCTACATAGAGTGGGTGAAAACACTGTGCTCAATCAGCTAAGCTGTTGATTCAAGCCTACAGTATCTAGCAACAGTTTCCATGAGACAGCAATCAGCATCTCACATTATCTCAGCATCCCCTAGCAGGAAGGCAATGATTGATTTTCTGTTTTAAAAACACTCATAATTACTTTCCGGCACACTAAAGTAGGTATCATATTTGAGAGGAGCACAGAGACCGTGCTGGAAAAAATCAACAGAGCAGAAGTACATAATAAATGGGCTGTTGTGTCAATGATGTGGCTAAAACACACAGAGCAAATCAAACAGATAGAGCAAAGTTGTGATCTAAGTCCTAACATTTTTAGCTTGGTTTCAGAATAAGAAACACTACTTTTAATACTTTTCTAAAAACCATATGATGCTTACAGTGCATGACAATCTCCAGTTTTATTCTACCCACTGCACTTTATACAGCCACAGTTTTTACATGTTGTCCAAAAGCCCACTAGGTCTAAAGACGCACATGTCTTGGCAATTATGATCAGTTCCAAGGTCATGGTATTCGATTGTGACACTGATGTCGCTCAGCATAGCAAAACCCTTTCCTTGCAAAATCTTTAGTAATATATATATATTTTTAGCTGGTTATGGCTCTTTTGATTAAGTGTTGCAATTGGAAACTGGACTCGTTTTGCTGGCTGTGCACCTTAGGGATGCAGACACATGAAACACCCAGTAGGATATCTGATAGCTAAGGGTAATATAGGATTGCTTTACATTTCAGAGGTGCAGCTGAGGGATGGGCTCACCAACTGCCTCCAGGATGCCTTCACATCTAATATTTTTCAAGTCTGGCCTTGCTGGAGCATTGTTTAGTAGATAATGAGAAGCGATGACAGATCTCTTGCGCTTCCCACCCTGGCGTCCTGACAATTAAAGCAGCCGCATTATGCTGGGCCAGTGAATTATCATTTTTGCCAGAAAGCCTCAGACGAGGCTGAAAACACGGCTAGTGTTTTTTCGGAGATAATTAGAGAGAACTAGCACAGCTCTTCAGGTGGGACTTTGACCCTGGATTCACCTTGATCATCCTGCCTCAGCCATTGCGTAAAAGAGCCCATTATTCACTGCAGTGGGAAGAAAACAAACCACAACATAAGGACAGTGTGAATGCTGGGGCACCAGCGATGCCTTTTTACCTCTAATAGGAACACTTTCCACTGGGCTTTCGTCCTGGTTGTCCTCTTCAGTACTTTGTAGTTCTGTAAGAAAGGGAAGCGCATAGTGAGAAGCAGTGGCAGGGAGGAAGGGAGTCTAGGGATAGAAATGGGAATGGGGGGTCTTTCTTTGGCTCTGAATAGAAGGCTGTATGAAAACTGGGCTGTGAGGGAATCATAAAAAAGCTCTATGGTGAAATTGATTTCTTTCATAAAAAGGAAGTTTTAGTTCTCTGCAGAGCTGGTTTGCAAAAAAATAACAGTAGTCTACATTTGTTCCTATTAATAGCCTTCTTACATATTACTGTGCAAAGACAGACTTAACTCAGTGTGGAATGTTTTTAGAGGTTTGCAGGTTTCTACTGGCAACTGTAATGAAACCAAACCCCTTGCTGAAAGGAGAGTTTCTGATTGTTAGAAAATGTAGTCATTCCTCCATAACTAATTTAACCAAAACCTTGCATTCAAATATTCTAGTCTAACTAGAATTTTCTTGTTGTACTAATTCTGATTAGCTACAGTTACCTTGAATCTGTTTCTTTTGTACCAGCCTTGTGGGTAGAGAGGGAGGACCATTTGAAGAAGAAAAGTCACTCTCGTCCTCTGCTGAGGGGCACTCCTCACTGGACCGGGACAGAAGTGTCCTAAGCAGCACTTTGGCCTGCAAGCAGCACAAATTAAAACCACCTTCTTAATTGTTCCCATTTTGTCAAGGAAGTGTCAAATTGAACTCTTGCCCATTAGGCAAGTCATTTACTTGGCCATGGCTGCTCGCACAGAGGTGCAGTTGTAGTGCGTGTTCAAACGCCAAGAGAAAATAACTTCAAATTCTCTCACTCGTTTAACCAAAAAATGATTATTTCGCACACTTTCGTTCCCGCTCTCCCTCTCAATCACACTTTTTTTTAGCCTCCCTCTCTTCTCATCCATGAGATTAGAGAAGCGCCTAAAGAATGCAATCACCCTGGCGTTAATGTGCAACATGTTCCAGATATCTCCCCTCTTGGCGGAGAGGATTGAGACAAACTGCTCTCTTCCTCCCTCTCCAGCTCATTTTTATCTCTGGGGAGATGAGGATACACAATTAAGAGGAGCTGTTCCGGGAGATGAGGAGCAGGGAGATGCCACACACCGATTTCCTTTCTCTCCTTTTTCCCTCCCCCATATCAAATCCTGCCATCGTCATCTCTCTTTTGTGATCAAAGAATGCCTCTCAGCCTCAGATGGCCATTTGCAACTTTTAATGAGCACTAATATGGAGCGGATGATCAGGAGGATTTTGACAGTGACAAACTTTAAGTACATTGTAAGTTGTTATCAGTAGGTCGCAGTGAAGATTGACAATGTACATGCTTTCATTTTCTGAAAGGGGAAGAGATGCAAACACATGCCAATCTAAGCTTGCCACTTGGTATTTGATGCTGCTGCACAATAAAAACTGTCTTGATCCTTGTCCCCGATATCCATCTTTGTTCTTTTTTTAGATTTACTCAAATGTACCGTGATTTGAGGGTTCTCGCAAACCCGCTGCATTTTAAATATCAATGAATGCAACTGTTAGCACTTGAATATTCAAAGGGCCTCTTTGAGTGTGTGCATGCGAGCTGCATGCTCCCATTTGTCAGAGTAGCCAGGCTGTGTGGCAAGACGTGAATGGAAATTTCTGTTTCTCTTCTGTGGAGAGTAAGCTGTTGTGTGAGAGGATAGAGAAGAGAGAGAGCGAGAGAGAGAGAGAGAGAGAGAGAGAGAGAGAGGGTGAGATGGAGAAACAGAGGTAGGGAAAAAGAAATAGATGGAGTAGATGGAGTGAGAGAAAGATTTTCACACAGGCTTTCCCTGATGCTTTTGGACACAATGATTTAGATGGCAGTACCTCTCTTCCTTTTGTCAGTTCATATTTTCAAGAGGCTCTACAGTCTCCCCCTTTGCTTCACTCATTGTGTCAGAGACACTGGAGCAAGATCTCCAAGCAAAAAAAAAAAAAACCCCACAAAATGAGTTCCCAAAAATTAATAACCCAAAAACCTCCATGCATGCATGATCATTCTTGCACATTAAATTGTACATTTTCTGAAAAAGTAGGATTCCTGACAAATCTCTTGACATCATCTATGGGCTCTAAGTGTGAATATTTAATGTAGTTTCTTTCTTTGTTTAATTGAACATGATCTGTATAAGGTCAATGAGCGGGAAATTTAAAATAATCCTGTCTGTTGTGGAAAAGGTCCAAATGGCTCCTTCATTCATTGGAACCTAGTTGGTTTATATTTTTGGCTAATACCAAATTACACGCAAGTGTTTCTCAGCTGAATACCAACCATATGAGATGAAAGAAACCAAACAGAGGCTGCAATTTGTGATTAGCACATGGGTCAGGATTTACCTTCTGTCTAGGTCAACATGTTGCCCAATCTGATGAGAAGGCAGCCAGGGCTAGTTTCAAACACCAGACACAAAGAGGGAACTCAGCACTAAATACAGCTCCCTTTTAAAAACATGCCAAGAAACAACAAAAGAAACCAAAACACTAGCCTTTTTGGAAAGCATAAAAAGGAAGCCATCTCTCTCTTGTAATCATATGTGTGTGGTAATGCCTGCTTGCTTTTGGAACTGGGTGTCTGTCAATGCAAGTGTGTGACCTCCTATTTGTGTGTGAGTGTGTGTGTGTGGTGTGCGCGTGTGCCAGCAGAGACAGCGTATGTGACTCCAACGCTACCTGGTGGCTGTAGGTGGCATGGCGCTCCAGCAGCAGTGGTGTGAACAGCTGGACCATGTGCTCAGTGTTGAGGACACGGCGCTCCTTGAGCAGAAGGGCGTGCTTGAACCAGCGATCCCATAGCAGAGCGGCATCAGGAGGGAGGCTGGCGCTATGGTGAGGGTTGGGATCGGTGGGAGAGAAAGAGGATGCTTTCTTATTGAACAGACAGTGGAGTTTTTGAAAATAAGTCATAATTTTACCTCCGTGCAGAAAAGTAGTCTTTGAGAATAATTCTTTTCCTTTCTCAAAAGGTTTTCTATGCCATCCTTAAATACTCTAGAAGATATGGATCATTAATGAATTCCAGTCATTCCGGTCACTGCTAGACATGTGTCTGCGGAAAGGGTATATAGCAGGAAAAGTCTCATTGAAATCAATGGAGTAGTGAAGCAGAGCATGGATTTGGCTCAGGGTACACTACTCATTACCCAAAGGACTGGAAGTCACAGATAGGGCATTTTAATTTACTCATGACATTCACCCATGCACTGTTACCGTACGAGGTGACACCAAAGATGACCTTTACATTTGTGGACAAGGAAGACTGTATCGAATGGTAGAGTGCAATATCTCGGTGACTGGTGAACTGCATGCCCCCTCCCCCACTGACTGGTCATTAAAATAAATAAATAAATAAGAAATGCACAGGCAGCTCTCAACTCTTTGTCTGAAAGTGGAATTTACCTTTACTGTACGTCTGTTCACTTCCTCTATGAAAAGAAAGGTCTATTGAACTCAGTAGCTTTCAGAGCAATGATATTTTTTCTCTGGATTGTACCATTATAGCACTACTATTGAAACTGTTATTGCCTAAACAAAACAGACAGTATATCAGACTATACAAAACTATATCACAAACAATATTTTATTAAATAGCTATATTTTTTTTCTTTTTTTCAACATCTCAGAATTTGCAGTTTGTTACAAATGTAACATAACGCAAATGAATTAAGTGAAAGCAACATAACATGACTTGTGCAACTCTATACATATGAAAATGATAAAAACTGAAAATACAATTTTTTTAAAATACCACAATCACAAGACTCATAAACCAAGAAAAAAAAGCACAAATAAATACAACTAAAGAAAAAAAAACACCATAATTTTTTGGTGTTGGACTCACAGAGAAACCAGGAGCCTTACCTTATTTCATTAGCCTCAGGGCTGGACTGGTGAGAACTCACTAGATGCTGTGGTAGCAGACAGCCCTTTGCTGTGCTCCATGACAACCTCTGAAGCTCATGAAGGACGACTGCTCCGCATGCTTCAAGGTCCTCGTCATTCAAGCCTTCACCACTGTTGCAAAGGCTGTCCAATATATATAGAGAGCAGTCAGCTATTGCCATGGAGCCCTAGGATGTTTGCTTAGATAGGGAGAAGTATATACTGGTTGTTAAAAGAGGGAGAAAGCTTCCTTTTGTGAGACATTTATCCGCACTTTACAAGAACTCCAATTATGGTAAATTAATCATGCTATGAAATATAAAGGGCTTATGAAAAATAAGCCCAGACTAATGAAACCATTTCTCCATCCTCAATCTCCCTGAATCCCAATAACAATTCAACAGGATGGTTACTATAACAATCCCATGTGTTTGAAAACCCCTCAGAAATAAAGACGTGTGCATGTCGGTGATGACACTTCATCTAAAGTGAGAGCCCTTGGCAGAAGGCTAATATGTTTTCCTCATCTCCACAAACTGCTCCATGGCCATTAAATAAATATACACAGCATTTAATTTCGACAGGGAGAGATAAGATTGGGAGGTCTGAAGAAAGACAGCAAGGGTATACCTAATAAGTCTATTGAGCTGTCCTCCATCAACTGAAGAATCCCCATACACACTGGTCCGTTCAGCATGGAGTCGTCCTTCGATGCTGTCTAGCAGATTAAAGAGTCCTTCCTGGGAAAGACTAGGAAAAAAAAAACCAGTACCCATTAATGTGCTGAAAGGAAATAAAAATGGAGGAGGTCATGTGATCAATAGGCCTGTTATTTGTTAAAAAAAAAAAACCAAAACCTGTGATACATTTTTCCAAGCAATTGCCTTGATGTACTCAAGGACTGCTGGAGAAATCTGACCATTAAATGCTAGCCAAACTATACACGTCAACAATTCAAAGCTTGTCTGTTGATGGAGCCAAATGTAATGACAGGTTATATGGAAAAGCTTGTGAAACCTGGCATTCAAAACTAGAGCTTGTGGGATTAGCTGCCTACTGCTGGAGGAAAACCTCAAATCAACTATATACAGTTAAATGGCAAAATAAATTTCATTATATACATTCACTATATATCAATTAAAAAGCATAAATACATTTCACAACCACTACCACGATCTCACACTCAAAAGTGTAAAGAAAAAGACCCCCCCCCCCAAAAAAAAGAGGGGCCTCTAGATGATTTCTATTGGTGAGTGATTTACACTTTAATCTGGTCCTGTGAGGCTGCAAAATGAGAAATGGATGTCTAATGCATGTGGATATTGGGAATCCATCTCTTTCTTGAGCATTAAGCTCTGGGTGGCCCTCATTGAATTCTCCCAGAAACCCCAAGCCGAGAGATCCTGAGCCCCCCTACATAAAAGGGGCAAAAAAGAATTTATGACAATCTGTAATGGGCTCCTGGGTTAGGGGTCAGCAAACAATTGCTCCCTCTTTTTTGCAGGTTGTTTCCTGGTAACATCCTGATTAAGCTAGCAGCTTGAATTATATCCATGACATTCTGTAGTGTGCAATCCGTCTGTGCTAAGTCCTCTTCAGTGTGGCTGAAGTAGCATAGGCAAAAGCTGTCTTTTTTTTCCCTCTCCCTTATCGTCAGCATTGGCCTTGAAATAGTCATCTTTCTCTTTCCACTTTATTTGTCAATGCTCTTCAAAAAGAGACCTTTAGAGAGGGAGAAAGTGAATTAGTTTTTTGCAAACCTCTCTCTCTCTCTCTCTCTCATTGTACTGTTGCCAGCTTTCATGTCAAGGTCTCCAACCTCACTTTAGATGCTGCTGTTGTCCGCATGTCGACATCATCAGGAGTGTATTGTTAGCTAGGAGGAAGAGGTCAGCCTCTCTGTAGCGATATTGCTCTACAGTGTACAGTACCGACTCTGGGGTGATTTACCACACGGAATGGCCTCAACGTTGAGTGATTGGTGTCAGGGGAATCTCGCGGTGCTGGCAAAGACAGCAAATATAACACACAAAGGAATGGAAAAATAGACCACAAGTAATACCAACATACTGAGTGCAGCTATTTCAAGACTAGCATTGGATTTTTAAGAACCCAACTTTAATTGAATGACATGTTGTCCCTAATCGGGCAGAACCATCATGCGGTTCAGGGACGACATATTTAAGAGCAGGACACAGTGAGGCCATTATGATGATCCTCAAGGAAGAAACTTGAAGGATATTTCAGTCATACACTCTCACTCACCCAAGCCATCCTGGAGGAGAAATATAATGGGATAATCTAATGAATTGCCCAGGCTTGTTTTTCCTGAATGTGAGCTGAATGGAAGGAGCAATATCAACTCTAACCTTAAGAGAGAGAGAGAGAGAGAGAGAGAGAAAAGGAAGAGAAAGATAGCGAGGATAGACACTGGATGCTCTTGGAACTTTACATCAAACCCTCTGGTTTTCTCCTCACACATTGAAGCCCTCCGTGTTAACAATGAGACCTGCAGCCCCCACCATCTTCTCCCCAGCAAAGCCTAACTGCAGTTCTTAAGGTCACAATATAAACATTATACCGGTCCACATAATCATGCAGAAACAAACATGCTAAACTTGGAGAGAAAATAAAATCCCTCACACTACTTTTGACACATTTAGAAACCAGGCACATTTTCAAAATAAAACATTTGACACTAGATAAATGCTCTGAATTATGATATTATAATATAATAAATGAATGACTTTGTATTGAATAACATTGTTGTGACCATGTGCACATGGTACATAGTCTAAAAATACAGTATATAGTAGTAAACAAGCACAATGTATTCAACTCAGGGAAAGAAACAACACAGAGTTTAAACACTGGAGGTGTCTCTGAGAATATGGTAAAAAAAAAAAAAATACACAAAAAGTAAAGTTTTCTTTTTCTTTTTCAAGAGCAAAGGGGGTCCTGCTCATAAAATACAGTATATTATAGAGAAACTGCAGAGGCTCTGGGAGCCAACATTCACATGGGATTTTATGTGGCTCTAACCCCATCCAAAATGATCCTTCAACTCAGAGGCCATCATCACGCTAAGGATTTGTGGCTCTAAGTGCTGTCCACATGCCCACCCTCCAGAACACTCTATGATGCCACAAATTTCCTCCTCCACTGGGGACTTCCTGAGGTCTCTCAAGCAGAAAATTGCTCTGTTACAGCATTATCATGGATTATGGCAACATTGTTGGTGACAGGTCCTGAGCTCTCCCTATAAGATGCATCACTGCCGCCACCGCAGCTGCTGCTGAGCTACAGAGAGCCCGGTGGCATGGACCGTGACTTCCACAATCCTCTCTGCCAGTCTCAGATGTGATGGTGGCAAAGAGGACTATGCAGTGTCTTCACCCGCCCCTATTATATACAATCCTCTATGGTTCAGCATGGCCTCGCAGAACATTCTTCTTTCTTGCTTAGCTTTAAATCTTAGGGGAAAAAATTTGACTGCATTGTGCACATTTTAACAAGAGTATGCACCATAAAACAATCAAAATGTTAGCGTTTTTCACTCTACTGAGTCACCTTAGTACATACTATACCTTTCAAAGGTAACTGCTGGAGATGTGGTCTTGGACCTATCTGAGTGGTGGGATGATTCTATACTGTGCTGATTGTGATCATCACTCCCTCCAGAAGTGGAATTCCTCTCAGTTTCCACACTCTCTGGTAGGTCTTCCTCCAGCTCAGATTGCGTCAGAGAAATGGACAGGTCACTAGCGCTGCTCTCTGACAACTGCACATCAGAACTTGGTCTACTGAAACTTTCATATCTACCTGAATGTAAACAGAGCGCAAAGTATCACTTGGTTTATTTTAAATCTTCAAAAGAACAAAAGAATGTGTTTTGAACTGTGCATCTCAGGAAAGACAATAAAAAGATATTACAAGGTAATAAGGAAGAAATATTTCAAACCTGGTGTACCTTGAGTTTCTTTTCCAAAAGTGGTTTCATGGAGCAAATGGCTGTGACTTCTCTCTTCGGTGTCTGTCTGATGAGTCACCTCTTGGGAGTCAGTGTGTTCTGCAGGGGAATTCTTAGAACTCATGGGGCCTCTGCTGCTGGGAGACGGATTCTTCTCAGGCCCTGTCAAGGTCAACAAAGGTGACTGTTCTTGTTCATCATCACTTCCAAAAGGCACACTGCCAGCTGTGCCTGTTAAGGCACAAACAGATGGGAGCACCGCCATCATTCTTTCATGTTTGTCACTCAAATTACAGCCATCAGGGGAATCGTTTGCGCCTGAAATGTCATCTGATAAATGTGCTCGGTTGCTGGTGGCATCCTCTCCGCCAGCTCTGAAGTCCTTCAAAAGGCCACTTGGTAGATGTTCGCGGGAGAGCAAGCTGCGATTGGATGGATGACGCAATGCTCGTTTTGAGTGTATACTTGTGGTGCCAGCTTCAGCATCAGACCCTCTGGAGGTCTGGCGGTCCATAAAAATTACTGCCGGTGATTGTGTAAAATTCTTGGCTGAAAAAGAGGCGGAGCTGTCCCTGTGCTTCCTATGCACAGCTTTTATCTGTAAATGTGAAAAACAAAATCTATGAAAAATGTTTATTCTGGCAACAGAACTTTCCATTAACTCATAAAATTATATTTTTTTGGAAATAAACACAATTCTTCAAAATTGTTCCACTAAATTTCTTAAATTAAATAAGTGTATATTTGAAAGCAATTCAACAAAACTATATTAACTATCCACTTTGCAATTTTGAATAAACGCAGCTTATTTAGGTCAAGGTCAGAATTCTTTTCACAACATCTTTCAGTAGAATGTCTCAGGATCAATGTTTTAACTTTTAATCTTATTAGAAATCCTTTAGACAAGTTTTGATTCATGTCTGCAATGTCACCAGGGGGGTGGGGGCAAAAAAAGCCTCCCTCCAAACATAATAACAAAAAGGATGGCTTCTGTTTCTTTTCTGATAAGCGTCTTAAATACCAAACAGTTAGCTGCTTAATAACATTCACTGTAAACCATGCAGCCTGCCCAGCAGATCCACAAAGTAGGTAAAAAAAAAAAAAAAGAGGAAAAGTTAATTTCTTGGCTGAGTGATTCCATCGGTAGCTGCAGGGCAAAGTAGAAAGTGTTTCACTAAAGTAGCAATTGATTCTTCTATCAATCTGCGGCACGCGTGTGCTCTTCCAAGGAATGCATTAAATATGAAAATCATATCCCGTTATCATCTGTCTCCAGCTTTCAGCCCGGTAAGCTTCCCTTAATGAATGCTGCAGCCTGAGGGACATGCACACTGCAAGCCAATGGCTTGTATGCATAATGGAGTGACGGTACCATTTTGCTCATTACAATATCGACAGGCTGAGGGGGGTTTTGCACACAGTTACAAGTGACTGCTCTAGACAGCATGCTCCAAGTTATTATGAGATGTCTTAGACATTTCATCTAAAAGAGCTTTAACTGCTTTAAGTGAAGGGAGAAAGCAGCTATGGGCTTGAACTACATCGCTTGTACAGATGCACCAGCTAGGATTAGACACCTGTGCTATTACAGATACACAGTTTAAATGTAGACTCCTCTACAGAATTACTAGGCATAATGTCTACTTTCCTTTGTTATTCTAAACCTGGAAACACAACTTGATATAACTGAGATTTGCATAAACCTTGTAAACATTTCAAAAAAGAAAGATCTGCCATAAAAAAGATATGTAAAAACACTCACACAACAGAGTTCACACAATACACAGTAGAAGACATAGTACCAGCATGCAAAATATATGATTATGTTTTGGGTTTTTTTTTTTTTTTACAATTATGTTACTTCCGAACACAAATGCTATTGTTATTACTATCCTAGTGGCATACATTTTATGATGCACATATTAATGTTACCTTTGCTGCTGCAAGATCTTTCTCCATTTTCTTCCTTTCTTCCATATATTTGGAAATCCTTTTGAAAAAGTCAGCCTGTAAGAGGTGTAAAGACAGAATATTACATAACGAAAGGATAGACAGATAGACAGATCACCTGCTGTGCATACGGAATTAATAATTTTTTTGGAAAAAAATTACAGAAAGTCATAATATTCATGGCAGTTTAACTGATACTGTATACCAACATTAGGCACTTTCTGTTGTGATAGTGCTGTTGAATATTATCTGTATGTGGTATAAAAGCAGAGGGTATGACTGCAAAAGTGACAATGTCAAGCATCAGGCAATCATAACTTGATTTCCCAAGTGGGTGTCATCTGTGTAGCTGCTGAACGCCCATGACATTTTATCTGACTGGCCACACTAACTGCCTTAATCCCAGCTCCAAATAAAAAAAACCTAATGGTTTTGTTAAGGGCACTTAGATTAGCTAAAAAATTGCTGAACCTCTTCATCAAAACAATAGCAGTTTACAGAGGCAGACCTTTTATATAAACCTTCAGAATTTCTGGTTTTAAACATCTTGCACAACCAATACTAACCAAGATTAGATTAAAATTGATATATAAATGCATGCACCTCAGCATCTGTATGTGTAACGTCACTTGACTCACTGTCTGTACCAAAAACATCAGAGTTAAACCAAAAAAAAAATCAGGGTGACTTTATAAAAACAGACAAAGGACAGTGGGACAACCAAAATAACAACAAATATGTAGGACTCATAAAGCTTCAAGAGGAAATAAACCAACTGCTTAAGGGGAGAGAATGACTAAACCTCTGGAGCACTTCAGAGTCTCTATATTGGGCAATTAACTCAGCGAGTCATAATTAGCCAATTTTGTTCGGTTGATATTAAGCTGTCAAGCACTGTCGTTGAGTTTTAAGTGATAATCTGAATGGCTCATTGTTTTCTCCCTCGTTCATTTGCTTGTCGTGATAAATTGCACAGTTTGAGTGTTTACTATTGTCACATCAAGCAATTGCAAGCAAATATCTCTACTCTGTTAAAATTAAAACATAGCATTACAGCAACTGTGTCTGAACAAGCTTGATTAGTGAATACACATTCCTTGTGAAAAATCTATTATATTGTAGGTCTGTGAGTTTCTTGCTCTTGTTCTGAAGTCACAAAACATTTGGTTGTGGTTTTTTTTTAATATATAGTAATTAACCATTTATTAATGGTTAATAAAATTTGTCGAAATTATTTAGAAATATTGCAATTTTTGAACCGAACCTACCACAGTGGTTGGTGTGCTTGTTCAGCTTGGTTTTGATATAAAAGAATCATAAATGAGAAAAACTACTCCACTGATCATATTAAATTGTATGTGTGTACCTTTTGTTGTTCCAGAGGGCCATGGTCAGGACTATATTCCTTCATGCTAATTTCTATGCATTCCACATCCCTTAGAAGCTCAAGGTTTCTCATTTTCGCTTGTGCTTCTCTGTCAGAGATTTCCTTGAGATAACTGCGCAGTTTGGAACACTTTATCTGTGAGCTGAAGGCAGAGAAGAACTATTATTCAAAAGAAATATTATCTAAGAGCATTGTCAAAAAATAAGAGCTTGACTTTTCACAAGAAAAGGTTAAGAACAATATGTTTTAAATTTAAATCTAATCCTCTGCTCTCATATCAACTTAAGCTTTGCTGTTTTGACCCAACCATGTTAATATTTATGAGAATCAATTTACAATGAAAACAAAGTTGTTTTGCTTATATCCAAAGAGGTACTGTGTCTATAAAACACTGGGGTAGGACAGTGATTTTTGTTGAATAAAATATTACATACTAACAAAAATACCTGGACCTTTTTTTCCTTTTATAAAATAAAATACTAAAATCACTATGCATCAAAGCAGTATACAGTATACATACTCTTTACCTACATAGCACATTTTCAAAAGTAAGTCAGTATGAAATACTGACTTGTATACAGTGAGGACTCTGTTCTTAAACCTAATATTTCTATAACTCATTTAAGTTACAACTTGATGTGAAAGCCAGTGGATAATAACAACGTAAAGCAGACACTCTCTGATAGATATAAATCTGTATAACTTACATCCTTTTATCAGATCTGGAGTAAGCAAACAGTTCCCTCTCCAGCTCCAGCCTCCGCTTCTCCCTGCACTCACAAGTGAGAGAAAGTCTCACACTCACACATCACTGCAGCATCTCCATGATTTCGTCGGCTAATTATTGGCTAAGTATCAGTTACATTCACGGTAAATATCTATTTACTCATTAACAAATCGACATGCGTATGCTAATGCTGAATCCGCTTTGCGAACTGCTTACATTGATCTGTCCTCCATGGGAACTTTGTCTCATACGCGGACGCTAACCCGAAAGCTAACCTGACATAAGGGTTTTTTCGGGTTTCCGTTCGTTTCAGTTTTACATTCATTTAAATGCAAGAACCATCACATCACCGTTGTCAGCTGATGCTAGCTACCGACGTGAACAGGCTAACGACCTAGCTAGCTGCGCGGTGTCACCCTCTACCCGACTCCGCCGGCTAGCTAAGCGGCTAAGCCTTACGTCCCCGTGGCAAGCGGCGGGGGGAGGCTGCGCGGCGGCGGAGAACTCGACTCGAGCCCGCGGCCTCTAGCAAGGCCGCGCTGGCGTCGACACGGACCGCGCCGCCCTCACCCGTCGTTCATGCTCCGCCGAATCGATGCCGTCCTTTCGTAGTAATGGTCCTCGACCAGAGCCATGTTTGCCCTTTTTTCGGTGGCTTTGGCGCTGCCGCGGCGCCAGGAGAGGAGGAGGAAGAGGAGGAGGAGGAGGAGGAGGAGGGTCGCGGGTGTTTACGTCGGTTGCCATGGACACCGCTTCCCAGAAACCCTTGCCGCTGAACGCGGAGAGCACGTGGTGCCAGCGTGGGCACGCGCTCCTCTCGGCGTTGGCCTTAACTGCGCGCAGCAAAGTGATGCTGTTTACAGCAAAAACTGTCCTTTCTATCAGCGAAAAACTATAGTTTCCCCCCCAAAAGACGTATTTATATTAATTTCTTATCATGCTTAGTTTAACAGGACCCAATTTTTGAAGATATAAAACCGGCCCACAGGTCCTGCATACCGGTGCTTAGGTGTAATATCTTGTTTATCCGGGTAGACTTTTTTTTTTTAAATCACAAAATATTAAATAAAAATATAGCACAAATAACATAGAAAAACTAAAATTTGGTGACAAAAAAAAACTAACCCCCCTCTGATAAATACCAGTCTTGAAAAGGATTTTTTTTGTCTTCATTTGATAAGATTCCCTCTCTTAATCAGATATACGTTGATGTCTCATTTGATTCAATGGCTACTGATCTTGTCTTGCATTATCAAAGTTCACCACTGACAGTTCTCATAATGTCATGTTTTGACTGCAGCAGCACCGGATTTTGTCAATGCGACAGCGCTACATATACTTGGTGGGATTCTGAAAATTGACAGCCCCTCCAAATGCACACACTAATCAAGCAATTTCCCCAATTCCAGTCCCATCAAATTGCTCTTTAGCTGTTGAACTGGGGAGTTTTGTTGTCCTTTTCTAATGCTAATCTACCCTATTCAGTATCTCTCTATGAGGCTATTTGTTGTGAAATAAATCCCCTTGTTTGCCTCCTGCATGTATAATTGATATTGTTGCCAGGCTTTTTGTTTGTGCTGTCGAGAGCCGAAAGGCGGTACTTTGGAGGTGATGAAGAAAATGAGACTTGCGACATTGCTGTTCCAGCTGAGTTCAGCTGAGGTTGAGGCAAGTGATCAACCTTTTTTAGATGTCATACTGTGCATTTATGATTATTTTCAGCAGATTATGTTCACAATATAGAAAAAACATTCACAACCACTGCTTAATACGTTTTGTGTTTCTCTCCCCTATTTTGTGTGTCAGGCAGAAAACTCATTACTTAAGATGTACTGGCACCACAAAGGAGACTGCATCAAAAGTTAAGATACTTCAGTTAAGTTGAAATCCTTGGACTCAACTGGTGACTTATAATAGGTTGGTGAGTATGATGTCAGTCAGTTTTCGTAGACCATTTTATCGCAAAACTACAGGGCTCACAAATTCTGTGTATTCTCATCTATATATCTCTTAAACAACAGTTATTTTAACTGTACAGTATAGTTCCTTCCTACTTAGAAAAAGTTATATAGCCCAAATGGTGTGAAATGAAAAATAGTTTTGATGATAGAGTAGGTATAGTCCTTCCAAGTGTTTATCAGTAAAAACAAAAAAGTGCCGTGCTTACATTTTTCAAATTTTACTACATGAATGGCTGTATTGAAAGTATTATTTTCCCTATTTGTATTTTTATACAGTGTTTCTCTGCAATGTTTCTCCCTACTGCTTCTCTGAACACATACAATGTGTATGGCCATTGATATGCCCTAACAGAGGTCACAATTTGCATGAGAATTAACAGCTAGTAAATTAAATTGATATTCAGTGCACATCTCCGTTGAATCCTTCAGACCTTTGTTCCCCTGCCTGGCAGAGCCCATGTTCAGCCCCTAGCTAGTCAGAAACATCTGTGCAGTTAATAATTTGATAAACAGCTTACACAAATGCTAAATTATCTTCTCCACCCCTCCCTTTCTCTTCCTTCCCTTGTGTGAGACTTGGAACAGTTGGCTCACCTCTCTGTGGTGTTGGGTTTATCTTTTGTGGTTGTTCTTCCACAGCTCTGGTTTTCATGGCTCTCCCTTCACTCCTTTCACTATCACTTAGATACAGAAGCAGTGTTTGGGGTTAATGCAAATCCTCAATTCTCATCTGTGAAGAAAAAAGGTATAGGAGTTGCCTATTGTGGCAAGTTTAAAATGAACTTAGTCTGATAATTTGTTATTCATTCATAGTTCTTTCTGAATAGCATTTACAAAAATGTTGAAAAGGAACCCTGACATTTATCAACACATTTTAACATTTACAATGCCATTGTGCTTCCATTCAGTTAAAGCCTATTGTTTGACCGGAGCTCAGGTGAATCCCTGTGAAACTGCAAATGAAGGTCTGACATATTTTTCCAGAGTGCATTCTACATCAGAGTGCAAAAGCTTTCAAGTTCCATGTGTTAATTCAATGGTCACTTGTTTCTATAATTGGCTGATACCACTAGTGAAAGAGATTTGACCGGGCTTTTATAATAATTTCAAAAGGTAGGTACTTGTAGTTGGCACAGGTATAGATGGTTTTTCACAAAGTTATATTAAAATGATTAAACGTGTCCAGATGATGATATTAGTAGTATCTGTTCAAAACCAGGAATGATCAGATTTTAAAAAGGATACAAAATATCCAAGTGCAATCTTTATATGTTTTGTGTGTACACACATGTGCCCACATGCCTTCATACAGTTTATTTTTGTTTCCATGTTTTGTGAGTACATTTTTGTCTATGAGAGGATGGCAATTAGTTAAGTGCTATCAAGTGAACGAAAAGCTGCGACAAATCCCCTTTATAATTTCATGGAAAGGAAAGCTGAAAAAATAGAATGGGATTGAGGGGAGCTAGTTTCCAATGCTTGCCTTTTCAGTTGTGACCTAAGAAGAAATTGAACGCCAAGAGGCTGTGCAAAGCTGTGTAAAAACACATGGTATATTTTTTGTTTTTTTCCAGATGTAGTTGTTTCTTAAAACTTAAATTTTTTCTCCAGATGTTGTCTCTTGTATCACTAACGATAAGTGAAGAGATCAGATTCACCATGATGCTGCACTTGCTGGTTATTTGAATAAACATCAGGGCGGTCTCGAGTGCCGTCTGAGAGCACAATGCTTCAGTGTGGTTTTAACAAAGAGTCCCAGGTCTAATGACAGTGGCTTGTTGTTAGTGCATGCATGCCATGTGATGTCGTAGTTTGCAGACTGGACTCATTCTCCATTTTCTTTCTTTATTTTTTATTCTTTCTTTTGGACAGCTGCTGCTGGTGTCATCCAGACTCTTTCCAATAATTTTCACATGCTTGTGGTCCACTGGCAAATCTCATCAGTGGGCAACAGAAAGGAGAGGATCATCTCTCAGTTTGACAAGAGTCTGTGGAGTCTGGAGTTTGACTGACAGCTGCTATCAGGGGTGATGTGGCGCACAGCAGCAAATAGGGCAGCATATGTGGTTGTCAGATGATGGGATTCATGTGGGTTGGGTATGTTTGGGTCAGATGTCTAGCTGCCAGGGCTTTAAGTTTGTTCCTGTAGCAGGTCTGGTTGGTTGCACTGATCCCTGGTCTTTTTAAGATGGTGTTAATCCACCTCCAGTGACTTGCACTGAAGTGAGCATATTAGTAATGCTTAACTAGTAAGTAGTTGGTGTTGATTTTGGTCGCTGTGCATCAGTATGCTTGGCATTGAACTAATGTATCCCAAAGTTTTCAATAAAGTTAAATCTGTACCTTGAAGCATAATTGTAAAAAAACTGCAAATATGGTAAATCCGCAATAATTTTCAAGGTAATCAGCAATTTTTATATGGTGTCTTAATTTGAAAAAGTGTTCTACCAAAATATATAACTTTTTGTCTGAAGAATCCAAACAGTGTCACCTCCTCCTACACCCAAAGAGCCAATCCAGTCCTGGATGGCCCATTTGACCCAGTCCTCCAGGAGAGGCCCACAGGGCACATGTCACATCCACACTGTGGCATCAGGGAATGCTTTATTTGTTTGCGTGAGGGGTATCCTCTCCTTTCTCTTCCATAGGTCACGCCCATTTGACCCTTTTACTGGATGTCATTGCGTTTATGTGAGTTTCGTCTTCTAGGTCAAATTATCCTTCAATTTAAACTGAAATTGGGAATAGAAGGGGCAAGGATCAGCTCGGGCCCTGGCCCTCTCTTCTGTATTAAGCCGTCACAGCGTTGTAAGGCAAGCTCATATAATGAACCCCATCACCGCTACCACTGCACCAATATCCCCACAACACAGTGTGCATATTGATTGCAGATTGTGAGTGCGAGAACATGTGTGCATGCATGTGTGTATGTAATGTATGTGTGCATGCTCGCGCAAGCTCAGCTTTTTCTAGCAAGGAGCAAGGGAATCATGTTACTCTCTGACTGATTAGAAAGCTCATGCATAGGAAATCACGACAGAGACCCTGCTCCCCATCTGCCTGCAGTGCAGGTGAAAACAATTTACACATTGGCAGGCTAATGGATACATTCATAGGGAGCACAGACAGAGAAAAAAGGGATTGAGGGAGAGAGGGAGAGAAAAACAGAGAGAGAAAAAGAGAGGGGTTGTAATGGGCCCAGGCCAATGCAGGCCAGTGGCCCTGCTCATGCAGCCAAGCCAGATAGCAGCGTATCAGATAACATATAATCACCAGGGTCAGGGACTAATGAATGCGGTCGTGGCCCACCAGAGCAGGCTTTTGCCCGCACTAAAGACACTTGTAAACAATTCGACTGGGTGAAACATGGCAATAATATGTTGATTCAGCACGTAATGAGGTTCTCCCTGAATCCATACCCCCTGCTAACCCCTCTCCCAGGTGGGCCAGTGAAGAGCAGCAAGCCAGGTTGGTGAGCGCACACCTCTGCCGATGACCTTTCCGTGGCAGTAAGGACACGAGGCAGTCTGAAGAGGACTATTCTCATATTGCACAAGGCGCTGAGTGTCAGAACTTTCATTCGCAGCAAGCAAATGAACAGGCAGGCGCTGCATGCTAATGAGCGGCAGGCTATTTTCCACCTTTTTTATCTGCACATTATGCTCTTGACTTTGGAGAAGGTGGGAATTAGGTTGGACCTCAGTGTCAGGCTGCCTGATGGCTCCGCTCAGGAAAAACTGGTAATTGAAGCCGATGGCTGCCGCGGAGGAGGTCTGAATTTGGAAATAAACAGTTTCAAGCACTGCACGTCATTTCTATAGAGATGACAGAGGGAATGGAAATGAGCTGTCTGGATCTAATGTGCTTTCGCAGCAGGGAAAAAAGGGGGCCATCTTTCAGATAACAATTCCACTCATTAGGACTTCAGTGCCACCGTAATGACAAGAGACCAAGTTGCTAAATTCAGAGAGGGCAATTAGGAAATGCTGGCACCCAGACAAACCAAGTAAACAAGGACACATGACTCAGAATTTTACATATATTGTGGCTTGACATTGTGAGATACATCTGATAGCTTTCAAGGGTAGTTAAAAAAGGAAAAGCAATAAATTGCCTCCTACTCGGTAATTCTTGTCACAGTAGCAACTTTGCTATTATGGCTTGTTTATTAGCATAATGGGAAATAGACCAATTAATTCCCCTCTCATTGGTAGAGTAAGTTGTTCATGTTTGATTCTATGCTTATTAAAGGGGATTGCCTCAGATTAAAAGCATGTTTTTCATGCCTCGCAGTATCTATTCAAAACTGGATTTGCCACTTTAAAAGAGAGCATCTTGGATGTACAGTGGAATAAGCATTTTATTAGCAACTCAACTTCACATTTCTACGACTCTGTCGCCCATTCAGTCACAGTTTACATTTTTGGTTTTGGGTTTGTCATTTGGAGAGAGTTGTACATTTGTTATTTTCAAAACAGGTTATGAGCCCATGATAAAATAAAAATTAAATTTAAACAAATATCTTTAAATATTATTTTCCTTGATCAACTCACGATGTGTTCAAGGACATTTGTGCAACATCTGTGCATATAAACATATTGTTATTTTTGGTGCCAGTTTATCAACCAAGCTACTTTTCCTTTTTTCAGAGCATTATATTAAATGACTGCAGTTATTCAATATTTTCATAATAAAAGGTGCTAATCTGTGAAGAAGTTATTGTAGCAACAACAATAAAAAAGTACAGTAAACAGAGTGCATGAGATGAGATTGGTTTCTTGAAAATTTTCATTTTAGTAAACTCCTTTGGGATTTTGACAGATGTGGCCTCTTCACCTTCCTCGCACTTGGCCCCAATCCACTGTACCCCCTGTGGCCATCACCATCCTCTCAGGCTCTGCAATACTCTAGTGTACTGCTGCCATGTGTAGGTCCATGCATCGCTCTTCCTTAGGAACCACTGCCTCTCCCTGTTTCAATTTCCAAAGGATTATCAACAACAATGCATTTTCTCAATAGTTGTGCAAAGTTCCTTTACTCCCCTCCTACACCAACTCTTCCCCTGGTTGCTCAAACAAAGCCCTGAACCCAAAATATAACTTGTGGACATTTCAAGCAGGATTCCATGAGTTGAATCATGGTTTGCTCATTAAAATCTTTCAGCATGGCCGCTGGATTGATCTCTCTCACTGCATTAGGGTAAAGCATTTGTTTATATACTTTCAGATGACAGCAGCAGTTAATCTCTGATGCTTTTTAATGTGGCATCAATGTGGCATGGAAAAAAAAATGCAACCTTCCATGGACGCGGCATGCAACCTTGATGTAGCAGGCGAGACCACAGGGGTTTCTTAGACTCCGATAGCCTTCATGCTCATGAATAAAACAGGGGGTTTAGGGGGCTTCCTGTGCAGCTAATTCACAGTGCCGAGCTTCAAATCTGTTTTTATGGTACTTGGGTGGAACAATTTCTCTTCCCCTGCTTCAGGGCTGCATACAGCACGGAGAGCGGATTCTCGGGAGCTCGTACAGGGATAGTAATTTGCCATAATCAGTCATTGTGCACTGGTGAGTTCAGCACAAGCTGAGACACATGATACTTTGAGGTGTTTCTTCAATTTTATGCAAATAAACAAAGCAGTACAGCTTCTAAAATTGCCCCTCATTTCTAACATAAAAATGTCTGTTGGCATGTAAATGCCAGCACAACTTTGATGTACCTGTAAGGTATGAATGATTTATGTATTAGCTAAGCTCTAATGTTCTTTTATATCAGTTGTGTATTTAGAATTTGAAGGACTGTTTTTTTTTTTTTATAGCAAATGACAAATAACATCACCATATGCTTTTAAACTGGACCTCCTGCTAAATTACTAGGCAACACAGTGCCAATCACTCACTGCAACTAGTAATGAGGAACAGGGTTCTCTTCCTTGTGAGTCCTGTTTGCAGACTCATTACAAGGCCCTGCTGGTTTCTCCAGCACTGAGAGGAAGTTAAACAAAGCACCACTCACACACAGCCCCTCCGTGACGACAACAGGCTCCAGACCCATAGCAAAATGCTGAGAAGTGAAGGGCCTGCGAAAACAAACCACTGTGACACCCTTCACTCTTTCTTCTACTCGACCGCACCCTGTCATCATCCAAGCCAATCACTAGTGCCTCAAGCTATGTTAAGAACTGAGAAAACAAACCACCAGGCAATAAAACCCAGAACCTCTCCATCTTAATTCTACCGTACAGCTCATTGTATTACAGGTTATAAAGTGACCCCCCCCTTTACTTAATTGTGATTTGAAATCATAATTGTACTTTTTGTTACAACAAAAAATAAACTGTGATTTTCTTAAATCAGACACATAATTTGAACAAGTGCACACAGATACACGGAAGAGCTTGCAAACATGGAGGCAGATGTGCATATTGATATACTGTGTGTGTACACACACATACAGGAAGAAGAGGGGACCTAATTAAATGCAGACAGTGACTGTGTGGACTGGCGTACAGTGGAGCTGGGCCCCAAGCTGCTACAGCAACAGTTCATCTTGGCCAATTACATGTTGCATCAAAGCCAGGGCAGCCATAAAGTGGTGGGTTCACAGGCGACATTGTTGTGTGTGGTCAGCAATCAGTAACATCCCCTGCTGAGATCTGCTGCCGTTGAAGCCATAGAAAGAGTCACCTGACAACAACCAGTACAGCAGAGGCCTGACTGCCTGCTGTGTGATCTTCTCCTAATGTATATCTGACTGAGCCACAGGCCTCTGGGATGGAAGTCATATGATCTTTAAGGAAAAAAAAAGTGTGTATATATATATATATATATATATATATATATATATATATATATATATATATATATATATATGGTAGAGATAGATATAGAGATGTAGAGATAGATATAAATATGTCTAAACCCCCAGTGAGTTTTCTGACAGTGCCTAAGTGTGATGCGACCAAACTAACAACAGAAAAGTATCTACCTTTGTGAAAGTAATTAATAATATAAATCCCAGCTGATTTGTTCATTGCTTTACCTTCTGTTTGCCCTGGTCACAAGCAAGACATCAAGTGATTACCATGCCATGAAGCTTGATTTTCACATTTTTTGATTCAACAGTCCTTATTTGCATGGTTAATTTTCCCATTGACTTTGTTGGGAAAATTGACTCAGAAAATTAGAAAGAATTTCCTTTTTTTTCACTGTTGCATTTTTATGCAGCTGTATATTCCTGTCTCCTATAATTAAAAAGAAACATTTTATATAAGCATTGAAACAAGGATGCCTACAATACTTTTTGCCACAAAATTAAATGCATTAGTAAAGATCTCACTCATTCCTCAGTATCTGTATCTCAGTAGTTGGTCCAGTATCCGGTTTATATAGTATAAAGGTGATCTTATAAAAGCCATATAGAGCTGAACGAATGAGAGCAGAGGGAGTGTAGTTAAGAATAAGTCCAGTGTTTAGCCTGTTGATTGGCACCGGTACACTGAGTCTCCTGGTCCTATCTGAGACTGAGCAGCAGCAGTCAGTCCATTTCTCTCCTCAACCATAAAGCTGTGAGTGAGGCGGGATTCAGCCCAGGATGGGTTTCCCAGGATTAGGAGGGGGTCAGGGCTGGAGTGCTGCCACTCTCCCTCTCAGCAGCTGAGCCACAGCTCCCTCATTATACCTGAGGAGTCAAAACATTACCCATGGTGCACTGGGGCCTCTGGGACAGGCCCTGCCCTTGCAACATGCAGAGCAGGGTGGACTCATTAACATTACAGTGAAGGAGAATAGATTTTTTTGTGTAATCATCATTAGTACATATTGAGATAGAAGAGCAGGCAACATAATGCTTCCTGTTTGAAATTGGTTTTCAGTATTTAAACTTATTAAGAGCACTTGAGAACACACACTCTTCTCCTGACTCTCCCTCTCTAACATTCTTGTGAATGTGTCTATTGTAGGTCACAATGTCTATTTCAGTGTATGCATGGCTAACAGACCTAGCCATCACATCACATAAACACATCCATTAACCAATCACATCAACAGCCTTTTGTTAATTTATATATTTCTCCTTTTTCCTTCAGCGTAACATAATTACCGATTACGTAATGTTTAGGCCCAACATGTTGATTACTGTCCAGCATTTGAAAGGCTGCAGTTCTTAGTGAATTAGAGAATGATTAGTGCATAGCAAATCTACTTCATCCTAAATATGTTAATTAACAGTCTATGCAGTGGGTGCAGTAGTTAAAAGCACTAGTCAGCTCACACAAGCTTCAAATGTGACCACACTCTAAATTGCTTGCCGTGTGTTTCTTTGAAAGGCTATATTTAATTAAATGCCATACAGTAGCCATTTCAGGGCTAATGGAACTTATATTATGTGTAAGAGATCTGGTGAGGAGTCACTTAAACATCCATTACGACTGCCGTTTCAGTTCTGTGGCACCGTTTTCCAGCCACATGTAAAAGATGGGGATTGAATTAGTGTTCTGATATAATTTATTAAATATATTTGAATTGACAGGTGTTTTGCAAACCAGTAAGGTATATTTCATTGATTATACCAGTTCTATTCTTTGCTATGTTGCAGTTCAGCAATATTTTCTAAAATGCATTACATGCCTGGCAAAGAAAAGTAATAATGATTTAAGTACTACTAATATGATGTAAGTAATATTTTTCTGTGTTTCAGATTCAATGTTATATGAGGACAGACTGGTAAAATCTTCAATATGTAAACATAGGACCAATCCAGTAAGACTGAGTGGCTCTTCAGGACCAATAACAGAGCACAGAGCCACCTAGTGTTAGCACTCAACACACAAAAGACTCTTCTGGTGGCTTTGCATCTTACACTGCTGTCACTGACTGGCCAAAAAACACGCCAACAAATGTGCTAGAGAACATTTTGGCTTGCTTGCATGATAATTTTCAAGAAAAATCTAACATTAGGTTGATCTCAGCATTGCTTGGACAACATACAGGAAAATATTCTGTTAATTTAAAAACATGCATTCGGGTACAGTGTTGTTGTGATCATTGGAAAGTAGGGTATTTCAACTTTTGCATACTTTCAAGCATAACAAGAAGAATTCAGTCCAACACACATCCTGGTTTCGATGTGACAAGCTGCCCTAATAATGTAGCATGGTTTCTCATATCTTGGTTAAGGGTGCCCCCATCTGGCCAAGAGCTCACTAGTGTGTTCACAAATTGTGTGAGGCAGTTTGGTTGCTCCTTCGCCTTCTCCTAACCCACCACTCCTTCCTTGCACTGATTCCTATTATGAAGGCTAATTGTCAGAAAATATGGATTATGTTTGTAAACCTGCCTATGCTAATTCTGCACTGACATATGGTCATTTGAATCACTTTAGACTTGAGATAGACAGTGTTTATAATGTGGAATTTAAGAGTATGAAAAATATTAAGGAGTTGTGGAAGTTATTTATTTTGCACCAGAATTTGCAGTTTAGCCGGAAGAGCCCATTTTCTTGTGCGTGGTCAGTGGGCGCTGGCTAGAGTTCATCAGTATGGAAGTCTATGAGGTGAAGAAAAAACTGTAATGATGGACACTGAGCGGCAGGAATCAGCTGCTCAATAAGCCCCCCTAATTGCTTAGCAACAGTGTTCCAGGGTCTCTCATTTGAGATCAAGAGTTTAGTGGACTGAAGACTCCGCTTTGGAGAAATAGAGCTTGTGCCATTCGATAAGACGGCAGAGAAATGGGCTCTATCTTCTACTTCCTCTGTGCCCTCCCTCCCATTCCTCCACCCCCCCACCTCTCTCTCCTTCTCTTTCTCTCTTTCTCTCTCTGTCTCTCTTCCACCGACCCCCCCAAACCTTTCCCTACCAGGATGATTATGTTACCTTTCAACTGCATGATGTATTCAGTTCACTAGATTATTTTCTGTCATCTCAGTTAATTGAATTCTGTCCATCACATATAGATGTTTTCACATTTGCATAAAGGTTAGAGTGGTGAAGAGTGTCAAACTTCAATTTAGACAATGTCACTCAAATAAATGTACTGGCCTCTTTCTCTCTCTCTCTCCTTCTTCTGGCTCTACGGAGGTGGGTATTCATGGATTCTGTCTGAATTTAAATAGATCTGTATTCCTGGGATGTACTGGCTCTCATATACATGTAAATATGAATATGAAAATGACCGGATGACTCTGATATGGGGTGTATGACCATGCGTGGTCTGTTGGGTGTGAATCTCTTTCAATCATCTACCTGTTGGCACATGTTTGATTTTATTTGTGGGTTTCTGTCCACATGGTCACCCTCAAGGCAGGTTTGCGACACAGACAGTATGTAGGCATCGCTATCCTCTACAGAGGCTCCCGATGAGCACTTCCTCCTACTCCCTTACTCATAGTCAAGTGCCTCTAGCATCGAGCCTACAACTGTCATGTGAAAATGTAGGACCATGGTGGGAGGGGTAAGGAAAGGACCTACCAGTGTATAATGCGTAAATGTATATCTACAGGCAGACACATACACATAAAAGCATATGGCTAGATACAGACACCTTCATTTTACGCACACATGCTCCTCCATTGAGATTTAAAAGCAGTTTCTCCATGGCAGCCAATCTGTTAAATGGCTGCGATTGACAGAGAGAAAAATGGAACATAATAACATGTCACACAAGGAAACATAGCAAAGAGCGGGGAGAAAAGCAGACTTCTCTGACAGACAAGAAGACCCAGGCCAATTCACATTTAATAAGTGTCCTGGAATATCCAATTATGTTTGCTTTTGAAAATTGATTCATGTGTCTTTAGCAGCAATTTTCATATTAGCCTCTTTCAAATAAACATCTATTAGGTTTGGGTATCACATTGGCGTGTGGCGACAGTGTGCAGCCAGAGCTAAAATAAGTCTGTGTCAGTTAGTCAATAAATGGGAGAGCGAAGACGACGGACAGATTAGAGTGCTTATCTCTTTTCATCAGCTCTGAATGCCAGCTGAATTGAAGGTCAATATCTGAGGATTCTCCATGTGTCTGGAGAGTATGGATTGGCTAGTGCTTGCAGCGCCTCTGTCCGTCTTTGTGGGCAGGCCAGGGCCAATTTCAAATGTGTCACAGCCGCATTTGAGCAGTTACCTGGACAAAACAACTACACTGTACATTATACTACATTCCTCTTTAACACTCCTTCCCCCGCCGCTCTCTTCTTCATTCTTCTTTCTTCCCTCACTGTCTCTGAGTTCTCTCCATTGGTCTAGATATGTCACAATATGGGCTTTGTCACGCCTTGTGACACATGGTGTGAGTTATCTGCAGAGACTTAGGAAATGTCTGCTGAGAGAGACAAGCGAAGGTGGGTTATTATTTATGATAACATGAAAGACAATTGTGTGCTGATATTGACTGGAAGATTTGCAATCTCCTTTCAGGAACAGACGCAGTCAGAGGCTCAGCAATGGAGAAAACACCTTTTTTGATTGGAAATTAGAAAACACAAATATCGGGGGAAAGTACAAAAGGTGAAAGTATGCCATCTTTTCAATAGGCCATCTGTTTACAGCCATTTTCAAGGTTGTTCATTATTGATTACATCTCTATTTCTCCTTCCAGAGATGCAGTCAAAACATAGTGTAGATAAAGAACTATTTAAAACTTACTTGGGCAGTGTACAACTCTATCTTGCTTCTTTTCTCTCCCCTGGTGAAGATGAATGCAGAGCTTTTCTTGTTGGAAATGGACAGTGAAAGCCTGATAGGCCGTGAACGGGGCAGATGGCGCTCGGCTCTCGCCTCTAGCTCTCAGTGTTTGTGTTTGAGCTTAGCACTCTGTTCAAACTCTAAAATCACACAAAAAACAACATTGGCTCTCGTGTGATGCCACACATGAGCATATGCAGAATGTGTGGAACTTCATGTGTGTGTGAAGCTGAGGTTGGTTATGAGGCCATGGAGGTGGCGTTTGTATATTGAAGGTTCTTGTCCAGTGTGTCAGAGGGCCCTTTCGGCTACTCTTTTCTCAGACAAAGCTTTGGTGAAGGGGCTCACTCCAACAGGACATGGCTGCTGGGGGGGAGAGAGCAGCAGCAGCACTCCAGACTTACTTGCCTGCAGGAGGAGGCTATCTCAGCCACCTAGTCCACTCCTCAGGCTGGCCGATACCCTCCACCACAACCAGCACCACCCACGGGGAAGGCCATATCTGACCTTATCTCAGTATGTGCGTAGCTGTCTATCAACACACACTGGTCGAGCCACAGAAACAACCTTTCATGGAGAGTGTAGGAAAATCACAAAATCAACGGTACTTAAAGGTGTACACAGCCTAGCCAGACTTGAAACTGGATATTAAAGAATGAGAAAATGGCCATTGGTCTCAAAAAATCAGTGAACACAAAGAACACAATTGAAGAAAAGATGTGATTTTATTTTTGCTCTTCGAATTAAACTGCATAGGAAATTCATATACTTTCGCAGCACTGAATAAAAAGAAAGCGTCTGCTGAGTGTTACAAGGAAATGAATGGCTGGTTTTATTTGTGTACGCATCTGTAATGTTATTGTGGCCATTTTTATTCATACAGGCAAAGTTGTGAGCTCACCCTTGGCTTTTATTTACATGGTAGTCTTTCGTCTGCTCAACAGGAGAGCCTAGCAAGCTGTAGATAGGTCCTTTCAGATACTTACAAAGGCTGCTTCAGCTGCTTTTTGTTGCCGTAACTACCTCTTTCTTCCTCACATTCCAAATATCTTTGGTTCAGACCTGGTGGCCTTGATGAACAAGGTTCTATGGAATCAATCAACTGCTTCTCTCAGGAGATCTTAACATGGTTTAATGTTGGCCTTGCCACATTGTCCTTTTGAGATATAAACCTCATCCAACTTACGCCTGAGATCCAAGTTTCTCTTTTCTGAGGGGTCTTTTTGTGTAGAGTGGATTTCAGAGAGGCCTCAGTGTGGGGAAAAAACACAACCAGAGAGAGACAAGCAAGGCTGAGGCATATTGTTCTCACTAATAATGAATGACAGCATACCTCAAGTATTTTCTGTGACACTTTAATTCACCTCAGTTAAAGAAACATCTTTAAATCATCCATCATTAATGTATATTCAACTCTTCAACACCCATAATATGCGAGCTGCATGAGTGCATGGCTATAAAATTCATGCATTTCACTGAGCAATTCACAAATAGAATCTATCACTTTTTCCTAACGTAGCCTTACAAATATGACCACCAAAACATAGAAATTACCACCAATTACTGGCAGGACAAAAAACTGTAAAATGTACAGTCATGTGTTGCAAAAGGACAAATATGTTTTGTAAATATGATTTTTTTTTCTGCTGTATTTTATCAGATAATAAATAAAACCTGTTTTTTTTTTTTTTCATTGTTGACATGTGCAGCAGGAAGCATTGTTAACAAAACAGACAGCTATTCATGGTGGACATATGTGCAAAGCACCATCAGCGTCTACAACCTTTCCCAGCTTCAGTAAAACAGCAACATCTGCCTTCAGTTTTTATAGCCCACAACATATGTCGCTTCTTTGGTGACAAAGCTGGCTAGGGCTCTCATGCTGTTCCTGTCCCCTAGTCCAAACATACATCTTTAGATACCTGTCAGCCTTTATTATTCTGTCCTCTGTCGCTGCAGATAAGGGAAGTTAAAGTTTAATGAAATGCAGCCCAGCTACAGAGGCCTGGCTTTTATAATTTGTCACAGGCTGGGCTCTGGGAGCCCACTGCTATGTAAACATGTAGGCAGTGGTCACGGCCATTACCTCTAAATGACGGAACATGGACGAAGTGGCAGAAATGTCACTCTAAACCAGCCATTTTCCTGTTGTTGCCTTGCACTACGCTGTGTTCCCCCATAAACCAAGATGGAGGCATCAGATTTTGAAAAATACAAATTCTAATAAAGCCCTTGGTAATGTTTCCGCTGCATATTATCCATAGAAACTGTATCCAAATGCAGTCATTTCCCATCTGTTTTTTCTAATAAAAATTGATCACCAAAATGTTATGGGTAGACTCTGATGTAAGAACAGTAGGTGAAATTAGTTTTAAATCTACCAAAAGCTCCATAGCAATGTAACTAGCAGTACTCTCCGTGACTATAGCCAACATACTACACTTAAGGCCTTGGGTATATATTCCCGGTCTCACGCACTAAGGCCACAGCACTACTTACACTGTTTCCACCTATATAACCCAAATGACAAATAAAGATAGGCCTGGGATGCCTGCAGCTATAGTGGTCAAGGAGCTCTGATGCACTATCTATCACTGGACTGAAGAGTCTTATTGCTAACTGCCTTGAATTATCAGTAGAATAAATATATTTCTGACTACCACCCACCTTTCTTTACCCTGGGGATATCACAGGGAAAAAAATCAGTAATTAAAATGGTCATTATCTTTTATTAGACATTAGTCATTGGGAGTGTAGTTCATTTGGCCATAGACAACCAGCAGCACAGTGTGACACAAGAGAGGAGAACCATCCCTCTTCACTGGTTTGTTCTGCACTAGACATAACTCTAGGAAACAGCTTATTCTGCCACTTCAATTTTGAGCTCCATTTTAGCCTAGACTGCAGTCTAGCTGAGAGCAGGGGTCCGCACACCAGAACAGACAGTCAGATACACACACACTATACACACACACACACACACTATACACACTTCAGTAGCAGTTGATGTCTTAATACAGGCAGGATCTAATTTAGCTGATCCTCTGACATTTATCCTTTAGGTAAACTCTAGCACTCCCCACTCAGTCCCAGTGGCCCCCGTGCCAACAAAACGTCGCAAGCATATTTTAGATCACCCGCTTCACACCTCAAAGTGCCCTCAGGGATAGTCAGTGTCTCCTCTCCGGTTTCTAGTGAAATACTCTACATTTGATGTTATTTCTCGGGCCCTTTGTGATCAAGTACAGAAAGTTAACTGAGAGTACACCCTTGATGAAAAGAGGGGGGCTTTTATTTATTCCTGGCTGCAGCCATTTTCAGGCGGTAGAGAAATTGTTGGGCACCAGTACCAGTACACAACAACATACGCGCCCACTTATGGCAAGACACACCAACAAAGCTGTTGAACAGACATGCGCAAACATACTTGGAGGTGGGCTGCGTATGTGTGTGTGTGTGTGTGTGTGCGCGTGTGTGTGTATGTGTGTGTGTGTGTGTGTGTGTGTGTGGACTGGTAGGGGCTATAATCAGTAGCTCTGTGACAAGGGAGGGAGGTGGTTGCTGGCGGGAGGGACAGAGGGACAGGAGTGATAACAGATTGAGCGACTCTGATAAACTCTCCTCTAATGGTTCTGCCTGTCCCTCTCCCCCCTTTTCAACGGCACCTATTTAGTGGACTCTTTCACTGGCGGCGGATTAGAAACCTGGATAAGGAGAAGCAAATACTGGCAGCTTCTCTGAGTAAGCAACAGAGAGAGGGAAGCAGAGGAAGATAGAGAGAATGAGGGACAGAGATGGGAGGAGGAGAGACATGAGGAGAATGAAGGACAGAGGGAGAGAGGCAGAGTGGGAAGGGAGCCAGAGAGGAGATTCAAGGAGTGGCACTTACCCGTAGCCATCCATCGTTTCTCCTTCCACCCCCCGATTCCCTTATAGGCTCCTGCTTTATTTTTGCTTTCTCTGCCCTTGACAATGCAGTAACTGCTTATGGAGCACTGGAACGGCTCTCTGAGCCTGAAGTCGATGGTGGGTTCAAGTGGCAGGTTGCAGGAGGTGTCAAACACGGCCTAATTCTGTGTGGTTAACGGCTAGGCGTGACACGCGCAGGACAGTGTAAACATGGATTAGGTTGATGTCTCAATCACAGCATGGCAGCCTGACAGACAGGCTGCTGACAGTGGCAGCAGCATGTGGAATCTGCTCTGAGTTCATACAGTGGTTCACGGTATATATAGTGTCTTTGATCCAAACAAAGAAATCATCCTCTCGTCACTATTTTTAGTGTTTTAACCATGTGGAAAATTCTTATTTGAGCGAGTTTATCTGTCCGACTGCACATACTACCTCCTCTTATCGCCTGCAGAACTCAATCTTGAATTATGAATCTTTGATACTGGAATCAAATTTGATATATTTAATTCATTAATTATTTTATATATCTAATTATTAAATTTATATGTTTGTCTGTTTTAGTTGTTTTGGAGCCCACCCTTATTTCTTGTCTGAACCATTTAATTGAAATTTTCAGTATTTCTTTATATATCAAAATATATATATATATATATATATATATATATATATATATATATATATATATATATATATATATAAATTATAGAATATAAAGAAATTATAAAACCATAAATTATAGAATTATAAAGAACATTGTCTCAACTCAGATCATGTATTTTGCTGTAGATTTGGGTAACTTGGATTAATGTTTTTTTTTTAGCAGAGTATTTAATTTTTGGTAAAAGAACAATGACGGTAATCGATACATTGCCCTGCATACTGTTAATGTGGTTGCAGTTTCATTGTTTTCCTGTGACTTAATTTATTTGTAGTAGCGGATCTGAGGGGGTGAGATGTGAAAACAGCACTTGTCTCGTATAAATAAATAAAATACAGGATTCACAAGATTGCACATATATGAACCTTTCCTGCAGGTATTTCAGTCAGTCTGGATTGTCAACTGCATTTCAACTCAGACCTTTGAATGAAATACAAATACAAAGATACACAACTTTAAATATTACATTTAAAAGAAGGAAACAATGAATACAGAAATGTTTTAAAAATTGATGGGGGGGGTCTAGTTGAATTCTAAACTGTTCATATAACAAACACACTGCAAACCTTAGCTTTAATTAACAGACAGTGACTTTTAGATTTACAGCAATGACCACAATGTGACCTCACTGAGCATCAGTAAAGAGCTAGATATTTATTAAGTGAGATGCTGTATTTTATTCATTGTGGATGTGTAGAACCTAGGGCTTGGCTACCATTCAAATCAGAAAGGGCTCAAAATAGAGGGGGATAATGTACCCATGCAAAATGAAAAGCAAATAATTATATCCAGCTTTAAAGCCTCTATTACTGCAATTCTGTACAGGCAAATGGAAAATTGCACACTTAGTAATTTGTCCATTTGATTATGACTGCTGAGTATGTGTGATTAAAATAGTGTAATTATATCTACTGTATTGCATTCCCGTTCTGAGCAAGACAGAAATATCTGACTGTATAAATATATATAGAGTTTGATTGACAGGACACAATACAATATACTGTACTAAATTAATAGAATGTTCAATTTGCTAAATTGATCCATGAAGAGGATTTACCAAGGGGAGCGGAAAGTTCAAAATGCACATAGATTTTACTATGCAACAGGGGTTAAACTATTAAAAGACAACTCTTCACTTCTATCACAGTGTTTCTTTTCAGATTGTACGAATACGAAGCATTAAAGCACCACTCCAGACAGCAGTAAAAAAGTGCTATCTTTAGTGAAACTCTTGCCACAATGTCAAAGAAGGAATAACACGAATTGCTATACACTGGTGGCAATGATGTTGAGTAGCATCCTAGTCGACAGGGTCGTCTTTCTCCGCAAGACAACGTCACGCTTCTGAGGGCCAGTGAGCAGCTTCTCTCAGCCTCATGCTCTGGTGTCAAGTGCTGCAAACAATATGCACTCACAGCAAGCGCTGCTCGACTCAGGAGACGACATGCTCCGATGATTGTGCCTTTGCCACAACTATTTGTGATTGACAAAGGACCATATAACTCACCATTGACTTTACCTCACAATCTGGTATCTCCATATATCTCAGTGCGAGAGCAAACAAACGAGCAGTAAATAACTCGCTCACTCTGTCCCTGCAGGCCGTCAATCAAATGGACAAGTGTACACTACGCTGTGTTAGAGAGCTCAAAGCTGAACTAATCCAGTAAATACAACAAAAGCCCCGACCTGAGGAAAATCCTGTCTGAAGATCCAGTCTCAAACCACAGGAGGAAAGCTGGGAACACAGAAATCTAATGACTCCAAAGCAGGCATGAAGTGTGAAATCCTACTCTTTCCTAGGAACAGCTGAGCCTGCATGTAAGGCAGGCTAGTGACATTTGTTGCAATGATAGATAAACATATTTATTGATTCACTGAGTGGAGTCATTAGCTTGTTAACAAGTCAAAACCAAAAAATATTAGCCATTATAGTGAAAAGCCATGTCGAAAAGAATGTCACTTGAAATTCATAATAGCCAAATGAATGCAACTGTGTATTGAAGTCTTTCAGTGGCTGTCTTGCCATCACACACTCATCATACCAGTGCATTACAGTGAACAAAAGAGCTAAAGACCAATTATTGAAAGATCCACACGAACTACTGAGCTAGCTAAATATTGTCAACTCTAGCCAAATTCCCAATCTGACGCTATTAATTAAGCCATTTAATCATCCACCACACTAATTGCATAATTAAATCACTGCCTCCTGGGTGCTACTGATGTGCAGTGGGTAATCTGGTGCAAAAATACCATTCATCAACAATGTGGGCTGGTTGATAATAGTAATGGATGGGTAGGTCCACAGCATTTCACCAAGGACAACTTGCTTCATTAATACACAGTAGGTTATGGTCAGTTTTTACACCATTGTGATTCAAACTGGCTGCCATCAGAGCAAATGTTGGAGAAGAGTTTTTGTTTATTGCCAGAGTAGAGAATGATATGGTATAACCAATGCCTTCCTGTATTTGTGCTACTGTGTGTGTTAAAGAAGTTATTCAGATTGATATACAATTAATAGTGTGACTCAAGAAAAATGCCATATTTTCTGTTTAATGACTATAGAAGTATAGAATGTTTGACTATCAAGTACGCTCCATCTTAAGTAAATAAGATGACTTTTTTTATTTCCTTTATTTTCTTTACATTATCTCCTCATTTTGTAGTAAACATAAAACAGCACATATGTTTAAACTATAGTCTGAGTGAAAAAATTGAAAGAAATCTAAAAAACAGAGATTCAAATCTAGAAAATAAAAATGAATCAAAATTATATAAAAAAAAATGAAATAAAAAACATAAAAGATACAGGCCCTTATCCAAATACAACAACAATCTGTAGCCCTTCAATTTAGAACAATTGTGGTCAGCTATATAAGTGTGACCAGCACAAACACCTTGTGTGTTGGCATTGTTGGGTCTGCTCGTCTCAGCACAAGACCCAGCAGCTCCAGCCAAGTGTTTAAATTCCTGAAGAGCCTCCAGAAGAAATTAGTATGTAATGGCCACACTCTGCAAAAAGAAAGACCCATTATGGCTTTCCACTGACTGTACTTGGCTTTCATTTGTGAGCTAAATGGATGCGCGTGAAGGTGAGAGTTCAGTAGCCATTCAAGTATTTGGCTTTAACTGGCTCCAGCACTCTTGCTTTAAATCAAGCAGAAGGACAAGTATGAATAATCGCTGTGGATAAGACTCATCACAACCACTGTCATGACCCCCGCCCCCCGACACACACACACACACTCCATCACCACCTTCAACCCCCCTGTTCTCAAAATGGCTGCTGAAGCTTAATGAAAAAAATACCCATTACATCATGCCTTTTAATTTGCAATTCACCAGCTTTTGTTGCTGCTATCTGATTTTGGGTTGTTAGCTGCACAACTGTATTATTTTGATGCAAATTTCCTCCCAGCTCATCTCAACTGGTTCTAATTTCACATTTGTTTATCAGAGCTGGAGAAAATAGCTAGGAAGAAATGGGTAACTCTAATCAATGTAAATAGAACACAAAATATCCAATGATTATGAAGCCATGAAGGCTGGCAGACTGTGCAGAGAATTGAGGCTGCAGGATGCAATAGCCCATGTGGTGTCATGGAGACAAAGAGACCACACCCAGCTGACACTGTGAGGATGACTTGTTAAAAAATACTGAGATTTTGAAGCGAAATGTCTGTTACTGGGCCCGCAATGAAGGAGTGACTGCTTCATTTAAATACACAGGAGTGTACAGCCAAAACTGCTAATACGAGGCCCCAAGGGTGTTCATCTCATGTAATATATGCACAGGCTAATTTATTACACCAGGACTAATTTCCATTGCTTGTGCTTGGAGTTGCCTTGCTAATTATGGAATGTTTTTTTTCTTTTAACCGTTTTTTTTTCTCCCTGATTCATAATTGCACATCCACATTCAGGGGCAGCATCTTTGCAAATGAGATGAGGCCTTGCCATTTGGCATTCATGGCCCCCCACACCCAGGTGAGCCCACAGCCCACACGGGGCACAGGCGAGGCTCCCTTTCCTTCCAAAAAACACCCACCCTCCCAATCACCATTGCTTGGATCTTTGATGGGCTCTGCCCCCAGAACTGCTATGGCCATCTCAAAAAATATCAGATAGGCTGGCGTGTAATTAGACTTGGGACTTTAATTAGGAAAAGTTAACTGTTAGATGAAAGCTGTCACATCTGTGATTCGTACTGCTGGTTCAGTGGATGGATCCCAGGGGGGTCTGCATCAAAAGGCCCTTCCCTGCTGAGCAGCCCCACTCTAGCATGTTCTCATGCGCCAAATCAGGCCCTCGGAGTGGCAGCGGATGTGAGGGGATGGAAAAACAGAGGCGCAGACACAAGTTAACTGCAAAGGAGAGGCAAAGAGGAGGAAGAAGAAGGAAAAGCGAACGGAGGAAAAATAGAAGAGGGAGAGAAGAAAGAGAAAATATCGCAGAGCCGCTGGGCTGCATTTTTGTGTGTCTCGTTAAATGGAGAACAAGGCACAGACACAAAGGGATCTGAGGGAAAACAATGTCGCTTAACAAGACATCACTGGCTCATCATTAGTAATTTGTTGTGGGCATAATTTTCCCCTGCCCCTTGCATAATAGGTGCCCTGGGATATTGCCGGCGCTTTTGTGTGCCCTCATTTGGCTATTTATTTACTTGGCTCATGTCACAAAAGAGATCTGGCCACCTCGAGCAAGAGCCAAGATAACACTGTTATGGCTCCACATCACAGCCCTATTAAGAAGGAGCTCCTTTAATTGACTCCCCTTGCTCATTGCCTGACCTGGAGTTTCACTGATCCCACCCAACAAATAAGAGGCCTTGTCTCTCAGTAGAGAAATGCAATGCTCTTATTAATCTTGTCTTGGCTGGTTTTCTATTAAATGGCCTTGATTGGGTACACTTGTTTGTTTTATGTGTTACTCTCAGAGTTAATATGCTAAAAGAATAGTCAGGAGTAATTATTCTGTATTTTGATTGAGATGCTCTCTCTATGCATTCTTTCTTGTGCTCTCTCAATCTCTGAACTGGAAAAATGTAACAGCTGCAAACTGCTGTAGCAGTGTTAAATATGGTGAAGCGGCTTGACGGATATCACTGCCATTAATCACAAAAGTGAGCAGGGAGAGAAAGCCTTATAATTTCATTGTGTGTGTTTCCTGTTTACCCATCCCCACAGATGGTACTGCCAGCACTCCGCAGAGGAGCACTCACGCTGTTGTTCCATCGTCTCCACTTTCTGTGGCCCTTTTGTGACAGTATAGACACTGAGCTGTCATTTACATTCAATAGACACATACACTGGGGATAGATTGATGGTCGGATGGATGGATGACCCGAGTCATGGCAACAACGTAGCTATTTGGAAAAACAAAAAGCAGTTTTTCTGGAAGCGGAAAGAAATTGATGATGCTAGCTTGGTTCAGCGCTGACAGATTTCAATGAGTATAATGATGTGCATACACTATCTAAGGACCCCCTGACTTCCTGTGACTTGCCCCTTTTTCCACTCATCAGTCTTTTTGAATGACAGCATTCACATAAGTGTAACTGTAATACGATTGTGTCTGTTGTTGAGGAAATGAAAATCCAGTATTTGACCTTTGTATCTTACAAGTGGCTTAGTGTTAGCTTCGGGGGCCTTTAGGCTGATGGTGCAGTAGCATCCTTTCAAGTCATCATTCTCTCTTTATTTTTTCATAATTGTTAAGCTGTCATATCAAGACTAAACAGCTTTAATGTATTCTGACCATAGCATTGCTGGAATTTGCATGAATTTATCAGGCTTAAAGCCAGGCTCCCTGTTCTTAGTCCTTCATTGCGTGAAGTGTGCTAAATGTAGGCACATGCACACGGCAGCCCCCCATGTCTGCTGCTTTGACATAAAACTGCTTTGGCAAGGCCAAATGAGAAGATAGTGAAATCGATTTCCACATTGTATTTCACACCCTTTCATCAGGCCTAGCCCTCATGGCTGGAACGCTTGTGATTTCAAAAGCACTTAACATACGCCAGCCCCTTTGTTCAAGAAGCAAACTACTTCTGAGGAGACATCAATGCAAATAAAACCAACTAGCAGAGCGAAGGGAAACTCGAGCTGAAGAACAACCAAATTACCCGTAGTTAATATGTCTTCATTATAATTTCTCTCTCTCTCTCTCTCTCTCTCTCTCTCTCTCTCTCTCCAGCATACCAAAGATTCGCAGTGCTAATGATTTTCTGGGTATTAAAGAGGCACCCACTGCTGTCACTCTGGATATGAAACAAGAAAACAGATTATTGTCGAGATCACCCACTGTGAACACCCAAATGATACTTAAAAAATAATGATGTTCTTAACCATACTCATTAACAGCACGGTGCAGGAAAGAACAATGCTCTCCTCAAGGAAAGCCAAACAGATTTCAAATTAAAGCATAAAGCAGAGAGGCAATCACTTTGGAAAAACACTGAGAATGGAAACAAAGCAGACGGTGTGGTGATATTCTGTTCCCACGCACACAAGGATTTGTGTACACCAGCAGCGGTTAGTTACTAAACATTTGGCCATGGTTAGTGATGTAAACTCTGTATGTTTTGTAATTTTTGATCATTTTTAACGCATGAAAGATATCCACTGAAAGTATAATCTTATACAGTAACTTGCTGCAACAAATGTCAACCATGTATTATCTGGAACATGTGCTTGTATTTGATGCCAAACACATCAAATCATGATGATAATTATTGTAACTCCACTGTTCTTCACTTCAAACATCTTCTATATACATACTGTATATTAATATACATCTGTTATGTTTTTCCTGCTGAGATAATTGGCACCATACCGTAAGAACAGAAAAGTAGGTGTCGGTTCTTTCTTGTATACAGGATAGCATGCAACAGCAATTTTATTTAACCAATTTAAAACTACATTTAGGGCTCACAGCTTGACAGGAAGTCCATTTTAACAAATTGCCAGGGAATAACTAAGGCCTCCGTTTTCCATTACATAGGAGAGTGATTCAAATGTTGGCCTAT